>JAABNY020000027.1:139926-150077 GCA_015164015.2 Brevimyrus niger | reverse complement strand
AACGGTATGCTGGGCAGGAGGCCTCCACACACACAACGGTATGCTGGGCAGGAGGCCTCCGCACACACAACGGTATGCTGGGCAGGAGGCCTCCGCACACACAACGGTATGCTGGGCAGGAGGCCTCCACACACACAACGGTATGCTGGGCAGGAGGCCTCCGCACACACAACGGTATGCTGGGCAGGAGGCCTCCGCACACACAACGGTATGCTGGGCAGGAGGCCTCCACACACACAACGGTATGCTGGGCAGGAGGCCTCCGCACACACAACGGTATGAAACCAGTCCAATGCAGGGAAGTTCACTGGCAGATTAACACAAGAATAAGCCAGAGATGGTGACAAAAACAAACAGCAATACAAAAAAATTATAATAATTACCTCACAATGACAGAACAAAACACCCCCCATCCCATTTTACTCCTTTGGGTGTTTGGATGTGTGTCAGTCTGTGTACAAGCCCTGCCCCCAGGTCCCAGCCCCACCCTGCTCCTCTCTTGCCCCGCCCATGCTGGTTCAACCCCTCCAGAGATGCCCATCTTCAGCAGTCCGCTTTGCCTTTCTCCAGGGAGCTGTAGATTTTATCTAGAGTCTTTTTGATTCGCAGTGCCGTGAGGCGGGCCGACGGGTTCTGGTACCAGCATTCCCGCATCAGCTTCACCAGGGCCGACAGGGTCTGCAATACAGTCCGCAGATTAGTCAATACAGGCACTGGTACAACCTGTCTCTGATAGGAGCTTACATGCATAATTAGCACCCCGACTTCCTCCGTTAAGTTTCCAACCGTACAAATTGTTCCGAATTACACGTGAGTCAATGTCGGTCTCTCCGAATCGCAGTCAGCCACTCACCGGATCCGAGAACCATCTGTTGGGAATGAAGGGTCTTTGCTGTTCCACGCACACGACCTTGCGCATGTCGTCGAAGCTGGGGTCATTGGGCACCAGGTCGTAGAAGGGAGGCTTGTACTCTTCGACGATGCCTGGATGACAAGTTTGGTGGGGAACGTCAAACACAAATCCCCTCAACCGAAATAGCTAGTATTTGTTAGCGAAAAGGCGGCTGGCACATATGGGTAAACATTCAAACCAGGGGCTTGGGAAGGACAGCGCCAGAACTTGCCGTTACTGTAGGTCCGGCGAGCGATTTCCCAGAGGACCAGCCCAAAGGCCCAGATGTCCACTCGCTTGTAAGCGTCGAAGCAGTCTGTCTGGATGGTCTCGTCCAGAACCTCCGGCGCCATGTACCTCTTGGTACCAACCTTGGGATTATTTCCAACATCCAGCTGATTGTCTGACTGCGAGTGCGTGACTGCCAGGCCTGAGGAGGTGGAGAGGCCAAATTTTATCCTAAATTTCTTCAGCCCGTCACCTTGAATCGTGAAGACATTCTTGCGCAACGCAAAGATTAAATTTAATCAGGTGTCTGAAACGTAATTCCAGCCGGGCCGCGGGGCATGCTCGTTTTCATTCCACCTGAGATCTACATTAACCTCCATCTCCCGATGGAGCTGCTGACAGAATGAATTACAGAATGCAAATAAAATGACACTGAACTGGTTTGCTGAAGACTCAATATGAAATTTCCATTTTTGTTAGTATGTGCATATATTGGCATAATACTGAAATAAGATGCGTGTTAAATTATTTTCAGCTCCACAAACAGCCATTAATGAAAACCATTACACACAGGGGAGCTTAAGACTTCAGGTATAAAAACACACTAAATTACTTTTAAGTAATAATAATTTACTATATTGATCTTGCAATAAATACTTTCCTGACCGAGTGAGTCATAACTAGTGAAATTAAATGAATAGGTGTGTAAGAACTAGACACTTAAATATTCTACATCATCAGCCAATCAGATGAAACACCAGGTGGGCAGGGCTGTGCCCAGTCTTTGCAAGCCACTCCCACTCACCGAGGTCGGCGATGCAGCAGCGCAGGTCCTTCTTCACTAGGATGTTCTTGCTCTTGAGGTCACGGTGAGCTATAGCCGGCTTTCCCTCTGTCCCGAAGATCTCCGTGTGCAGGTGCACCAGTCCGCTCACCACCGACGCCGCCATCTGCAGCCCGTCCGCCGTCTCCACGGCAACACGCTGCAGGTAGTCGTAGAGCGAGCCGTTCTCGTGGTAATGTGTGATGAGCCAGAGCTGCGTGCTGGAGTTACGCGATGTCATGTCGGAAGCCATGAATCCTGCGGAGGAGGGGACAGGTCTGATTTGCTAAATCCTTAAAAACATAATTAAAGGTATTGCAGACGACATGCAGTATGACGGCTGGTTAGCATTAGTAACAGCGCCCTCTGCCTGCTGACCGGTCATGTTTTTCCATCGTCCGGCGATACCAAAATGCACCGTGAAGCTCTTCTCATTTTAGGTGTCTGTCTGTTACTAATTTGTGTGACAAACCACAAAGGCGTCAGCACCGCTCCGTACCAGGAACGATCAAGATCAGAAATAGACTCTAAAGGGACCGTTCTAACGTTCTGTCCTGTAAGTGCGCCATCACCAAAATCATACAGTACATTCTGCACAGTGCAGTATTCTTCTGAACAGCAGGTTCCAGCAAATTTTATAGAAGTGACATAAGTATACCTTGTCTAATCATTTAGTGAAAAACTAGAACCAATTACTATTTTTTCAGAACACCAATGGCTATTATTCATCAATATAAAATAAAAAGGGCATATAAGGCCAGGGAACAAGGCGGTTTGGCTACTTTTTAAAATGTATTTCTAAAAATATCTTTTGTTTATTGCCCTTTTCATCTGCTGGTATTTGGATTCTCAGCCAAGAGATTAGTTATCACTGCAGCGACTGATCAGTTGGACTAGGCGAGCCTCATGACAGACTTCTCCCTGTGGCCTGGCACAGGCCTCAGACACTGACGTTCAAAACAGATGAATCCAGTCCCAGCTTCATCCGGGTTTGCTCTTGTTCCTGTTTGTTCTCCAGTTTCCCGGCAGGGAAAGAAAAAAAAACCAAAAAGCGTCAAAGTAGAGGAAAGAACCCCTTCACTGCCATACCGAGGATGTTCTCATGCCGCAGCAGGACAGTGTTGTAAATCTCTGTTTCTCTGAACCAGGACTTCTCATCTCTGGAGGAGAAGATCTTCACTGCCACGTTTTCTCCCTGCCACTGGCCCCTCCAGACTTCCCCATAACGTCCTTTTCCTATAAAAAGCAGAGGTGGGGAGGGAGGTGTTACAGAGGATTGCCCAGACAAACACCTCTCTCTCTCTCTCTCTCCCCCTCCCTCCATCCATCACCTGCATACAGTTGACTGGCACCGACGCCTGAACACCCCCCAAGCATGGGGCCTTACCGACACACTCCACCAAGCTGATCTGCCGGGCCACAGTCCTCTGAACGAGGAAGGGAAGGCCAGAACCACTGCCTGAAGTACAGGAGTGGTCCAGGAGATCCTGGAAGGTGATTGACAGCAACAGTGGAAAACTTCAGGTCCAAACTCACAGGTCCTGAAGTATCATCTTTGAAAAGGTTTGTGAAATCCTATCTAATGCTATCCCATCCATATATTACATCCTCCCCAAGTTTCATACAATACAAGCGTGCTCTTTCCAGTTTAAACGGAAGGTGGAAGCTGATCAGTTCTCGCTGTAGTGTAGGTAGGAGGGAACCAAGCCTTACAGCGAGGGTGCCGTCGCCCACGTTGGACGCGATGAGGCCATCGATGGCCCCCTGCTCAGCGTCCATCTCATGAAGCCTCTCCAGCCGGCCGTGGTGCAGCCGCCGACACACCAGCACGGCCAACAGGGATAGGAGGGCCAGCACCACAAACGGGCCAATCACGAAGATGACAAGGGTCTCCACCCTGTACCTGATTGGCTTTCCTTCTGGCACTGTGTAGAAGGGGCAAGCAAAAAAAAAAGATTTTTAAATACCTTGCAGTCCTTCAGTTGGACTTCAATTGAAAGTATATATTAAATATAAGTAAGATAAAGTATCAATTTATCTTAAAAAATGCTGCATAAATAACAATTAAACTACCCTATATGTTGCACTTGACATCTCACCCTGACAGGATCAATAATTAGTAAAATTACATCAAATAAAATTTAAATATTAAACCATAATAAAGTCAGACACTTTTGTCTGTAGTATTTCATGTTTATAATTCACCACCCTGTATTTTAACAAATGAACATGACTAGACTAGACTCCCAACCCAAGATACTCCCAACACCTTGATGTGTGGCAGGTGCAGTTCCACCTGTGAGCAGCAGAGGCAGAAGCGTGTCGGTGGTGGCGTTGGCGTTGCACATGTAGTGCGAGCAGCACTCGATGGCGTAGCTGGCAGAGGGCGCGTTGGAGCACATCATGCGGCTCTGCTGGGTGTTCGTCAGGCAGCCGCGGCTGAAGACCCGCTGGTCCCCACTCACTGTCACCGAGGAGAAGCACTGTTCGCCATCGCAGTGGTGCCCCGGGGCACAAAAGCTGCCCTCGCATGTGCACTTGATGTGCCCGTCTGGGGATGGAGACACATGGACATGCATTTTATTTAACATGCGGGGGCTAAATGGTGGCAGAAACTCAAGGGGCTGGCAGTGAGAGCCAGTGAGATCTAAAAGACTACAGCATACAGTGTTCTTTCACAGTGGGGGGCATAACCAGCAGAAAATCCAAACGTTACATTTTCAAAACACATAAACATACTACCAGAGGGGCTTTGGCAACACTGTAGGGGACAGGGGGGGGGGGTGGGTTACAATTTAAAAGATATCCTGCCTTCAGCTAACGCCCCCAGGATCTTCAGGAGCAGCAGGAAGAACAACGGGATGCGACGCTGAGCCATCAGGTTCACTGCACTGGTGAGAGAGGAGGGGGGACCGGGTTCAAACTGGGCGGCTAGCCCTGCGCTCGCACACACCCACAGCAGGACACCAAGAGCATCGAACCGTGTGCCCTGGAAGATGGGCAGGCTATCGACCATCAGATCACACGCCAACTGCAGAGAACTCCAAATTAATATCAGTCTCAATCGATTCACTTGTCTCCAATAACAAGTCATATTAGTAAGGATAAAATATTGCCCTTTACAGGGTGTGGTCCCAGGGGTTTTAACCTTATATTAAACAAGCTGACTAACACAAAACCTTCAGAAGAATCACTTTTCTTTCAGACCTTTGAACAGTTAAATATATCAAGTGACTACCCAGTTAAGATGTCTCACAGATCATGCTTTTATTGTACAAAAATTTTACTGTACAATACAGAAGTGATTAACTGCATTGCAATAAAAGTACACTGCAAAAAACACTTCCTAAGTAAAGAATAAAATGTAAAACTGATCACTACAATTCAAATAGCCCTGGGACTGGGGAAGAGCACAGACTACTAAACTATATCTATATCTACACTACATTCATTTCAAGGGACTCTTCTGTGTGTGTGTGTTTCAATGTGTGGCCTTTGTCATGGCAACCAGAGAACCAGGCCCATTACAGCATGGAAAATGACAGAACTGCAGACAGGAACATTGAGATCAAGAGAATATTTAACTGACATATTCCACTTTTGAAAGTTAAAACCAAACTGGTCTAATCTTGCCCTCCTAGAAAAACTATACATGTATGTGGTTATTAAGCAAATCAATGTAATCAATAACAAATATGGCTCAATCACCAATGCCAAAAATGTTTCAAATCTTTTTAATATGCTTCTAGTGTTTATGTAAATGTGCTGGTGCAAACAATTTAATGCAAAATGTTTGTAAAACCCTGATTCCAACTCACTTTCAGGCCCATTGTCAACCATAGCTTAGTGTTAAATTCGAAACAGAATGACACCTAAGAGTTAGTTTACATCTTTGAAAAACAATATAATAATGCTGTATATTTAATATTTTGATATATACAGAGCCAAGAATTAAAGAATTAAATTGTTACATTTATTTATTACTCTGCCCCTTGGTTGCACTATACTCAGATTTGGGTATGAACCTAATTTCTACAAGTAATTCTTAGAAACAAATGACATATAAACCTTCAACAATACCAAACTATAATGCTGTTATACATAAATAACCACTACATCCACCTATTCATCTTACAATTGCTTAGCTTATAACCACTGCAGTACAACCAAGTGTATAGTTTTTTTTACATGTAGTGTGTGTAAGTGAGCGTTCAATACCTCAGATTCCATGAACGCACAAATACACTTGGTTACTAAAGGGCTGTCTATTCTCTTCAGTCTTCAACAATAAAGAAACTCAATAGAGCTGAATCAAATTTGACAGGTGCAAATAATTTCAATTCTATTCATATAGACTACAAACACAAGACACGAGAGGCTATATTACCTTTCAACATCACACCACCAGCATCCCTAATGCCTGCAATTTCAAAGCTATATGAAACTCAACAATAATTCATAGTGCAGTGGCAGTGTCACAAAGCATTTGGTTCAATTTCGATATCTTGGCCAGCGTGTCACGTCAGAAAATTCATTAATTACTGTGATTCAAATATGCACAACACCAGACAAGGACACACACACACACAAACAAAATGTCACCCTTTCTACAAACCAAAGGCAAAGATCAGCTCTCTAATGATTATGCAGTGTGAAAGTGATGCTCTGAAAGTCTTATTAAAAGTCTGAGAACCGCAGGCCGAAACCCATTCCCACCCCTTGATAATTAACAAGCCCTACTTGTATGACCTTTGGGCAGAACAGTTGCTCCGTCTTTGGATACACGCATAGCCAGTAGAGCGTTGTCCCTGGAGGACTGAAAGAGGTTAAGAAAGAAAAGGAAACATTTAATTAAATGTTCTGATCATCACTTTATCCGCTTACAAACTGAGAAAAAATTGCCTGCAACATCAACAGTGGAGCACAGTTCACTTAACTGTGAAGTATCAAATCACACCAGCAAATAAAAGAGACTAAGTAAATTAAATCAATTCAAAAGAAATAAAATTCCCTTGTGGATTGGAATATTTTAACACCATTAAGTGATAGCTAGATAAGATGCTAGATAAGTCTTTGAGAAGGACCCTCAGAATTTACAAGAGCAATACAAAGCATTGCCAAGACACAATGTAACTTTGTAGACTTGTTAAACTAATAAACATTTGGAATACCTGCCATGACATTTCACTTGACAGTTTAGGTTACTGGTGCTCGTATAATCGTGTTACAATCCGGATCTTGTCTACTGCCCGACAAGTTAAACGAGTCTAGATTAACTGCTGAGTCGATTCGGCAACGACAGCACTCAGAAAATAAGGCCGCCGTTACAAAAGATCCTCGTTAAACATGTCAGCAATGGCAACGATCCCCCCAGCAGTATCAAAATGAGAAAGACAGCAAACAGGGAGCGTGGCATGGAAAATGGCACATACATAATAAAGCATACATGTTCCTTCTAAATAGTCCTTATGTGCGAGGGAAGTCAGCAACTAAACTAAGGATTTTACCCAGCTTGGGGACATCATTTAAAAGGCACCCCGACAGGCTTTGACTCACACCCACCGTCCCTCCGGGCGACAGCTACCGTCTAACCCTCGCTCCAGCAGGGGGGCCCTTTTTGTTACACCCACCCTCCGTCGCCGATCGGGCTAGACGCCCACCGCGGCAGACGAACCGGCGGACGATGCCAGCAGGAATATAACAGCGAAATCCCTACACGCAGCCGGACAGTCTCTGAAAGCGCCAGGCGCCGCAGCAGACAGACAGTAAACAGCCCGGCAACCGGCTACGGCAGCGCCAGCCGCTAGTCGAGTTACCCGATGAACTAACCGTTATAATATACCAAGTAACTGGATCGGTAACAGTTAATCAGCCTCTACCAGCGATAACAATCTAATGAAAAAAGACTCGGTTGAGGCGCCGGCATCGCTTTCCTTCAGATAACATCTCCGGGCAACTACGCCAGGTAATGCTAATAATCCCGTCACCGACGCTGTCAGTAATAGTTAGGCTAGAGCAAAGCACCCGACTAACTTGGCATAGAATATTACTTGTAACAGAGCTGACAAAGGTCGCAACTTTGCGATAGTGCCATAAAACCCGTCTTATAGAAGGATTTTGATGCGAGCGAAGAGGAGAACGAGCTCGGCGTTAGCCGAGGCTAACCAGCTAGCCTCTCTGCACTGCGTCCTTATTCAGAGACAACACACCAGAGTCGCTGCCAGACGACAACACGGACCCCTTACCTGTTCAGCTAGTGATAGGCGTACATTTTTTTACGACGAACCAAATTCCACCCAGAAGTGTGCATGTACAGTATTATTATTATTTTTTCCTCCCGTACCAAACCGTCACACACAACACGACCACCTCCCACAGGCTCTGGGGTCCGCTCATGCCAAGACAAGCGGCCGTGTGACGTCACTGCAACCGACACCATTCGCCGCAAAGCATCTTGGGGCGCCCGTGGTCCTCCAAATGTAAACGCTGTAGTCTCGCGTAATAATTAATGGTAGTTTTAGATTTATCATATTGCTATCGTGTAAGTAGTATATGTTGTTTCTCGTCCCCTTTATTTTCCCCGAAATCTAACCAGTATATTAAATATGAATATAAAATAAAATACATGGCGCGTATGAATGTACTACGTTTCCCTGCAGCCGCAGGGCTCGATCAGCTGAGACAGACACAAAATCAGGAGAACGACGTTGCGCTTGCTAATTCATCTTAACCAAAATAGGGAGAATCTCCTACTGTAAGTGCACTTCAGACTTCTGCTGGGAAACTCCAAGCTAAATTTAACTATATAAAATATCAGGTAAAATTCCTCGCAATGTTGTGGGTACCTCTCTTTTCTAATATTTTCTAGATGCGTTTTATTTACTTATTTAAATAGTTTTAATGGCTTGATTGCATATTCTTTCGTGGAGCGTAAATCATTATTTTTGCAGGATCTTTAATCATGAAAAGCACAATATAAATGACATGCTTCTTTTTTCCCCCTCTTCTCCGCAGTTTAATTATGGCGCTGGTGCGAAGCGGCTGGCTTCAAAGGCAAAGTGAGTTTTTAAGCATCAGGTAGACTTTGGAATTGTAGGAAAAAGCCGCATGCATGGTTAATGATGGTTTTAAAGTATAACCACTAATGTTGGTGACTGGTGTAGATTTTAAAAACGAATATAATAATAATAATTATTATTATAATTATAGTAATTATTATATTAGGTGAATTAATTAGTAAATTTTGATATAAAAACGAATTTTGTAAGTTTACAGTACAGAATAATTTGTAACAGCAATATGTTGGTTTATACAGGCACAATTTTGCGGCGGTGGAAACGGAACTGGTTTGATCTTTGGTCAGACGGCAGTTTAGTCTTTTTCGAAGACTTGCGTCGACAAGATGTAGAGGACAAGATACACATGGCAATGGAGTGCATAGGCATCTGCCTCGGGAGTCAGTGTCGAGGTAATCCGTTTTCTGGGCACTGTTATATTACTGTGTGATTCGCCGTTATTAAGTCAAGTTTATAAAATAGCGTAATATCATACATGGCGGCATTCAAAGCTTGTGTTGCAAGCAGCTACAGGTCTTACTGGGTGCCATCAGGTGGGCATGACATCTCACTGTTGACCAATTAAACTGCTTCCCCCGACAGGCTTTAAGCCTCCAGATGGTAAAACGCAGGAGTCGTTGCTCCAGATTGTCTCTGGAGATGGCGCCATAAATATCTGCGCAGAGAGTCCCGATGATGCAAAGTAAGGGACTCATACAGCAGTGATTATGGCACAAATTGCTTTCTTATTCTAAATAGCTTAGAATTCCTAGCACCATACCAGACTTATTCAAATTCATGTAAAAAAAACTTTTGCAAATATTGTGTTGAATAATCTAGTACACTTGGTACTGTTAAATTGTTAGATCTTTTGGGCATTACCAGGTGGGGAGTTCTCTTAGTCCCTGCCCCTTATGCACAAACGATTGAAAACGTCTTTTTCAGAGGTACTGAGTGCTCCCTTTCAGTCACCGATTATACAAACTCCCCACCAGTCAGGCCCCTCCCTTACTCAAGAAAATATGACCAATTGCCCCTCTTTGATCACCGAAGACCTTGCAAAATTTACCGAAGGGGTGGCTGGCAAAATTTACCAAGCAACTCCCCCCCCCCCCCCCCCCCCCCCCCCCCCCCCTCCACCCCTTCCCCCCCC
>JAABNY020000027.1:107128-121723 GCA_015164015.2 Brevimyrus niger | reverse complement strand
AACAGCGTGAGTAGCGTCCCCCTGGAACCGGTGCACTTATAACACTGCTTTGTCCTGGCCTGCCCCCCCCCCCCCCGCCCCCCAGCTTTCCAGGCGGATGGACAGGGCACCAAGATCTGCACTTGCGAATTAAAAAAGCGAGTCCGTTTGAATGGTATTCTCTCATGGGCAAAACTTGGAGCCAGTGCCTATTTGGGTCAGTGCTAGTCTATATCAAGTCTTGACCATTTTTAGCTGCAGCAATAACCCCAGTGCACTGGGGAAATGGAAGAGAAGACTGGCTGTTAGGGACTGTTAATAACAGTAAATGTCACACAATGACATTAATAGAAGCCATTCCCCCGAGGACAGACAATGGTAAAGTCCATTATGCATCCTGCAGTGAACTTTCGATTAGTGACCACATTCTTTCAGAATCGAACAATCATGGTTCTCTATGGTGACAACACAGTGCCTTAATATGAATTCAGAATAAAGATTGATTTAGGAATTCTTCATTCTCTGTTTGTAGGCATATTTGTGCAAAATAAAATATATAGATATAGGCTGAACTCAGAGAGATTTATTTATCAGATAAAGCATTTGACCCACCTGCAGAGATTGTGTGTGTGTGTGTGTGTGTGTGGGGGGGGTGTTTCTAAGGCCTCTCCAGCCTTTTAAATTTTTTATGACCCATTTTTCATTTGTTGCGCTCCTCACTGCTCTGCCACAGGCTGTGTCGTTTGTTAATTGGCTATACCGAGCACAGGGATGGGCATAAAGGTGTCAGTTTGATGCTCTTGGTTTTCCTTACCGTCTCCCTGCTTGCAGTTTTGGATTCCCGTGAGATGTCAGAACCCTCAAGCATGGCGGGGAGGTGGGGGGGGGGGGAGACGACGACACGAAGGCCGACGGAAAAGGCACACGTCGTGTTTTACGTCCGTATCCTGGAAGCTCGGTGGCGGCTCCTGGAAATTCGTTAATAAATGGGTAGCGGGTGGGCGAGACTGTTCTGAAATTCACAGGGTACAAGAGGTGGGGATATACATCTGAAGTGTGGTTATGTCATCGTTTGGGTCAGATAAGTGATTATTGTTTGGCCAGGTTGGAGATTGTGGTGTCTTTCTTTGGGTGTTTCTGTGATGGATCAACATTTGACCGTGGGTCGTATTGGCAGTTGGGCTGGAGTTTTGACAGAATCGTTGCCATTTTAGAATGTAGATGATTTTCCGGTTGCTCTGTTTGGGAGCTCTGATCCATCACCATCTCTTTGGTGTTTTTCTAAGCATGTGACACCTTACATTCTATGAGTCTTGCTACCCACATAGTTGAGTCATCTGTTAGAATGTACTCATATCGCTATTAGTTTTTCTCCATGACAGTTTATGTTGTGAACACCAAGAGGGAAAGACAGACAAACACATGAACACACAAACAACGCATGGAGCTTCCAGTGTTCCCTGCACATAGGCGTGATCCCCAAAATGACATCGTTGTGCGCCCATTTTCCTCCAGTTAAAGGCACCTGCTCACCGTGGGCCCCCTTCGCATTGTCGGCGTCTTCCACACAGCATAGTACGGCAGAGACTCACCAGGCGACACAGGAAATAAACCCAGAGGCTTAATGCATGGTGTAGATGAGAGTCTTTTATTTGACAATGAAGGATAGAGGAGCATATGGCCGAGAATTGCCAAGAGCCCTCAACATGTTACATGAACGTGGACTCTGAGTAGTTGGCGAGTAGCGGTGCTGAGATTTTACTCTACTGGGAATGTGTACCTCCGTCCCTCCCAGTCCACCTGCATATTACCCCGAATGTCAGAGCCAGTCTGAACCTGAACCTGGTCCTCAAGTTTTCCAGGTGACTTTGAGAAACAAAGGAGAATGTTCCCGAAAAACTGTGCCTTTCTTGGCTTACGTTTCTGGGCAGGTCTCTCACGCCCCACTAGGCCTGCTGAAAGCTCAGTGCCACTTTCTCCCTGCAGGGACCACTGGCTGAGAACATTATGAGAGTCTTGCCTTGGTCTCGCGCTCAGCAGCATTTAAAAAAAACCCTAGCTTAAGCGTTTCCACGTCACGTTCTTCCGGCAATCCTTGTTAAAATTGCACGCTGGGTGGCTAATGTTAATGGCAGACTCCGTATTTGTGATCTTCTAGGAGCCCATGCGTTGCTCCTTCTTGGCCTTCAACACAGGCCTCACGCAGGCCTGGAACTTTCCCGGAGGGTCCCTATCTCTTTAGCTTTATTTTTTATTACTCTTATTATTCGAAGAGCACAGTTTTTATGGAAAGAGCATGATATTTTAACGAAGGTATTTTATTTCATTCACATTAAGTATCATGCTATTAATGCTCGTAATGTCCCTTCCAGGGCTGCAATAAGGTTTCAAGGTTGCGTACTTAAGCAGCCCAGTACCTGCTGCCCTACATTACCTTCTTTTATTTGGGGTGGGGCAGTGGAGGGGGACATGAGACAAAGAGAAAAAGACACGCATCCCAATGGGTGCCGCGGGGGGGGGGGGGGGGAGCTTTAACCGAGCTGATGACAGACTTGCTCAGCCAAGCAAAGAAACTTCCCCAGAAGTCCTTAGCCCAGAAGACTGTTTTCCAGGCAAGGATCCTGTGGAGTGTTTCCCGGCTTCATTGCCGTTATTTGTGGTCCGAGTCCCCGACCCCAATAAAGCTTCCCCCTGTTTATTACAGGTGACCTAGAGGAGCTCCAGGCAGATGTGATTTACAGATCTGTCTACCCAAGGCCAGGCCTTTGATCTCATACCGTTCTGCTTCCCTGTACTAAGTTAACCCCTTGGTCACTGACCAAGCCTTAATGCCTTATCCTTTGTGTAAAAGCAGACAAGTCTGTGCCAATCTGGGGTTCTGTTCCATTACAGGAAGTCCAAATCAGTGCTTCTGGGACCCCTAGACAGTCTACATTTTTGCCCCCTCCCGCCAGCTCCCTGTCAAACAGTTTAGCCTTTTTTGATTAACTCCCTCAGGACCGATTTGAGAAACACTGGTCCAAATCATATCTGAAATTTCAGGTGTATGCTTTGACCTTGCATAATTTTCCTTAGAATGACTTGCATGTGAAAATAAATATAGTCTCCTCCAACCTTCAAGTGTGTTTTCATGCAACAGATAATGATATTTGTGGTGGTGGTGGGGGGGGGGGCATTTTTCCAGGTTGAGTGAGTTATGTCAGTGAAATAACTGCATAGTGTATTTAGTCAAGATGGTTATCTAATCCTAACACATACTACCTTAACCTTAACCCATGGGCATAAATAACTGGGGGTTGTAACACCCACCCTAAATAAAAACCAGCCAATACACCCCCCTGGACCCCCTTAGATGGGTGGAGACCTTAACCCCCCGACGCAATAAATACCATCAGAGAAACGCCATGGAATGCAGCCAGAAGCACCAAACGCATATCTTTGCATTTTCACAGGTTAATCTTCAGTGCAGTTTCCCGCGAGTGATATAACTGAAATGAGTGGGTCGGCTGGCACTTGCTGCACCCATTCATTTACATTGATAAAAGCAGCCATTTCTTCCAGTCGTGTATAACCATATGTAAAAGACGGCAACATTAAAATCACTTACTGAATGCTTTTCCGCATTAGCGAGGTAATTTAGCACCACGAAGCATCTCAAAGAAAGGCAAATTATGATTAATGCTGTTAGATGTGATGCCACATTAAGCAAAATGACAACATTAAGAAATACAGGACAAAAATGTCTTATCAAATTAAAGTTATAATGGTGAGGCGAGATTGTCGAGAAACCTTAATTGCACATTAAGAGGAAAACAACGTTAATGATACCATTATCAGCAATTTTGGTTAGGTGTTTTGTAAAAGAATGCCATTTTGTTTAGCATTTTTAATGTTACATAAATTGGAATGAATTGATTTAGTAGACTGATGTCATCAGACATTTGGGGTGTCTCTCGTTGGTCTTTTAAAATTATAGTCAATCGGTTTTCTAGCGACACAATATTTTTGAGACTTTACTTACCACACTGGGAAGACAGGAGATGCATTTATAAGCTTGTGTCCACCTACGTTCAGCCCAAAAACTTGGAAACTTGACTCTCGGTAGTTCTCTTAATGCGGTTTATGTCGTTTCGTTCCTCAGTGCATGGAGAGAAATCGTTTCGGTCCCGCAACATTACACTTTTCTTCTAACTTCCGAACCTATTAGATCAGGTGGGTAAATAAATGATCAACAGCCACTTGGGTCATTTCCCTCTGTGGGCACAAATTCAGATTTAATTCACAGAGGCAGTATAAACCCAGGAGTAATTATCTTAGTGAGGCGCCAGCTTAAAAAAAGAAGAAGAAGCTGAAATTGAAAAATGGGTATGAGCAAACATCGAATGAGCAAATGGAGAAGTAAAAGCAACATGAAGGTCACCTTAAGGACCAGAGCAAAGCTTGGTTCTGCTTTGTCAGTAATTATCAGGCTCTCGGAGAATGTTGCCTGTTTTTTGTGTGAAAAGCATGAGAATAAAGGACATTTGATTTTCAGCAATGCGCTGAACTCGAGATGACAGTGCTAATGAAACTAAGGGGGTAAACCGTGCTGATTCTTCTGGTGCTGTTTCTGATTCTCCGCGCCTCTGCGCCTAACTGCTATTGGTGTCACTCATTCGCTACTCCATCAACTTCAGGAGGTGTCTTTTCCTGTGTGGGGGCGGGACGTCTATCGCTAGCCGATATTTCTAGGATTGCCAACTTTGGTCAGCTGGCTGGTGTGACATTTTCAATCCTAGACAAGTCTACACACAATTTTATTACTTTGTAAATAGTCTGTATGGTTTGCAAACTACCCTAACGCTTTGATGTAGCTAATTTTGGGTTCGTAATGGAACAATAGAGAATAATACATGAGAGTCTGAAAGCGTGAATATCACGCCAGATGCATGAGAGTTGGCACCCCTGTTATTCCAGCCCTGGCACCAAAGCCCTTGACACGGCAGGCAGCTGAGTCTCTGAGCCTATGCGAAACCCAGGAGTGTGAAGTCAATGACGTTATCGATAACGGAGCTGTGTTTAATTAACGGGAGCCGCGAGTTAGGACCCCTCGGGGTCTCAGCTCCACGTTGAGGAGGGGGGAGGCAGTAGAGAGGCAGTGGGAAGCTGGGGGGAGGATTGGGGAGGCGTTGGGAGATGCTCTTGAAGCCACTTGCTGTGATGAACTTGAGCTGCATCTTGCGGCGACACCTCCATGCAGCCAAAAGGAGCCGGAGTAGGACCTAAACATTTAGCATGGAAGTTTTTTTGTGTTCTTGAAGTTACTGATCTGACTTTCTCGTGTTTACTTGGCTGGAGTTCAGCTCCGTCCTGCTTTGGCGTTAACCCTTCCACCGCCAGGCTCTCTTTGGGCTCCGGGTTCTGCCGGTTCGCCGATGTTGCTCGCGGGGACAGACTGAAGGGCCGGCACTTGACTTCTTGGCACCATCGCGAACTGCACTTTCGCGGCTCTCGGAAGCCTGCACCGTAAAAGCTAAATTATCCGAGTACCTGGGAGATGGAGCTGACTCAGGGTAGATATCCTCCCCACCCCCCCACCCCCCCCACTACTGCAGCCCTCACCTATCTGCCGGCATGAGCATGAGCAGCGCAAAGCTTCGCATCCTCATTATGGCTGACAGCCGCCACCCTGTTGGCTGTAATGAGCGTGCTCGGTGCGTGACAGGGCCGTGGGCCAGGGTGAGTGCTGTCTGTCTCCTGCTGCCACTGTGGGATTTAGCACACGTCAGCCCTCAGCCCCCCCTTCCCACCAACGCCCTCAGCTAAGGAACTTGCTATTTTTGGGGGATCTTAAACAGAACCGGTTGTCAGGCTTCAGTACTCTTACCCCACTGACCCTAAGGCCCATGTGATCCTTGACGAGAAGCAGGATACCCTAATTGACATCTCCGGATACCTGTGTCTTTTGCTCCCCCGAGTTACCTGACAAACACATGGACTAATTGGAGGCATCATTAGACGCTTCAGATTCCCAAGCTACAACTGTAAACGATTAAAGACTCAAACCTGCTGGGAAGTTGTCCACCTGGGATTCAGCAATCCGCTGGGCGGAATAGCGTCTGCCTGCAAACCTCTCGCCTTATTTTCTTAGACTTCCATGCCCTGAAACACCTTAAGCCCCTTGGCCGCTGTTGGCGTGAGCACGGCTTTTGGGTATTTTGTTAATTTATCGGTGAAATATATAGTTGTAAAGACTAATTAATGAAACTTCCAGGGTATATGTACAGATTATCGATTGTGTGAGGTACCCCGAGTGCCTCTGGAGAAAGACTTTCTGGTCTGAAATCATCAGAGGTCCTGCTTGAATATAATGTGGTCTGATTCCAGAGAGTGTGGCTCTAATGTCCTCCAAAGAGAACCTATTACAAATCTTCATGTTCACAGGTAGCACATTAAGAACAGAACGTCCCAGGCTCCAGTTGTATAAATAAGAGTTTAAAAATTGCAAGTTGCCTTGGGTACAAGACAAAACTGTGTACATTCCCCTCACTTGGAACAAAGTCTGGAGGGGGAAAGTCCGGATAGACGACGATGTCTTGCCGAGGAAGTGGACATATGTTTTTCACAGAAGTCGTTGACCCGTTCGTCAAGACGTGAGCAGTAATGGTCTGATCTGGATGAAAGCGCTTTAAGGTGAAGCTCAAACAGAGATGTATGGTCCAGGAGCACTTTGCTGTATGGGAAAATCTATTATCTGCTTTTCAAAATCTTAATTACCTCTCTAAGCAGGTTTGACTAAATGATGTAATTAATTTTAGAATGTGAAACATGGAAAATTAATAGTGCCGGTATAAAGTGCGGAGCAGCATGAAAGGTATTATCTAGCAAGAGTCATTTGACCTCGTCTTGGCAGCGTTTTTTTTGTAAGAAAATATGAAATCATTAATTTTTGGTCTGGTAAAAAAAAACACCTTCCTTAGGAGTGAGTTTATCGCTGCAGAGGTCAGATAAAGTTTGTGTTTTTCTACTTACTGTTAAGCAGCCTTGGGTTTCTGGGAGGGACGCCTGAAGGTTCATCTCTTGTAGTTTAACTTTTTGATTTAGATTTTAAGATTCTGATTCCTTCACCCCTGTTATCTGCTGGTTTCTCCATAATCATTTTTAGAACAGGCTTAGAATGAATAGCTCTCGCACAACGGTGAATTATTTCATGTCTTTGCTTGACCTTGACTGTCGCTTGAACGTGTTTTTAATGAAGATCCATAGTAACGGCTGAGAGGCCCCTAATGTGGCCCACAGATGAAGTTAGTGCGTGTGGGACAGGTGGAGTGAAAAATGGAGCGTGCAGGTCAAAAAAGACATTTTGCACCGGCTTTTCTGTGCTTGTAAGAAAGGCCATCACTATGCCATTCATAAATGTTCAGCCTTCGGTTTGCTTGATATCCACATGACCAGAGCACAAACTAACATGGCTCTTCGAGTGCTGGTGGAGCCCTGATTGCAATCATTCACATCGCCTCTGCCTTGTTTCCAGTGACGTCCTAGTGCTACTCTTCCTTCCCCCTTGCGACAACTCAGTAGTTTGATTGCCGTCATCTGTTTATGTTTCTCTCTACCTTTTTTTGTTAAACTCATCCCCATTTGGCTGTTGCGTCTCCCTATCTTGTGGTCCCACCTGCAGGGAGCTTTGCTGCGGTAAATGGTACCATTGCGGAGATGCGATGACAAAAAAATGCATGTCAGCTGGAGAGAGAGGGTCGTGTGTCGAAGACAAATCGGGGAGGACGACTCAGGAAATTCACTTTTCACACTGAGCTGGGTTCATGACTAGCATTGATTGACAGGTGATGTTTTTTTGCATTCGGTCACATGACTACTGTATACTCACCCAACCCGATTAATAAAATTACTATACTTAATTTGCTAGACAAAAAAGGCAGCTGTAGAAAGCTTGCTGGCAGCCTTTCAGGACGACGCCAGTGGGTCAAACCAAGTGCTTTCAGACAATTTACAATCGTCGGTTCCCTGGGGAACATTTGTAATATTTAAGGTTCAGCTCCCATTTGGATGGGACAAAAAATGCTTTGTGAAGTTAATTCCACACCAGTGCAGTTCCGAATCCCCTGGTATGCTGCTTAATGCAATCATGGGGGAAATTAATTGTTCCTGGTGATATTGTGCTGCTAATATCTTTGTTTGTTACAAACACCATCATGCAGGGGAAGAACCTTGACATTATTGGTCAGGTCAGGGTGAACCATGTGACATGGGGGCAGGAGGAAGGAACAGGGACACTTTTTGTGTAGGGAAATAGAAATGGGTTTGTGCTGATGTAGATGGAAAATCTCCTCCTGTAAATACAGGGAGCTCCTCAATGCAACATGTTGTACAATGTTTTCTTGTTTTCTGGGTATTGATGTGTTTCACCACCGGGCCCGTGAGCAAGACCCTTAACCCCATTTGCTGCAGGGACTGACTGACCCTGCTTTCTCAATTGTTTTTGGATGAAACAGTCTGGCAAATAAATGTAGTGAAAACCGTATGGTCATCATTCAGCTCTGTATAACTTACCTGTGTTGGTTAATTTTGCTTTTTTTTTCGGCTGTTGGTCAGGCAACTGGATTTCAGGCAACTCAAAACTGTGATGGAGGAGGGAACAAAAACGTAAGATGAAGAAAAAAAAGGGAAAGGTGAAGTGAGACAGGAGGAAGTTTCCCTCCTCCTGCCGTGGAGGTGGGGCGCCATCACGGCCCTATTTGGACTGTCAGACAAAAGGGGCCATTTCTGACTCCGGTGCCCTTCATCCCTGGTTTGTAGAGTTCACCCCCCACCCCCATAGACATGCAGAATTATGGGGGGAGTCTGCTGGCAGCCGATCCAATGATACAGATTGTGGTGTGCTGCCCCTCAGCCACTATCTGCATCAGATTGGGCTCAGGACTCCCCGGACAAGCAGCGAGACAGCTTATCAGCACCCGAACACACTGCCTGGCCACCCCACCCTCACGCACTCCTGCGCAGCGAGCCCACAAAACAGAACCCCCCCATGGAAATGTCCTCGGTAGAAACACAGATTTATATTATCTCACCAAACAATAGCGGGTTCCAAAAACAACAGGAATCCGCAGCTGTATGAATGTCCCTTGGCCACGTGGGACCTGCATCGCGTGACGGAGGGGGCAGAGCGGTCCGTCTGTGAGCCTGACGACCCGGGAGCCCCGCCTCGTGCGTGACGAAGGGGGCAGAGCAATCTGTCTGTGAGCCTGACGACCCGGGAGCCCTGCCTCGTGCGTGACGGAGGAGGCAGAGCGCTTCGTCTGTGAGCCTGACGACCCGGGAGCCCCTCCCCGGCTACTCTGGTATTCTGGAGTATATATAATAATCTGCAATTTCCTTCAGGATTAACATTCTGTCTGTCTGTCTGTCTGGAATTAAAGCTTACAGTGCACAGTCTGCTCTCTTAGTATGTGCTACTGGTCACCGAGCTGGAAGGGTGAACTCGGAGACGCCTTTTGTTAACACCATGAGAGTTGTCCATGTGACACTGGTAAATAAGAAATATTTACCCATCAGAGCGAGGGGGGGGAGAAGCACACGGCAGCAGAAGCCCAGCACTCCCCAGGAGACGGGCAGCCGTGTGTCACATGTTCCTGGTTTGCAGGGAATGTTGCTGCTTTCCTTTAAGCCGCCGCCACAACACACTCCCCCCCCCGGGGGGGTGGGGGGCATACTTCCCAGATTTTGATGGCCCAATATTTGTTTGTGCCTTTCCAACTAGGAGAAACAGCTAGACACCATGGTTCAATATTCTGACCACAGTGTGTGTGTGGGGGGAGGGGGGGGGATTTTGATGTTTCTGTGAAACAAAGCAATGCTTAATATGTTTTTATCTTCTTTTTCCTTTCTTCTGAGTGTGGTCATATTTCCAGACCGGCATGTGGTTCCGCTAAACACCAGTTGGAGGCAATATTGAACTTCTTTTTGAACCTCTACACGCACTTCAACTAACTGCCTTTGTTCTTTGGAAATGTTGAGGGGGGGGAGTTTCCTTTGTTTTCGTTCAACCATAAATTATTAGCATTTTATCAATGAGCTGTTTTGTTGTTCCAAGGTAGTGGGAAACTAGCAAGAGGGAACTAGTGAGAATGTGCAGTTACTGGGTCAGTTATTATCTGTGGATTTACCCCCCCCCGCCCCCCCTCCCTGGGGTTGGTGTAATGGCTGTTCTGAGCTCGCGGCCCCACACCAGACCCAGCCTGAACTCCATTAAGGATACCTAATCGTGCAGTTTGGGCTTCCTCCTGCTGTCTCCATGTCTGCAGTCTCGCTCTTGCATATCCAGCTCTACCGAATCAATTTTCACTCCAGCTTCCCCCCCACCCCGTCTGCCCTCCCGCCTGCCAGCCAGCCCTGCCCGGTGTCCCTGCAGCTTCAGCTCCTCTGCCAGGTCCCATTACCAGAGCCATTCATCTCGGCGCCACCAGGGAGCGACTGGCCCCCCCCAGGCCTCTCTGGGTCTGGCTAGCAGTTTGATCTGCCGGCGAGGGCGGACAAGTGTGTCACGAGGTCGTCCCCCCTCTACTGGCTCCGCGAGCACTTCCACAGGTGGCTTAGTTGCACATCTGACTGCTGACTGCCTCGCCCCCTGGTGGTCATTCCCATCACAATCATATACCTGACGGCTGACTGCTTGCCCACTGGTGGTCTGTCCAATCACAATCACACACCTAATTGCTAACTGCCTGCCCTCCCAGTGGTCTGCCCCATCACAATCATACACCTGGCAGCTGACTGCTTTGCTCCCAGTGGTCTGCCCCATCACAATCATACATCTGACTGCTGACTGCCTCACTCCCTTGTGGTCTGCCCCATCACAATCATACATCTGACCGCTGACTGCCTCACTCCCTTGTGGTCTGTCCCATCACAATCATCCACCTGAAATCTGACTTCTTTGCCCACTGGTGGTCTGCCCCTTCACAATCACACACCTAACTTTTGACTGCCATACCCACTTGTGGTCTATTCTATCACAATCATACACCTAATGGCTGACTGCCATGCCCACTTGTGGTCTGTTCTATCACAATCATACACCTAATGGCTGACTGCCATGCCCCCTGATGGTCTGACCACATGAACTTTCTCCATTTCTCTGTCTCCTGCGTTTCTTACCTTCTTTATTGTCTTCTTATTCCTGTCAATACATTGACAGCCCAGCCACACTTTTGTTTGATAAATGTACCACATTTATCTAGCAACCAACTTGTCCATGCCCTGATTCTGGGGACTCGGCAGGGCGGTTCAGTGAAGAAGCCAATTACAAACATCCTGTCAGTAAAATAAAAATTATAATGCAAAATTGTTTTTCTGCGAATGTGGTTTCTTCCTTTTTTCTGAGAAAACGAGGTCATTGTGTGCAAGGCCTTTGCGTGAATAGCAAATAATTGCTCTATTCTGAACCCCTGGAAAGGAGGACTTAACCATTAAATGAACAGCCACAGTAGTTTGTGACCTTTTGGCCTTTAGATAGGGGAAAAAAACCCTGTTGGAGATGATGTCCGCTTCATATAGTGAAAAAACGTAAAAATCATCACGAAAAAAGCTGTTATGAAATTCGTTTAGGACCCCACCTGCCAGATTTGAACAGGAATTTTAGGTGTCTAGGAAAAAAATTAACAGCATCCCATTTGCTGCACTTCTGCCAATTAAACCAAAATAATTGCTCTTTGTGTCTTTTGCATTTTCCGGCTCGCATTCCCCACCCGAGTCGGTTGGGCGCCTGTTTTTGTTCGCAGCGATAACTCAGACTCTAATTCAATTTGAACTCACGGCTTGAGAAATGTAATCTGCCAAAGTGAATTCAATTATGCAATTATAGCTTTGTGTCTTCGGAGGACATTAGGAGCTTGCAGGGTGAAGGACCGTTTAGTCAGTGGGCACCTGCTGTGTGAGGAGCAAGCGGCCTTGGGGCAGCTGTGTAACCTGGAGGCATTCAGGAAAATATGTCAGGCATATCCCAGGCCTACTCCAAGATAGAATGTCAGGACCCCTGTCCATATGTGTTAGTCACACGCTTACACTCTCACAATTAACAGCCCCCTGTGTGACACGCAGCACTTGATACCTAGCGGCCCATTTATTTCTGTAATACAAACGCACATTTACGCCAGGTAAACGGGAAGGGCATTTGTCGCTAATGTTAATTAAACCCTCCCTCACTCTGACTGGGGTCCAGTCTGGGAGACCAAAGTCTTGTGCTGCTGGAAACTCATCCAAACCCTAATTAGTGCCTTCTTGGATAATTAGGAAGAATGTTACAGTTAAATTGGATAAGAATCAAATGAACTAAAAAGTTTATTTAAATTTTTTTTTTTTTTTTTATGTAAGGCACCGTAAAACTCGCTTTGGGTTGGGGCTGTGACGTGGGGGTGCGAGGTTTTGTTTTATTTTCCCCAAAATAATTAGCTCCAGTCACTTTCAGGTTGCATGTCAAAAAACGTGCGACGACCGGGAGTCATGGAAAAACACTCAGGCGGGTGATTTTCAAAATAAATTATTCAGCTCTTTCTATTAATGCCCTGGCGGGTTCACAAGAAGTGGAAGTTGGCTGGCTGTCTTTCTTTTAGGCTCCTCTGTTGCTGTTCTTGAGCTGAACTACGGCACCGAGGAGCCCCTTATAGCCGTCCATCTCCATCACACCTGACTGGAAAACGGGCCGCAGCTAAGCGGCACACGAGAAGCGTCTGTACCGACCAGTTAACGGCGACAGGCCATTATGGATGCAGCACATACACAATATTTAGGTGGAGATACTGATTCAGCCTTTAATGCCCTTAAAGTGTTTGTGGGTAGCAGAAAATCTTACTAGGGTCCCTAAAATTCTGGATGCTGGGCAGAGATTTGTGTACTGAAAAAGGGGGGAGGGCGTGTGTTTCAGATTGGGCACAGCACAGTCTGCAAGCTGGGACAGAATATGTCTCGAACCGAAAGCATGATTCCAGGACTGTTTGCGTGCCCACATGACAGCTGCATATTACCCATTCCAGCATTAAAAAGAAGGTGAATGTTTTAAACATTTTGACAAACAGCAAATTCGGCAAACAGTCACCTTTGCTATCTTCATGTTTCCCATTGTGGGTCTGGAGGATTTACTGGAAATCAAACACGCCCCTTTCTCTGCAGTCTGCAGTGGGACAGCTGTCAAAACCATGCATCCCCCCCCCCCACTCGCCTCCCCGAGGGACTTCAGAGGCATCAAACGGAAGCAGACTCGCTCCATTCCTCGCTCGCCCAGCACCACCCTTGCCTTTGCCGTCGTCCCTGCAAACGCTCGAAGAATTTTGTTGATGAATGCATCAAAACGAGAAATGTGTAATTAATTTTGCTCAGAAAACAAGAGGCCCAGGGTGGGGGGGGGGTCCCCACCTTGTATAATTTGTTTGATGCGGGGGTGGCAGTATAATTTAATATGATTTGAATAGACCGCTCATGAATTCAGGAAATGTAATATAATATAGATAATGTATTCATGAAACACACAACAGATTCTATGTCAGTCTCATTAAATTACACTTAGACTGTCCCAGTATTGCTGCCTGCCTACTGGCAAACCAGTACAAATGAGAATTATGCCAGTATACATCATTAGCTGTACTTGTGTACCAGAACATAGTGATATTAATTACTGCTGTACCAATATGTTGAATTTACCAACGTGCCAGGATGTAGAAGCATGTGGGTGCGTATAGTCCTCTTTAGCCAGTAGAGGACTCCACTGGGTGGTTAGCATGCAGTACCACAGATCCTAGCGCAGCACGTACATTCCCAGCTCACCACCATTAAAAGCCCAAGTGACCATATCAACCAATCGGCTGGAAGAATGCGGTCACATGGATGCGATGGAGTCGGGAATGACTCGTGGATGCCTCTGTTCGCCCTCTGCCTGGTTTGGTGATTGTGTTGGGATGGAAAAAGGGAAAATAAAGGAAGGAAACATGCTGTTAGACTGAGACGAGCAGGCTGTGATGCTCTGGCCTGTGTTTAATGTGCTGTGCTCTCTCTGCTTCTTAGGGAATCACAGTTGTCTCAGAGTCTCCCACTGAGAGTCAGGTTATGATGCATCACGACATCAATTAGCTGGTTATTGTGGCTTTTACTACAGTTTCTAGTCATCTGCAAAGGATGGCTACACCACTGGGATTGCTACAAAAAAAAGACATCGTAATCCTTCCATTTCCATTTAATGCATGAATGCTGTAAATAATATAAAATTTTCTTTTTGCCATATGTGATAATTCAGTGTAGACATATGTGCTTGCAGAATATCTATGTATCCTACACATATATACATTTGTGCTTCAGTGATTGCACCACATCTCACAGGCTAATAGCATGACTGGTAAGGTCATTAAAAGCTCGTGGCTGAGTCTGGGAAGCTTCTTCTGCCACAATAGAGAGTTGGTGAATGTCTGGGTGAATTGCACAGTGTTGGGCACTGAGCTGTTGGAGTGTACACGTAGAGATGCTGGTAGATGCAAAGGGGAAATCCGGACGCTCTCATGAGGCAAGATGGCGGGGGGGGGGGGGGTTGTCAAAGCAGCAGGAGGGCAATGCTGGGGGGCAGTGTGGAGACCC
>JAABNY020000027.1:94582-107118 GCA_015164015.2 Brevimyrus niger | reverse complement strand
GGGCGGGGGGGACGAGCGGGGGGCGGGCGGGGGGGGGGGGGGGGGGGGCGCCCGCCCGCGCGCCCGGGGCGGGGAGGGAGGCAGGGAGGGGGGGGGGGGAGGGGGGAGGGGGGGGGGGGGGGGGGGGGGGGGGGGGGGGGGTTGTCAAAGCAGCAGGAGGGCAATGCTGGGGGACAGTGTGGAGACCCACCCCCCAGGAGAGAAAATGGTTCAGAACCATGCCATGCTGAGTGGACCATTATTAGCAATCATCCATCTCTGTGATCTCTCCCTTCTTTCCTGGGAAATCTGAGCTCCTCCGTGTGGCTGCTTGAAAGGTGCATCTGGAAGGTTTCCCAGACAGATTAGTCTCAAAGGGACGACGAGTCTCCAGGAGTCTGGAGTACAGTAAACGGAGGCCGTGATAGGACAGGGCGGCGTTTGTGTACTACAAGAGGCTGGTGAAGCACTGCCAAGTACCGGCAAAGGCAAAGTGAGGAGAGGAATCATCTGTAGATGCTTTGGTTCAGTATCTTACTGAGTGAATTATGAATGGAATGTTTGGCAGCTGGCTTGTGATGTGTGTGTGTTGTTTCTCTGTATGAATGTGAATGCGTTGTGTTAATGTAAGGGTGCGTGCTTATCTGAGCACACCTGTGTGTAGGCATGTCATAAAGTGTGTGTGGGGGGGGGGTGCTGTAACATCACTGGATTGGTCTGGGTTAGATGCTCACTATGATGTGCTTCCTTGCTTTCCAACTTTTCTGGAAAGTTTGTATTTATGGTCACAGACTGGCATTGCATCCAGGGTGCAGCCCAGCCTTGTGCCCTATGCTGCCCAGGGGAGAGTACAAGTGTGACTTAGGATAAGAGATTAGATGATGGATGGATCAATGCATGGAAGCTGCGTTCCATGAGAATGTTGGACGCAATTAGTACATATTAGCACGCATGATGAATTCCACGCATCTGTGCGTGCGATGTGCACCTTTCGCATTTTCAGAAGTGAGGCATGCGTCTGTGTGCACATGCACACTCCAGAAGCCCCCTCAGGAACCACAGGAATGATTCCCAGGACCTGATGAGCCTGATACCCCAGCAAGAGCAGGCTGATGTTACTCACCTCATCATCAAACACACACAAACGTACCACTTTTTTTGCACTGAGGTTCTAACTTAAAAGTAGTACCAAATGCGGCAGGTAAAGCACTCTGATTCAACACATGGCATCCCTCCTGTGTGCAAATGGCAGCTTGGCAGGGAGCCTCACGCCTCTCTTTGGGGAGTTAGCGTGTTCCTGTGTTGTGCGCCAACAGACAAGTAGGTGATCTTGCTGACTAGGACTGGGTGCCTGAGCAGAAATGGATAATGACTGGTTATTGGTTGGTTGTTCCCCTGCAGAGGTTTCCCACAGTCACTCCCCTGTCTGTCTGTACCACTCCCCTCCATCAGGGGTTCTGGGAATTTTAGAGGTCACATGATGTATGATTGCTGTACATGATTATGTCCATCTATCCATCTCCTGCCCCTGCATGTTCTATTCAGTGTCACAGGAGGGTCCAGGTACTATGGACGTAAGCAGGGAATAACCAAGGATGGGGTTAGGGTTGGGGTTAGGTTTAGGGTTGGGATTAGGATTAAGGTTAGGTTTAGGGTTGGGGTTAAACCAGAATACCCAAAGGAAACCCCACAATGACACGGGGAGAACATGGAAACTCAACATACAGAACTATGGACGAGACTCAAACCCTGGTCCCTGAGGTGTGTGGGTGTGGCGACAGAGCTAGCCATTGCACCGCCACACTGTCCACATAAGGCAGAAATGAAAGAAGTGTAAAGTTAAGGAGTCGATCAGAAAGAACAAAAGCAGGAAGTGTGTCTGGAGGAAGGATGGACTACCAGAACAGTGTTTTTTGCTTTTTTGTCATGCCTGCTTTGTGTGCCCCCGGCTTTTCAGTGGGATCGAAACAAGAATAAGTGCCGTTTCGGGGAAAATTATATCTAACACGCAAAGGCCACATGCCACCCCATTCAATCTCACCGCCATTATCGCGAATTGGCCCGTTCCCACAGTGATGGTAGGTTCATTGGGGGTACAGTGGGGGCACAGCCTTTGTTTGGAAACCTCACACGGCCATATGCAATGCGGGCGCCCCCCCCAGCCCTGACATCGCAAGGACATGGAAATGAGGACGAGCTGAGTGGCATCAGAGTTTTCCTTTTAATTCCATCTCTTTCTCTTTTGTGTTCAGGCTCCCCGTCCATGCTTTGTGTCTGCAGCATTGAATCCCCCCCCCCCCAAACCAATATGGGATGGCGTGCCCCCCCAGGAGCACCCCACGGCATATAGACCATCCCTCTGATTGACTGACACCACTGCCGCAAGACCTATTTTAAACCAAAGGAGCCATTGTCCTGTTTGGAAAAAAATAACAGCAATTACAAAGAATAAAGATTCAAAAGGGACTCCAAGGAAATTGCGACAATTCAATGATTATGGGACCTCAGCTAATTACGCAGTTATTATTAAGGCTTTTCAGGATGTACTTATGTTTGTCCTACATGGCTGTCTTCAGGGTGCCCTCATAATGGAGGCTTTTAAAATGATTTATAACTTTTCCAAGGAAGTTCATTTTCGGTAATTTACTGAACAATGGAGAGGAGCTCCTTTGGATGTTCGGGGTGATGCTGGGCTTCCCGGTGGAGAATGGCATTGAGGGCATCACCGGATCTTCAGGCTGGAGTGGAACGCCATTTCCGAAGTGTTTCCACCGCATTTGTACTCTCAGAGGTCTCCCTTTTCGTATCAAGTTACGGAATGCAAATTTCTCCACGGCAGCAGGATAAACAAATCCTCACAGTCGATTATTCCTGCCGCAGAATGGTTTAGCTTTGCGAGGCACTGCCCCCCCAGGTGGAGAATATCAATAGCTCTGGGAGCTCAGGATTTAGGGGTGGTAGCCAATGGGGGTAGACTGTTATAGTTCCCATGGCCTGAACCTAAACCATACCTGTGTGTTGAAAAGAAAATCCCCCCATTGGGTAATAGAGCATTCCAAAGAAATAAAGATCACAATGTAGAAACATAAAGACTGTGGATAGGGTAAGCAATGGTTCCAGTAATGAAAAGAAAGGTGGTGAGTGACAGTACCATGCCATTCTCCAGTAGGGGGCAGTATGGGGGAGGAGCCACGTTCCACAGTTCCATGCTCACAGTTAGTCTTTTCAGGATAGCATTGGACACGGTGATGCATGGATGTTCCTGGTCAGATGGTTTGTTTCAGTCTCCTGTGAAGAACACCAGGAGAACCATTCCTGGTGTACTTTTTTCTATTGTATTAAGAGCAGTCTTTCAGCTGTGACTCGGGAGTAAGTCAGCGGTGACACTGCAGTGAATCAGTGGACGGGAAGCTGTGACTCGTGACGTTTCTTGTGTTCTTGTGTTCACGTGTCGCACTGCTGAGAGATGACCAGAGTGCTGGTGTCATTCATGAGAATTTTGAAGAGCGCAAGATGGCTTCCCCTGCTGGGGGGTGATCTTTCCGCTCTGGCAAGACCTTAAAAACCAGCTTCCAATGCAGAAGAAGCACTTTCGCAAAGCTTTGAAGCCTTGCTTATTGTCAAGCTTCTTCACTCGAGACGAGGACCCCGTTAGACGACGCGGTTCAGGTTCATCAATCAGCCGCATGCAGAGAAAAATGCGCTGTCGCAGTTCCCCTTCCCTCCGTTGCAATTCCCCTTCCCTCCGTTGCAGTTCCCCTTCCCTCCGTCGCAGTTCCCCTTCCCTTCGTCGCAGTTCCCCTTCCTTCCGTCACTGTTCCCCTTTCCTCCATTGCAGTTCCCCTTCCCTCCGTCGCAGTTCTCTTTCCCTCTGTCGCAGTTCTCCCCCCTCTCTGTCCTGTGGCCAGCATTTGCCCACCAATACCTCATATCTCAGTTTCCAAACTTAATCCGAGATTCTGATTAATTGTCTTGCTGTTTCCATTCCCTTTCATAAATAACAGACTGGCACTGCTCTGACCACATTTGCTTTTGCCCTATTAGCTATTTAGGTACAGTTTTAGGCGTTTCTGCTTTTATATGGTGAGCGTGAAAACACAAAAAGAGCCAGGCTAAGGAGGCGCACCTTTTAATAATTACCAGTCAATTAACATAATGAGACAATTAAAATGTATCCTTGATGGCCCGCTGCTTAGTGATTTGCATATTTTTGGAGAAATACGTATCTTGTTTACCACCCCCCATTTCAAACTAATTTGATTTCCTTTTCTAATTAGAACAGGAACAGTGTGATGTCGAGCCCCCCCCCGCCCCCCGCCACCGTTTTTACGCTCATTTGTTTAGACAGTGAGCAGCATCATATCTGAATACGAAGCAGCAGTGTGCATTCTTGCCCCAAACTATAGTTCTGCTCCGGCCCTTCGTGATGTCGCCCTCATTTACCATCAATCAGTCAAGCCAACATGCGGCTCTGAGACAGCAAGAGCAGGGCGGAAATCTGCCGTTGCAGAAGCCAGTATAACTGCAGAGAGTCTTTCACCACACTGCAGCATTTTCTCTTTTATCAGAAAGGAGCCACTCCGCTCTAGGGGGCTGGAGGGGGAAGGCAAACTAAGAGGCCGTGATTAGATGTTTGTATAAGAACCTAGTTTGCTTATCTGTTGGGCTGCTCACTGTGATGTCATCACAGCGATTTGTGCCATATTTTAGTCCTCCCTGTTCCCAGTCTTTCATACATAAAGTGGTCAGGCTGAGTTAACTGTATTTTTATACAGTCACTGATATCAAAGTTGTATCTTTCCATCCATCCATCCGTTTTTCATACTCACTTGTTCTAAGTAGGGTCACAGTTGTATGGAGCCTATCTAAGGGCACAAGGCAAGGTTTAACTCAGGATGGGGCACGTCCCCCCCCCACACACACACACACTCACACATTCACAATTGAGAAAAGTCCAGTGCAGCCCATGTTTTTGGACTCTGGGGGGGGGGGGGGGGACTGGAAAACTCGGAGGAAACCCTATGACGACACGGGGAGAAGATGCAAACCCCCGACACTGACAAATTCTTCAAAACCACCAGCCTCCTGAGGAACTAAGACTCTGCTTCGTTATTGGTTGCAGCGTGCTATGGGTTGGTGCTATGGGTTGGTGCTATGGGTTGGTGCCCTGTCCTGGGAAGGTATGTAATGTTTATAGGTGGAAGGAATTTACTGGCAAAGAATGGCAGCTGCATTTTGGTTACTCTTCGGCCCCAAGAAAAACTGGTCAGAATTTCAGCCAGCAGGTGGCAGTGTTTCCCCCTACAAATCTTTAAATATTTGTACATTAAAAAGAAAAAATGTATTGCAAGCATGCTAACAGTAATACAGATTTCTGTGGAAAAACATTAATAATGATATGAGAAGTTATGTTTTCAGAATTGTAGATAGAAATAAACAGATGCAAGGCCACTAAGGACCTTTTATAATGAGAAGAGTGAAAAAATTCTCTCCCAAGGTCAGCAAGGAATGGTCCATCGCTCAGAAAAGATGCCATTTTTTAAGTTATGAGCTGATAATGAGACAAACTAAAAATATTTTTAATTAAACTAAAAAAATGCCGTTCAATATCACTTATATTTTTCAACTTTGGATGCCTCTCTTGAACTCTTCAGATGTAATTAGAGAAGGAAAGTCCACCGGCAAGGACCTTGCACTAAGCTGATCGTTTGCCCGCGGGCAGGGGCTTCTGAGATCTAATTTGGTTCAAAATCAGCCCTCTGTCACGACTAATCTCTGTGATAAAGCTCGGAGAGAGGGAGGGAGGGAGCGGGGTGGGGGGGGCCGGGAGCAAGCTGCGAGCGGTGGGAGGGGACACAGCAAGGTCTGCTGCAGTATTAATGAACAAAGTTAAGATAACAAGCCTCTGATGGCGAACGGGCAAGTCAGGGTGGTATGGCACCGGGGCAAGTGGACTGGTAACCAGGGCGACCGTCACCCTTCCAGATGTTTTAAGGTGACCCTGTCGCTCTGGTAACAGTTCATGAGTGTCCTGGTGCAGGTGCAGTGCATTTCCATAATTCTGGTTTAGAAATGTCCTATATGCCTTATTCAGGGCAAGGGAGTGAAACATCTGAGACACAGGTGAGGTTGTCACCATGGTGACATCGCCATGGTCACTGATTGACTGGCTATCGGTGCTAAAAAGCTCGATGCCCAGCCAGACGCCCACGTATCCAAGGGACAGCACTGCAGTTAGTGGGGAAAAGACAGACAAATCTTGCTGGTGTTGTGTGGAGTGAAGGGCAGCGACGGGTATGACCTGGGTGGGATGGCTTATTGGAGCTGTCCACAGACCACCTGACAGCAAGAGGGGGTGGAATCAGGCTCAAGCTGTTGATGAAACTCAACTGAAATCTTGAGGGTGTTTTTAATGGCCCACCAAATAAATATATAAATAAATAATAATAACAGCACTAACCAGATCCATATGACTGCAGTGCCCTAATCCTTAAATCACATGTGACACTTGAGCCTATCCTGGTTTTTATAAGAAAAGTAGGCGATAGAAAGATAATAGCCCTGGGTGGGGGGGGGTCGGGAGATGTCAGGCGTTGCCATGGTGAGTGATCGCCAACCAGGGGCCTACAGGTAACCCTGTTAATGAAAAGCCACTGACCTTCCTGAGCCCAGCTGTGTGCTTCGTTAAACAGCATCAGAGCTTGCGGAGGGTCTCACATTGCAGCTGGTTTCTCTTGTCTGGAGATTGTCCGCTTCAGTCCGGGAGGGACGCAAGCTGGTTTGTTATGCTCCAGGACACAGTGGTGAATTCGTCCCAGAACATCTCAGCAGAGTGAGAGAAACCCTGTCAAATGTATTATGGAGGCATTGAGGCATTAAATACCTTTCATTTTCCCATACACAGGGGCGGGGTCCAACTCAACATTGATTGGCCCCCAGAGTGCTCCTCCCTTGTCATTCACTAATTCAAAACATATCATTGGCTAATTAATAGGTCGGTCCCTGTGTATGAATTGGCTGCTCTAATACCCCCATCTTAAAAAGTCCTAGAATCACCCTTACAGATATTGAAACAGTGGGCTTTGACCTCCAGTGACCTCTATTGACATCACTAGCCGTTTAGCAGTCATTATTAAGTTGCTTATCTCTTGCCCCCGGCTCTCGTACTGGAGTTCACCTTTGTGACGGTTATGCGTTTTTAAGCGCCGACCACAGCAGGCATTAAACCAATAGCCCAGTACTTAACAAGCAAGGAGCTTAACAACGAATCGATGGCATATGCCGTCAGGCCGGGGGGATCATGGAGTAAATGGCTTAATTGCCAAAAACCTTCTGAAGAGCATGTTTGAGGCGAGGCCTGGAATGTAAAAGCCTCATGATGTCATGCTAGGTGGGGGGTGGGGGAGCCGGGGGGATGGTTCTGCCAATCTCACACCCAAAAAATAGAATTAACGAAAACAGAACAGAAATCTCCAAGATTTCCCACATGGGGTGGACCAGTATCAATTAAGAAAAAGGAAACGACTCAGAGAGAAGGAAGAAGAAAACAATCCTTTGTCATGTCATCTTTTTAAGGTCAAACATTCGCGTTTACAGGCCTTGGCGCAAAATGAGATACATCCCATAATACCAGCAACTATTCCCGCGCAGCTTTAGAGATGCTGTGGATTTTTTTTTATTGCGTCGGTTTTATGTTTTCAGAAAATTCCAGTCCTTCAAGTCCATCCTTTGTCACCCTTGATGTCTCACTGTCTCTGATGTTGTGGAAGTTCAGGCACCGTCGTCAGAAACTCTTCAGAGTGGAGCCAGTGGTGTCCTGCTGAAGAATCCCTGAGTGAAGGTGGAGAGCAGAGAACCGTCGGGAGTGTTCCCACACAATGGAATCTCAGCATCACATCACTCATAAATACCAAACTAAAAATACTGTAAACAAGCACAGTTGGTGTATAAAACATTTATTAATCATTAGCTATGCATGGAAAGCATAAAAAAGACACGTTAGATATTTTGTTACATTTTTTTTTGCAGGATTGTGAGCATAACTCTCTGTATACAGTAGTTTGGGCCCTTTTGATAGACCATTAAGTTGCAAGCGTCTTGGAAGGGACTCAACTACAGTGCATTCTCCTTCAGGTCACATGACTACGGAGGTGCAGCGATAAATTAGGATTGAAATCAGTTATCCTCCCATCAATTAAACTGAAAAATAATGGATTGTGATGTTCTCCATTCAGGACAAGCAGTCGAGGGACATATTTTCCCAAATGAAAATGTCTTCTGTTAGAAAGCAAATCAATTTTTTTTTAAAACATGGTGAACATACCTTGGGCCAGGCACAAAAGCACAAAACGCCTCAGTTTTACTTTAACGACAATCGATAGCAATTAATGCCCACACGGCTCTTGACCTTTGACCTCACCACAATAACCTCAGTGCAGTAATTGAGATTTAATAGATTATTAAGTCTGCAGCCAGCAGCCTGTCTAGGGTGCCGCCCCGCGTTCCCTACAACTGGCTGCAGGCTCGCAGTGACCCTGCAGTGGACGAGCGGTCATGGACACTGGGAGCCTGGATGAATCTCCACTGGCTTCATTCTCCTGTGTCTCTCCTCGGCCAGAAAAAGCAGCCCGTTTCCTCGGGGCAGCTGCTGCCCACGCCTCCGCAGGAATCTGCTGGACGACTCTCAGATGGCTCCAGCCTCCTCTTTCAGTCATACCGGCTTACCAGTCTGGGTCAAAGGCTAATGACTTCCTGGGCTGAATATGGACTGGGTTATAATTTGGTTATTTAATTAATCATGTTTGTAGGGGTGTTTCGGCAGTGGTGACCTTATATGTTCTTTGCAAGGACTCATCTAGGACATAAAATTTATTTCCTAAACTTCTCGGCTGTGACGGACAGGGGGAAAGTGCCATCATCCCCATTGCGGTTGATTAAATCGCTAGTTACTGTGGTTTTTGTCTAAAGTCATACGGGCACTAAGACATTCAGGAAGGATTTATTCATAAAAAAGGAAATATTTAAAACCCCTAAACATGTCATTAACACCATGATCAGATGAATTAACCCCCTTTTGTTTTTGCAAATCCTTTTCTGAGCTCATTTTGGACTCGTTGGAATGCAAACGCGTAACCTTGAAAGCTCAGGCTAGTGGAGGATGACGGATGTCTACGGGAAACTGAAATTAACTCGCTGCACCCAGAGGTTAGCGAACTGTCTAGTGCCGTGGTTCCCAACCCGGTCCTCAGGGACCCACAGACATTTCGCATTTCCGCTCCCTTCCAGCTCCCTGCCAGACAGTACACATTTTTTGCTGGGGAGCAGGGAGGTAGCGAAAACATGGACCGTCTGTGGGTCCCCAAGAACCGGTTCGGGAAACAATGGTCTAGCGCTTTCTGGCGGCCCCACAAATGCCGCCGTTCTCTGATGTGTTAAGGTTTCCTGTAGATTAAACCTGTGACACTCTACCTTGGCTGAAAGCAATGAAATTCATCAGAATCTTCCTTTAAACTGCTGGGAGCATCAACACCTTTAATGTAATGTGTTTGGGGGTTTGTTTGCTTGTAAATATGCATCTATAGTCTGTGGTGGCTAAGATCCCTCCAGCTGTCTTCTATAAGCACATCCAGGGCAGCCAGTGCGTTACTCTGCTCCCACACATACTCCCACGGGCTCCCGCCAAGAGCCAATCAGAGCCACCGGTTCATCTTTGGGTAAAAAACAGGCACATCTCAGAGAAACCCACGCAAATGCCGGGAAGAGCCAAGCGGGGCGGCTGCAGTCGAACCTGCAGCCCCGGAACAGGCCACGGTCTACCTGGCGAGCTGCCACGCCGTTCTCGGGAACGGAAAAAAAAAAAACATCCGAGACTTAAAATACGTTCAGCAAAGCAGCAAATATATGTCTCAAAATAAGCATCAGTCGCCGGGTTTCTCTGGACCTCCTGTGGGGCAGCATCTCCTGCATGACGGAGACGCTGATGCGTGTGGTGCGTGGCGAAGATGGCGGCTTCCGCATTCCTCGCAATTACAGCCATTATCATCCCCGGCAAAAACGCTTGGTGTACATCATAGAAGGGACCGAACAGGCAGGCCCGTGGCAATATAAATCACAAGGTACAATCAATCTGCACGCATAATAAATGGGAATTTGCACGTATCGCAGTAATTGCGGTGCCCTGCAGAGGCCGTCGCTAAAATGCCGGGGAAAAAAAATTGCATTGAAACAGAATAGTGTCGGCTGACAGTGTTTTATTGATTTTGGAGCCTCATTTTTGAAGAAATCTTGGCCGAGGGCCATGTGTTTTTTTTTTTTTGGGGAGGCAAAGAACAATATTGAAAAGAAAACCCAATCACAGGAGTGCCATGTCGGCTCTGTTCCAGTGCACCGGGGACGGCCGGGCAATGAGCGCTGCCTAATGACATGGTGGCTTTGCACTTCCACACTCGGGGGCCTAATAGAGAGGCTTCAAACAGCAGGTGCAGCTGCAGGTGCCGGTGCTGTAGGGGGCGCTGATGCAGCTGTTTCAAACAGCGAAAACTCAGATGGGGAAAAACACTTGCTTTAAGCATTATACTGAATTTAACATACCAACTTATAATATAATATGATAATGTTTAATATAACTTAGCAAAATATAATGATATAATATTTAGTGTAGTCATTTAACATCAGTTTCTCGGACATTCATAAGCTTGTTCTTGTTCTTTTTTTTAAATATATAAATTAAACACCGACACTTGGGAAGCTGAAAACAGAGAACTGAAAGCTGACCTCTGGGAAATGTTACAAGGTGCATTTTTTCCACATGTTCCCATTTAATTAGGTCCCAGTCAATAGAAAGCTTGTTTGCCCTTTAAATGTGCAGCATATGCGATGTCATCCAGCACAGGGTCAGAGTCAGAGGCTGGTGAAGGTGTCACCTCCCTGTCATCCCCTTGAAAATGACGTCTGGGAGATTCCTGTTGTCTCACATCTGGTAGTTTGCCAATGTTGGCAGGGCTTGGGGTTTGAGTTGAGATCTCTATCCTGGGCTTTAGATCTCTCTCCAAAACCACGTGCCCTCTTCATCATGGGTGAAGGACAGACTTGTAAATTTCACTTAGGTCTCCTGGTGGTGGTAGTGGTGGTGGTGGTGGGGTTACAACCGCCTGACCGGCCTCATCCGGAATCAATACAACACTGCTCCCCACAAGGGGGCGCTAGTCAAGCACTGGTTACATCTGGACCAGACAGTGTACATCTTCTATGGTGTGCAGAGCTTAGGGTGTGGAAAATGGAGCCCGGCTGTGGGCGTCCATCACCGTGTCCTTGTGTTGGATGCTCCCCCAACCCCAGCTCCTAAATCAAGCCCCTTGAAGCCGCCCCTAAAGTCTTATCACAGAGGAGCCTGCAGCTGAGGGAATATGTGTTCTGGAGAGACGTATAAGTGATTGCTTCCATCTTCCAGAACCTGACACAGCTCCGGCTCTCAGCAGTGTTAGACGGCAGCGAACAGCCGCAGAGATGAGAGCATGATCTGAGTGAGTGTCTATAATATTTATCTATTCCTCTTACCACCTACATAAGGGAGTGACAATGTACTTTTATGGCAGATTTCCTTGTGATGAAGAATATGTTAGTATCCTTGCATAAATTTGCATTGAGGTATTAGGAAATTAGGCATCTGGCCTGATTCATAAATATGTATAAATCTCTAAAGTAATCAATTGACTGTTTCTGAATTATCCTTTTCGTGCAGCTACGACGGGACAATCACAGTTATCAAGGAGACGACTTCCGTGGTGCCAAGAACGCCATCCGGAGGTGGAAAGTCCAGGTTTAGGAAGTAAAAATCCAGATCAAGGTTTTGTTTCAACCAACCAGTGAAGTACTCGGTGATTGTGACTCTTTATGCTCAACTGGTTGGTTGAAATAAAATGTTGGCCTGGATCTGCACTCCCTGAACCTGATCTTTCTACTTTTGTGCCCACTTAGTTTGGAGATGGTAATCCTGGTAATCATGCGGGCCCGCTGAGCTCCTCTGCTACCTGCACGTCCACCTGAAGGTCACCGTAGTAAACTTGTCTTCTCTCTACACAAAAAAACAAGATATGTTGCCCACTGGGACCTTGGACTCTCAGCCACTTGCAGTTTAATCTAACAGACAACCTGCAATTCATCAGTCTTCAGCTGCGGGTTAATCAGTGTCTCCAGGTGGGGGGGGGGAGCTGAATGTTCTGGAGTCATGATTTTAAGGGATTCCGGATTTTACACCGAAGAGAACAGATTCAATATTAGAACACTACTGAGCAAACAGATTTGTTATTAAAAAGTAAACCAAACAGCCCTGACTTCACTTAATTAGTGATAAAAAATGTATTAACAAATGCAGTTAATAAATTATCATAATTAATAAATCCTACAGTTTCGTGAAAACAGCCCAATGATTGAAGACAAATGCATTTGTGTATTTATTCTGTACACAGAGGATGAAAATCTTTATGGAAAGGGGCAGATTTTCTTTTTGCCATCTGTCTCTTCTGCTTTTTGGTCTCAAGACGACCGACATTCCCTAT
>JAABNY020000027.1:37753-49811 GCA_015164015.2 Brevimyrus niger | reverse complement strand
TAAAAGCAGGCGTGGGCTTTAGCATGAAAAATCCCAGCGATGCCAAAGAGGATGACCACCAAAAAAAAAAAACAAAGCGGGTCTGTGCTGAGTGGGATATTACCCCCCCCCCCACCCCCCTGCAATGTAATAGGGGGGTTTGGGAGGGAATAGAATGAAAAATGGCAACCTGACATGAGGCGGCTGGGGCTGAGCAGGCTGCCTTTAGCGGCCCAATCGTAAGCCCCGTCGCTCGTAAACAACGCGTTCCACTAAAAGCTCCAAAGCTCAGCCCTGGGATCTTTTAAGGAACATTCCAGAACTGTCCACCCTCCCTGCCAGTTTTCCAGAAGGAAGATGTCATGGGTCTCAAGACTTGCCCTGGTAGTTGGTGAACTAGGGTGAGGGGGTGGGGGGATGAGGCCTCTTGATTGCATTTCCCCTTCCCTGTGTCCGCCTAGTGGGCTCTGGTCGAATTACTGACCCAGAAGAGGCTGTTATTCATCACAGACAGAGCGGAAATCACACCAGCCTCACTTACTGACTGCCGACAGCGAGGAAGGGCGACCGAAGGCCAGGCGTGAATTTTCTGAGGAAAGGACTCTCAAGAAAACAAAATTATTTTTCTTCTCTGGATTTCTCGCATATTTTGGGTGTTTGCCAAATGCCAAACATCCAGTGAATTTGTTGGATCCTGGGAGGAGGCTGAGGTCACGTCGGACACAATCAGATAAAAAACACGACAGAAACCAGCACTTCAGCCGAACAAAAGCCTCCATTTCCTTACAGCAACACACAACAAAAATAAAAACCCACAAGGGCCCTCCTTCAATGTACTCCTTTTTTTTCTGAAAACGCGGCTTCTCCGAAAACAGCCTTAAGAGACGTGTATTTCAATCGAATAAAGCGGTATGATCCTGCCTCGTTGTTTATCGACGGGAAGATGAGATGCCGAATCGGCTGGGGTCCGCTGATTGATTCCGGAGGAGAGTCAAGTGAACATCTCTGCACGTCCCAGTCTACAGGAAACCCAGCAGTATAGCATTCCGACACAAAGCGATGAATGATATGGATCGGGATGGCATTTTGCCTGCTTAACAGGGTGCGTGTCTAACAAGGGCATGTATGTAGGAACATACAGAAATCAAACAGCACTGGACACACTGTATTCATTACTTGGAGTATTTTTCTTTCCAAGGCCAGAAGCTTCACTGCAGGGTAGTGAAAAAGGTACAGCCCTGGTACAGTTTTGTACTCCAAGGTACAAACAATATCAATGTACCCCAATGGTACAAATGTTCCTCAGAGTCCATTTCTGTACCTTAAATTAGACTAATTCACAGACCATTGAGGGTACAGCCCCAGTGACAAGTAATTGTACCCTCAAAGGTTCAAATAGATACTCTTATTCTGGCAGTGTATACAGAGGTGGGGGTCATAGGGGCACTGGATTCAGCAGAATGCTAGAGAGAAGTTTGGTCCATCTTCATTAATAATGGCCCCACTTATGCCCCACCCCCTTAAAAATACCCGAGAATTGACCCTGTTGGAGGAATGTACACGTGTGGGGGTTCTGTGACCCCCCCGCCCTCCCCGGTGGTACAACAGCTTAAATCCAACCCTTCCTCTGTTGCTGAGGGTTACTGGGAGTTTTGGGCACACAGACAGAGAGACAGAAAGGGCTGCACACAGTGTGCTGGTGTGTTTCAGGGAGGGAGAGCAAGGGGGGGGGGGCACTCTCTGTAGAGCAGATCTCATTACCCTGCTGCCCTTTTCAAGCCAAGACAGATCACAGCTCGCCAATTAGGAGATCTTTAAGATGTTTAATGTGCACCATTAAAATTTTAAAACCGGTCCAGGGGGAGCGAGGAACATGTGATGCAAATTCGGGGGATGGAGGGGGCGCCACAGCTTTTTATCATGACCTCGGAGTGTCATCGGCCAGCCCGTCCGGAATAACATTGAGCCACCTGATATCCCAGCATGCACTTCAAACCTGCTGAATGTCTGGGGGGGGTTCCTTAGGTTTAATTCCTGTGCGCAAGGTGCCTAAAATGTATGGTTTATCTGAAAACAATCAGCTCTCTAAATGTTAAATGTGGCAAAGTATGGAATGTAATAATACCCACAATGCTTTGCAAATGAAACGTAACATGATGCAGCATGTGATAACACAGGCCTGGGGTCCCTGTGCTCCCAAAGCTGTCCTGTAAAGTTGCCCTTTTCCCTTCCATGGCTGTTCCTCTATTCTAACCCAGAGAGTACTTCACCTCCGTCACTCCTGTGGAAAATGGAAAGGTGAGGGGCACTGACTCTAATCTATGTAAATTAACACAAATGCCCTTACTAGGCAAACAGGCTCCCCAGCCCACGCTCACCTATTAGTAGGCAGTGATTATACAAACTCACACTGGCACATGAAACCAAATGGCAGTTTACTCTTCAAAGTCTTCCATAGCGTCACTTTTAAAAATGTAAACACCGGGCTCATAAATCAAGCCTGCCACGTGCGGCCTATCGATCGGCGTCATGGTGGCCTCCAGCCTGGGGGCTTATGTCAGGGTACAGTCCTGGTGGGACGCCAGTCAATCGCATGCCCTGGCTGGCATCTTTAGTCAGCAGTCCATGAAAAGTGCATGCTTTACCGGCCGTGAGAGCAAACCGGAGAATGTGGAAGAAACCTTGTGCTGCCTTTCTGCCCTCCCCCACCAATAAGCTCTTAAAACAGAGAACGACTGCAAAATGTTTCCCAGAAGTCCTTTGTTTACATGTCCGTTACTCCGGCTGATCCGAAATACAGATGTCAAGGAAATCGGAGCCTCCTGTGTCCTTCACTTGAGCCCTGCCCCCATGAAGAGTCACAGATAGAAGTGACTTACGTCCTTTATCCGATCTGTGGGTAAACTTGCTGGGCATACGAGTCCCGCATGGCCTTAAACCTGGACGGGTAACAACATTCAAGGCCTAAGCTGGGTAAACATGATATCGTTCCTGCAGTACCTTATCCAACACACAGGGGAGCATGCAATGCACTGAAAGAAAAATAGTATGCCTAATAAGGAGGTATGTTTGTGTATTTGTAGTACACTGTTGTGTTATTGTAGCTAGCCAGACTACAAGATAACTCAGCTTTCCTAAGCAACGGCCTGCAGGATGGTTTAAGGAGGCCTTAGTCACGCCTTTGGGGCTCCAGACCTTTAATGCAGAGCACTAACTGTATAAATCTCCCAGCAGATTCGATTATTCAGTGAGTGATTTTGCAGAGGCGTTTACTGGCACAAATATTCCTGTTGGGAAAAAGCGGAACGGCTGGAGACACGTGCCGCTTTCCTTCAGTGGGCGTGTGACGAGCGGGGGGAGAGTCCCGAGCAGAGTCGAGAGTAAAAAAAATAAGGGGTCGTTTACCGCGAACTTGGACTTCTATGGACGCAAAGAAGCAGGCCGTGCGCTTCTACAGCGATCGCCGCGGGGTGAGGTTACGTTTTCACGTACGGACGTCGATCAATGAAAAAACATAAGATAAACATAAAATGTCAAGATTTAACTAAAGATGATTCTCCTTCTGTATTCAGAAGGACTTTTTTGCCTCCTGTTATGGTTTCCAATGCAGCAGAGTCGGACCCAATGAGTGTCAGCGTTCATGAACGTCGCTGTCGCGGCCCTGATCGGTCTAATTGACTGAGTATTAGCGCTAATTGGATGACTAACTGCAGTGAGCGCTGGATGTGAATTGGTGCTTTAGAAACACTGGTTGGAATAGAAACTCCATTGACTGCAAAGTGATGGATGACTATTACAAGGCCAACGGCACGAGTCAGGAAAAATAACTAAGTGTGACCTCTGATTATTATGTAAAAAAAAAACAGGTGGTCACATGACTGACATGCTGCCACTATTAGAAAATAGGTCTTTGTATTCTGTAATGCCAGTATGCCTGGCCCCCAGAGGGGGGGTGGTTCGAGCCAGTCGATCTCAGACCCCCAGAGAATTTTGTTCTCCTTACCAGGCAGTTGTTCTTTCCACTCCCCCCATTGTATTCTGCCATTCTTTCTTTCCCTTTTTCATGCACCATTTTGCATGAATGATGGATTGGCATACACTCTTGTCAAATGCCTCGGGGGCGACTGAGGTGTGAAAAGTGCTGTATAAAAAGTGAGATGAAAATTTTGCCCATCAAGGTCTGCTGGAGGACCGAATGTTTATTTACCGCTATCTGGATTTTTTTTTAATTTTACCATTACTAATTGTTACCATCAACCATTGTCTGCCATTGTCTGTAGTTAGTCTTGTGTCCTGGAGGTCCATGGTCCTTCTGATCTCAGCATTTGACTTTGAAAAACACCTTATTGAGTCTTGTGGCATGATGACTCGAGTGCCAATGCAGCAGATTGTATCGGTGTCTTCTGGAAATTAGATATGTTCTCCTGCTAGTATGGAGGAAGCTGTAATCTAGGTGATTCAGGTATGTGGCGGCACATGTCAGTCCTGGGAGCGGAGCGGGGAGAGGCGCGGTGGGGGGGGGGCACATATTTCACACTAATGGAATGTTGAGGCTTCCAAAAGGGAACATGACTTTGAAATTCTACATGCCCTTTCTGGCTCCTTCCCCGCGAGACTGACTGGGAATCCCTTGTGGAAAACTCTGTGGTCCCCAGTGTAAGTGGGCATCCAGGTCAGCAGGGGCCACAAAAAAAAGTGTCCAGCTCCTGCTCCTATTTTTTCGCCCCCCTCCCCCCATTGCACTGCAAAGCTCACATCTTCAGGACAAACAATACAGACTAGACAATCCCAGAGCTGCACTTTTTACTCTGCATGCACGAAAATGCAAAAACACACGGATATTCTTAGTTCACTAAATTGTCGCACTTACATTTCACCTTGCAGGTGGTGAGTCATTACACATCAAGTAACGTAGACCATTAAACTGAATTAGGAATTATGTTTGCTGCTTGTTGTTCTCAATAACAAGACAATCTTCCCAAGCATGTACATTCTCATTTTTTTTTTCAGTTTAGACTCTGAAAAGTGCTGAGCGTGGCAGCGAACACCGACAGGTTCTCTGACATATGAAAACTGGACGTGCTGTAGAACGAGGCTGGGAGTTTCCCTCTGCCTGGGTCTCTGGTGCTTCATACTCAGGTGTTTGTCAGGGTCAGCATGATGAAATACACAAAGGCTTCTCCCGAGGCAGCTGATTGTCATATCTGCTTACCGGACCTGACACTTCCGGAAATCTCAGCCACACTCACGTCTAGTGATGTTCGGTTGATCCGGTCTCTGTGGAGCAAAGTCTGTCTCCCTCATCAACGGAGGTTGACACCTGGGACCCTGGCAAGTTTCCATGGACTCTGGATCCCGGAGTCCATAGCTTCGGTGCTGCAGACCAGCACCTTGTGCTGACGTCAATGTTCGCCCCCGCGTGGACTCCGTCTGTCGAAGGGACGGCCACCTGAGACCGCAGACTGTCACCGCTTGGTGAGGAGTGAGCAAGTATGAAAGGGCCGACGGCTGAGGAGGAGCTGGAACTCCGGGAATGCCGTACAGCCCGGAAAGGTTATTACGGACAACGCTGACAGATGTGAGCTGAAAGGGGGGAATTTTATAAACCATCCACATGTAGTGGCCTCTTTCCCTTAACTGGAAAAACATTTCAATATACGCAAGTGACTCAGATCCCCGGGATGTGACAACAGAACTGAAGATCTCAGAAGGTTGAAGATAACTGCCGATTTAAATTCCTTTTTTCTGGTCTCTGAGAGAAATCTTGACCGGAACCACATCACATATTCATAGTAAGAAAGGAGAGGGACTTCATTTCCAGATTGGAAGTGAAGATGAGGATACTAGTGGTGGACGGAAATCTGCATCTGGGAGTGTTTACTGGGGACCAGGGGAAGCGATCTCTCTGTTTGCCCGAGGATGCCAGCTTGTAAACGTCCCTTTAAATCTCCATCTGACCAGAACATGACACAGATGATCTTCTTGCAGTCATAAATAACCAGCAAATGAGAGGAGAGAGAGTCTAAGGATTTATTAAATTCTCCTTTTATTTGCTGAGGCTGCCTTAGTGGCCTTAAAGAAAGAGGGGGGCCTTCACTGGCTGTAAAACATGACAGCAAATCGGAATCCTGCTGCCCCAAAAGCAGCTCAAGGATGCTTGACAGAAACAGGCAGATGTCACACACACACAAACAAGGGCAGTAAGGACCTTGCGGAAAATGCTGGAAACGAAGAAGGAAAATTTAGGCATTTATAGGCTTTTAAAGCGTGCGTGTGGTTGGCCGGCATTTTGTTTGGGGGGTTCGTGGGAAATATGGCCCCTTTGTTTCGCCAATATAAAAAGCACCAATGTTCTGTGTTGGCTCTCTATTCCTGTAAAAAGCGCAACACCCTACAATCACCCCGTTAAGAAACAGGAGGGGGGCATGTCTCCAGTTTAGGAATGGGGAGGGCACTCCTCCCTCCCCATTTCTTTTTCTAAAGCTAATGAGGGCTTTCAGATCGCTTGATAAGATCGGCGCGCTCAGCTATTGAAGTCCACCTTAAACCACTTGAGTCTTTTTCTCTCTTTCTGGACAGTTTCTCCTGTCATCGTGAACACAATTAATGTTTTTTTCCCTTCCTCTAGCGAATAATCAATCCGGCAATTTGCAATTCAAACGAGGCTCTAGGCCCGCCAGAATGCTCCGGTCGTGGGGCTCTGGTCAGGAAGCCGCCCTGGCCGTCGTGCCCGCTGTGGCTGATCTCATCACAGCGTATTCTTCGTGCTGTGTGGTTAAATTATTCATTGCCCATTAGCCAACCACCCCCAAAATTCTAGGAACAAGTAGCCCTGACCAGCTGAGGTTTCTAAGATGGAGCGTAATTGTCAGCTCTGCCCAGTAGGGGGCACTCCCATCTCTGCCAGACTGAAGCCGTTGCTTGTTTTTCAATTTTCTGGGCTTAAGCATTCCGGGTGGGGATTGGAGTAAATTGAGCAGAATAACGACCGTGAGCTGTAGGGATCTCAGCCACTCCTCTCCTCACTGAACCCCCCCCCAGCCATGTCATTGGTTACCACCAGGATGTTGTGGTTGGAGCCCAAACTGGGGGGGTCAACATCATCCGGTATAGTCAGTGGGAGTGAGGAAATGGCCCCAGAGAGAGAGTTGCTTCCCCCACCCTCAGCAAAAAGAAGGCTCTGTGTTACTCCAAACATGATGCTGGTGTCAGTCAGCCTCCCCCCAAAACCACCCAGCCCTGTTTGCTGGTTCAGTGCCCACGGCTGAAAACAATCTGCAATGCAACTCCACACGGCCCGTTGCCGTCCCGCTCTGGGTAGGCCCTGGCCCCACCAAGTCATTTCATTCCGCCGTTCAATCAATCTGCAATGGGCTTTACTCAATCCCCTACCCCCCATTTTCCCGCCGGCAGTTCTCCGCATTCTCATGCAGATACCCCCGCCCCGCCCTGGCCCTCCTGCGTGGCAGGCGGCGCCCAGATTCCCCGTCAAAGCTTCCCGACAAAGAGCCGACCGGCATCCGTTTGGACACATAAAAGGGGGCCTTTGTCTCGCCATCTTTACCCTCCGGCGCTGTTCTGATCTGCTCATTTTTCAACCGTTTCTTTATGGATTTTTTGTTGGATTATTTTCAGATCCAGCACCCCTCCAGCCAGGTGGTTCCACGCACACGGCCTGCTCCTGGCCCTCCATGCCCTGCCTCCTCAGACCCCCCCACCGGTTGCCAACAGCACCACCTTTGGCAGCAGGGGCATGATGGGGATTAGCACCATGCCCCTCCCCCGCGAAGAGCTTCCATTACCACAGGATTCACTGATAATTGTGTTAAACGGGACGGAATTAAAGGTGAGAATGGCTCATGTGGTGTCAGTAAAGGAGATGAACTTCAGAGGTGCGTTTTCCTAGAAGATCATGCATGTTCCGAGAGCCTCGTTCCATTTGGGCCGAGCCACACCATTCCGGGGAAAATGCCTCCTCATTCCCACAGGCCTACCCACCTGCTGAGTTTTCCGCTTTTCATCAGTCGCTCAAACATCAGGCAGGACATCTGAGCAGATTAGGTTCGAGGCCTAACAGCTTTTTAGGCTCAAACACGTACTTTCCTCTGTGAGGAGCGGGAGCATTTCCCTCTCTACTGGTAGTCGGCCTTTTGTGGGCTATTTTTCTTTTTGTTTTCCTGGTAGAGGGAGCTTTCGATTGTGTCTGAACGAATAGCTCTGACACGGCAGGTCACAGAAGTGACAGCTGATGCATGGAAAGCAGCATCATACTTGGGCTGTGAGACGTGGAGAGGAGCCGGGATCGCGGTGCAGCATGGCACCCTCACCCCCACCGAGAGCCTAACCCTAACCCTCTCTGTGGGGTGCTAAGGTTTCGGATTGACCTCTTATTATAGATGTGTCAGAGTTTGGCGACAGGCTGCAGGGGGCGACAGATGTGAGGATGGGGGTGGGAGTGGTCGTGAAACTCCTTCCTGAGAATGGTGGGGCCTCGCAAGGGCAGAGAGCTCCATCACTGCATCACACACCAGCCTGCTTGGTTGAAGACTGGATTGTGGGTAATACAGGGTGTGACTAAACAGGGAAGCCTGAATGTTCATTGGCTACCACGGTGCCATGTGATTACTTTCAATATGCATACTTGACCACGTGACCGCTCCTGTCTTACTCATAGTTATGGCGCTGGAATTCAGGATGTGTAAAAAGAAGTATGCAAATGGTGTCAGAGAGTCAGAGCATGCACAGGCTCTGCATGTGACGTATCTGCTGCAAGGTCTTTTATTATCCAATACTGTCTGATTACTTCTGTCAGGGAACATGGCGGAACACGGTGGAACACTATGGCTCATGGTTTCCAGAAGTTATGTGCCCAGTTTTGGCATCAGAGCATATGAAGGCCATAACAAGAGCAGAGTGGGGAGTGAACACCAAGCCCCCCCCCCCCCAAGTCTTCGTCAGTGTGGAAACCTCCTGCGGTGCATGCAGACGTCACGGCAAAGGAAGGAGAACCGTTCAGGCTTTATCCCAGTATCCCACACAGGAAGAACCTGCGGATAGTGCGACCGCTCCCCGCCTGCTCCACGCCCCCCCACGGAAGAACGAAGGCTGGACTCTCGCGCCTGTGATCCTCCGGCGAGGGCCGAATACGCGCTGATTAAAGCCTGACGAATCCCACGCAGGGCTCATTTGCATAGCGAGCAGATGGTGCGGATTAAAGAGTCATGGCGTCGGCGTTTGTGCCAAATATGCTTTTAAATGCGATTAAAGCGAGGTGCTGCACTGAGGACGGCGAGAAAGGCGACCTCGGACGCCCAGGGGCCGAGCCTCTGAGGGGCATGGAATACACCGTCACCAGGACTTAGCCATGAAAACGTACCTGCAGCACCCCAAGCTTGGTGCAGAATGGGAAAAATATAGAAAGGTTACCCTACAAGGGCACCTGTAGGGAGGAAGCCAGACAGGAAGTGACATCATCACAGGGCTTATGACAGACAGGAAGCGACATCCTCCCAAGATGAGAATCACAATGTGTGGATCTTATGCCCTCTGCCTCCTTTGTTCTCAGGTTCATGTTATGATTGTGTTTGATGTGTACGTCACCGATGGTGTCAGTCTCGTTTCGGTGTTGCCACACAAGCCCCCCATGAACCAGTCGGCACCCATCCTACCACCAGTATGTTGCTGATTTCTTGCCGTCATGCTGTAATGTCCGCACTTTTGCCAGAATTTATTTGACAGCTCAACTGACACCTCCACTTGGAGCTGCCTAAAACATTGGCTGCCGTAACAGAGGCACCCAGGTTAAGTTACTGTGCCACAGATCCAGCAGTCGAACTGGGAGGCTGGGTGCAGTGGAATTCACCTGCTGTCTTAGGAAGCCTTTCCAACTTGCTGGAGTAAAAAAACATACTTTTTCCTTCAGACAGAAGTGTGCATAGAAAAGATCTAGGAGGTGAGCGCTTGGTATTCTCAGTGGGCGGGGGGGGGGGAGTGCAGGGGGCAGTGTGGCCTAATAAAAGCTGTACTCTGCGCTTGCTATTCAGTGCGGGGCCTGCAAACAGCCTGTCCTGGCAGGATGCTGCATATTATGAACTGCCATTTTGGTGACATCAGCCCATAACTTTGTGTTTACAGGCTAGTCTTCGCAGATCTTTCAGTAAAGATTAGAGGTGATGAAACTTGCTGGGCCCATCAGTGTCAGGAGGGAAAACATGTTTGATTTGATGAAGGGGTCCGTTTAAGGTCCCTTCATAATCCAACACCCCTCTTCCTCCCTTCTCCCTGCTTCGGTGTCTCCCACCCAATTGTGCCACTCATTGGCATCTCTTTCTGAAGAGAGCTTTCTTCCTCTTCCTCCAAGATTCTCTGGCAGAACATCGGAATGCCAGTTCCGGAAATTTCCACAGGCCTTCGAGCAACCTGGCATCTGACGTGCACCGGGATATTTTTTTGGTTCTCTCATGCTGTACGGGGGGTCCAATTCTGCTATTCAGAATTGTGAAGCTTAAATTAATTTTGGACAGAAGAGTACAGCAAAGTGTGGGCCTCTGAAGTCAGGGAGCCTTGCATAACGTCGATTGAAAGGCACACAAAGACTCCAGCAAACTTGTTGTTTAAAGGCCCCGTTTACAGATCCATGCAAACATTTGAATCCCCCTCTCACTTAAATGTGATATATTTTTGGATTCTTCACACACGGCCGTGAGCGAGACCCAGCAGCCCGATCTGAAGAGTCCCTCAGGCCGGGTGCTGTTTACGCGCACGTCTGTTTGCATGGCTGGCGGTCCTCCAGGCCGCGGTTTGGGGGGCCGCGTCGTGATGCCGGACGGCGTTTCATCTCAGACGGCGCTGCTTTCCGCCCGCCGGATTCGCAGGAATATCAAACAGCGGACTCTGGGGGAAGGATGCGTGTACACATGCGGTTCAGCTGTGAAGCAGAGGTAGCGGGGCGTCGGCGTGGGTGTGCCACGATCGCCTTCGTCTCCACCGCCGTGCGGAGGACGGGTTTTAGGGCATCCTTTGTAGTCGAGGACGGCTGAAAATCCTTTCCAGATCCACTCGACTGGCGCATTCCTTTCAGTTTCGCAAGAAGTTCGCGAAGAAAGAAGCTCGCTTTTCACAGCCCGATTTCAGTGGACCGTACCGACGGACGGGGCATTCTTATTGATCGCTGACTCCGGTTTGCCCTCCTGTACTGGCAGGCAGTGGCCTGAGTTTTATGTTTGTGATGCTTGGGGGGGGCTGACATCTCTCTTCAAGAGGCCGGGAGATCGTCGCGTCGAAATCCGAGCCAGAAATAAACGCACCCACACCTTACATCATCAAGCCGCCTCGTAAAAAGAACACCTTAGAATGTTCTAGTCCTTTCTATTTATTGAACACTGACTATGACTCAACTGGGGAGCTGCAGAGGAAAGGCGGCAGAGCCTCGACGAGGGACCGCAAGTGGTGGAGTAGAAAGGACAGCTACCCCCTGGGTGTGAGACACAGAGAGACGGACCTGGCTTCTTTTGAGCGCTGCCACGAGGGCTGAGGAGAGTGGTGTGTCGGTTGAGGCTCGTCCGTGACTCACGGAACAGGGGTGCAAAACGCTGACTCCTGCAGGGGGGATGGTCAGGTGGAACAGCGGGGGCAAGAACTCAGTTTTTCAGGGTGGATGATGGTGGTTGGCGATGTGATGATGCGGGAGGATGCAGTGCTGGTGGAAGTCCATGGGGAGCTCTGGGTAAGCTGTCTCATCGGCGCCCCCCACTGGCAAAATTCACCACTGCTGGGGAGTAGCGCCATCCACGACAAGGCAAAACTGGCACTGCCAAGCCGGTACCTCATCAGGAAATGGCGTCCGAGGCAGCCGTCTGTGTCGCCTGATGATTCTGGGCGGGTGGGCAGGGATTACTACGGGTGCTGACCTGGGTGGGGCAGCCGAAACGCGCACAGTGTGTCCACATATAAGATGCACCGTCACTGTTTCTGCTGTCGCCATGCCGATCCTGAGCGATTACCATGCCCTCCCCACCAGAAACAAAGGGTGGGGGAGCTCCTCTGCTGTGGAGAGTAACAGGGGACTGATAAGTCGGGG
>JAABNY020000027.1:13907-26259 GCA_015164015.2 Brevimyrus niger | reverse complement strand
CACCTCCGTTGACAGCCTTGTTGTACTACCGCCCAGCGCCCCACCCTGTCAGCACAATTCCAGCAAAACCGCCATGTGAGTTATGCTCAAGTAAGATAGTAGGAGCAGAGGAAGAACACATTAACCTGTGGTCCTAATTTAAACCCATCCTGAGCCACCAACTGCCACCAATCTCTCCCCCTCATGCCCCCCCCCCCACACACACACACACCATTAACCTAGGATCAGCATGAAGGGGCCCACAGTCGTCTCACTAGCGGGGACGTGTGTTTGATTTCCTCCTGACCGTGGTTGCGATTCTATTCAGGCTTTATGACTGTTTGACAGAGTGAGATAATTACAGCAAATGATCCATTAGGGGGGAAAAAATGATTTATTGGGATTCGACACCATCATGGCCCGTGTGGCACATGCCCAGAGCGCGACACGAGCGCTGCAGACCTGTGGGGGCAACGGAAATCCCAGCAACAGCTCCACAGGGACAGCAGCCTCTGTGCCTGCCCCCATCACCCCCAGCCCCCTGTAAGCCAAGGAAACACAGTAGCCTTCCCGGTCAGTCCTATGCTGTTCATGCAGGTCGAAAGGCTGCAGGGAACATTAAGGGGTAGATGGCAGCTTTATGGCACAGATGGGAGGGTTACTGCAGCAGGTGTTTCGGTGTCCCGGTTACGGACCGTTCAGGGCGGTTATTTCACCATGTTGCTCTCTGCCGCTGGAGTGCGTGATCGGATTGTCGGAGGATCCCAGGGCTTCCAGACAATCCATCCTCGTCACGGCTCATGGAGAACTCTCCTTATTTCTTTGTTTCAAAAACATTTGAATCCCCCCCCGTTGCCATTCCTTAAAGAATCGATGGTCTCGTCCTGGCCGGTGATTGTTGTGCGTGGCATCGGTATCTAGGGAAGCTTCTGAACAGAGTAACGTTCCGAAGATGAAAGCCTGCCGTCTGTCTGATGTGTAGATGTCGGCGAGGCTCACTCCTTTCTCGTACGGGTCACGGAAGCCATTCATTCCGACGGCTGTCTGATTACACAACCAGTAAGTCAACCCAGGCACATGTGAAATACTGCTTGTTTCTATGGATATGTAACAATTCATTAATCGTTTTTTGTGCAATGATTACTGCCACATCTGTATATATGTTCACCACGGTACTGTACTTATGCTCATGCTCACCCACTTATATATTAAAATCTTCAGCTTTTTTACTTATTTATTTTATACAGAAGCTGCAGGGCAGCATGGGGGTGCAGTAGTTAGCATACCTCCTGGACCAGGGTTCGAGTGCCTGCCCTGGATCTGTATGTGGAGTTCGTTCTCCCCCTCTGGTCATGCAGCCGCGCTCTAACCTATTCAGTGCCTCGTAGCTGTGGCGTCTGGGATAGGCCGTTGACCTCCTTGCCCTTGCATAGGAAATGAAAATGGATAGATAGAAATGGTCGTATGTGGCACTGTCCTTTGTGTATTTGTGTGCTGTGCAGTCTGTAAGTACAATTTCCTCCAGGATAATGAAAGCAATCTGATTCTGAAGTCAGCAGAAGAGCACTGACCGGGTTGAAAAGCCAGACTCTTGCAGATGGTCGAACCAAACACCAGCCTGTTCTTGGCGCATGCTGCAGGCTGACAGATTTCACATGATGCCAAGCAGGGCATTGTGGGATACCTCCCCTCAAGTAGCGTGAAGCTGCTGGGATAAACCCACGGAGGGCCACCCCCAGCACGGACTGTAATATACCGTCCTGTAAAAAGGGCTGACTGCGAAGCCACCAGCAGAGGATGGTTAATGATTTCTGGCAGACTGACCTTGGAGCAGAGACAGTCTCTCCTTCTAATAAAAACTATGTACCGCTCATAATATGACATATTTTATTTAATGGTGCAATAAATAACAGCTGGTGAGGTAGGGGGTGCTGTGTTATTTTTCTGCCATTAATTTCAGGCTGGTCTCCCTCGGTTGGGGCCCCTCACCACCATGGCTACGCACATAATTTCTCTCCTCCAGATGGAAGACATGCATTATTTATTGCATTTAATCAACTCCATAATGGTCGAAAGTAAAGACCCCTTTGAACCTCGATGAGACCCTTTAACGTAACACCTTTTTTTTTTTTTTTTTGGGGGGGGGGGTCTTTTCTCTCACTTAAACGCGGTACATCCTCTCCGACAGAGCCTTTCGAAGGCTAGATTACCGGATAATTAGCTGCATTTACGTAGTTTCCCCAAACTGTAAAACAAGCAATTAGCGCAATTATGGTTAATTTGCATTTGCTACTTGTGTAATATCCGCCTCGGAAATTCACTTCACTCCGTATTGGTGGCTGGGTGAGGGGGGGGGACGAGGTGTCTGCTCAGCCGGCTCATATGCGGCACGGAGAACCGCGGCCCTGGAAATGTGCTGGGACCATTAAGATAGAGCCCAGTTAAACCAGTCTAAGCCCTGGCCCTTACCAGTCTGGGGAGCAGAGACCCAAGAGTTTCAGTAAAAACAGTGATTCTACATGTGACTCATGTAGGAAAGACACGAGGACAGACCCCCCTCCCCCCAGTCAATCACTGGGTGGCAGTATGTGGGTTGACCCTCAGTACCTGTGATCAGAAGGTTACTGGTTCGAATGCCGCACTTGGCAGAGTAATGATATTATCATATCGTATTTGCCCCCCCCCCAGCTCAGACCACCCCTGCTCCTCTGCAGTCTGCATCCTCCCTTAGCCTATCACCCCGCCTTATTCTCCCCCACCTCGCCTAAATATTCGTACTGCATTTCTTCTGTTTATAACTCTCTCTCCCCCCCCCACCTCCCAGCTGCTGTTTCAGGGACGTCGGTGGCCCGTCTCGCTGATTCGTCCAGTTCTGTGGCTGTTTTTTCAGAATTTACACTACGGCAGACCTGACGTGATTCTCCTTCATCTTAACTAGAACAGGGATTTAATTTCAATAGAAACAAGAAGGCAAACTGAAGGGCAGTGTAGCATTAGCATTAGCGCTGAATAAGCAGGAAGCCAGGGCCTTGCTGATGCTACGGCTAACCGTGGAGGAAGAGCACATCCAGCGGCTGATTACTCACGGTCACCGGGGGGTGTACGCATGGCAGACCGCTGCTTTGGGCATCCGGGACCACCTCCGCCCCTCCCCAAACACTTTGCCGGTGATGCCAGGAGCAGCGGCTGGCATGCGGAGTCTGTGATGCGTGATGTTTCATCGAAGAAGAGGACGGCCTTGGGGCTTTGAAGAAAAAAAATTATAATGGCGTCGGCATCCAGATCCTGTTCCTCAAAACATCCATCCATGGGCGTTGCCGGCGTTAAATCTGAGGAGGACATGTCCCTCTTACATTTTATTATTCATTTGGAGCCCCCTGGCATTTAACATAAAATATTAGTTTTGTGCCAGTGTCCCCCCCCCACACATTCAAAATGCTTCTGACGCCCCTGCATCCATCCATTCGTCTTCTCTGCCTGCTTATTCAGTACTGCATTGAGGGGAGCCTGAACGCTATCCCAGAATGCACTGGACACAAGGTAGGGGGCACCCTGAGTGAGATGCCTGGGTCCTAAAAGTTAGTTATAAACTCTGAGAAGCATGGCTGTGCAGATGAATTGTGTTACGTGGCTGTTTAATATACAAAAACATGCATCCACTGTCCTTTAAAGCATAAATTTGTTTTTCATCAGCCAACTGTCAGCTCAACCACCCCCCCCAAGCATGATTTTGTTCACTTCGTGAGGCAGGTGTAGCGACAGGGGCTCATGGCCACTCCCCCCGCACCCTTTAGGTCCGGCCCATTGCTTCCCCCTCCTCCCATTGGCTGTGTCTCTACCACACGGTACCTGCTTTAAAGCTGTTTGGGGTCTCCTATTGGAAACAGCACGGACCTGGAGACAGATACTCCCCCCCCCCAACACACACACACACTCACAGGATCGTCAGGGATGGGAATCTGACATTAATTCCACACCAAAAAAAAAGTTGGTCTAATAAAATTAGTGGCTGTCTTCAGAGTCAAATATAAAAGGCGCACACACACAACACTGGGCATCTATGACAGATGGGTGACCAGGTATCAAATGAAAAGGTTTATTAAAGCCCAAGACTCAGGCCTTTGTTCCTAAAATATCCTCTTTGAGAAATGTCAGAGCTGACAGGCTAACAGTCCGGGTTAGTGGCCGGGTTCGAGTCCAAGAGGGACTGACAGGTATAAGAATACCCTAAGAAGGCCAGCATCAGCACTACCTAAACATCAGGGCCAAGTACCTGGGGGCGGGGCTGCAGGGGCACCGGCCCCAGCTGAAAGCTGACTGGCCCCTGGACTACCACTTCTGCTGTCACTCACTGATTCAAAACATATCATTGGTTAAAAATAAGTTTGGCTCCTTTGCATGAATTATGGCCCCTCTCATGCCCCTTACTTAAAAAAAATCCTAGAATCACTTCTGCTGCCATTATTTTCCTTGCCTTTCCCTGGCGGGGGGGTTGTCCATTGAACAGAGCACCCAGCTACACACATATCACAGTATTCATCCAACTGTGAAATTAGGGGGAGGGGGGGGGGGTGCAGCCAAAGGGCTCTGTTTCCATGAGGTAAACCTTCGGCCTGAAGTCCCAAAACTTTCACCTTCTTTTTTTCACTTATGTCATAGTTTTAATTGGATCCGAGTCAGGATTTAATAACACGGCAGCCTACATTAATGAGATGGGAGGTGTTTTTTTTTGTTTACCCCAGAGTAATTGAAGTTTAAATTACGTCCCCCCGGTCGAGCGCAGAGACGAACGTTCTCTGGGAAAGGCCTGAAGTGAGCGAGCGGATCTGAGGACGTGGTTTGGATGGAGGCCGAGGGACGGGCCACCTGGGCACGTGGCCGGGACACCTGCACGTGGGCAGATATTACAGATTGCTGCGACTTTTGGACTCCGTCCCGGAACACTCCTCTGAGTCTTTGTAAGAAATACAGAGATCTGTTTACCATTAGAGCCTCTTAGATCAGTCACGCTCGGAACAGATTGCTTAACTGGAACAAGGGACATGAGAGGACCATCATCTTCTTATCAAATCCATCAGTCACTGACTGCATAATCAAAACAGCAGCTTCACTAAATTGACCTGTATTAGGGAGAATTACTCAGAAAACTACCTGTGAACATCTCCTGTCAGACTGCGGTTCGTAACTCTGGTTCCTTAGAAAATCCAGTATTTGTAAACATCTCACCCTCAGTCTGTGCTCCGGGATCCAGGTCCTCGCATCGTCATTCACTCATTATCTCAGCTTCTGCTCTGGGCAGCCTATTCTGGCATTTGCTGGGTGTAACCATGTCGTACTTTGATTATCAGCATGACATGGCCGCCAGTGTATCCGCATCATCTACTCTGACAGAAGCACAGCACCTTCCACTGACAGACCTGACCTCATCCACCCCACCCTATGCTCACTCCATGTCATGTGACCAGGACACTATCCAGATGCGGGACCGCCTTCCCATTTCGGTCCCTTTGGTGTCGGGCCTTTTTTTGTCAAGACAAAAAAATCATTGAGAAAACACAGTTGAGGCAAAAATGCCCTCCCCCCCTCACCCCCTTCCTATTTGCTTGATTCATTGCACTCTTCTTTCCCCATTAGATTTCATGGCGGAGCCCCCACTTTGCATGGTGAGTAATTAGAAAAAACTAACGGCCAAAAGGCGACTGCATTCCTGTGTTTTAGGAAAACCTCGTCCCCAGCGGTTTGGGCCCTTTGCTTGAAAATTAGTGAGTCAGAAAAGAATTTCTTCATCAAAATGACTCCACGAAGGAAACTCTTGCAGTGAGTTGTGGGAGGGGCTTGGTTGTCAGGTGACCAGGGTCATGCATGTCGATTGGCTCCACATGCAGTGTCTGATCTTTCTTGGCACGCAGTGAGCCTGGCTGAACCCTGACACCCCTGATACATCCCGTGCCCTCCCCCATTAAACCGCCCCGTCCGCTTCCCAGCCTCACTCTGAAGCGATTCTCACTTTCTACACATTAAAAGTTCCCCAGTGTTATCACTGCCACCCTTTAAATTTGTTCCCCAGCCAAGGCCCCGTCCCCTTTTTTGGTTTATCTTTTATTTGGGGCGGGAGGGGGGAGGGGGGGGTGAGAGACCTCCACCATTACTGAGGTCTCACTTGCAAAAATAAGATGCTAGATTCTTCATCACTGGTGAGATCACACATCTACCAAGAGATCACACTTAATAACCTGGATTGGATTGTGATTAGTCTGCTATTACATTCATGCATATGTATGTATATGTTTACCTATGCATATATATTTTTTGCATATATACACAGGGCTTACGGTGGAGGGGGGTGATATCCCCCCCCCCAGGTGCTCCAGGGACACCAGATAAGTGGCCTGACACTGCACTTAGACCCCAACCTTTCCCTACAACTGTATATGAGTATAAGAGAGCAAGATGGGATATACAAAAATAAGCAATTCCAATGTACCTGTACCTATACAAACGGCACACAAAGCATCATTTCACTGCAGGAATACACATTAGCTACCCTGAAGCTGAACACAAACTGGTCCAGCCTCTGCTGCAAGGACGAGCCCTCGGGCTGTAATCCTTGGGCAACAAAAAGGTAAGAGCCGTCAGATCGCCACGCAGCCACAGACCCACATCCGTCTGTCATAAAAAGCGTCTGCGTGTGTTTGTGCCGCAGTCCTGTGCTCGGGGGGGGGGGGGCCCTCTACGTTCCGGAAGCGGCCGATGAGAGGCGCCCTTAAGCCCCCCCCACCTCGACAGCCCGTCACTTGCTCCCGCCTGCGTGTGACATTTCTGCTCGGCGTCACAGGACAGGCAGACGCTTATGCTCCAGCTGACTGCTCTACATCTGTGGTCTATTACTATTACAAATACGCATAATTACACGAATCTCAAAATATGACACAAGTGTGATTTGTCCCGGGAGGGAAAAAAAAAAAAAACCAAACCAACTTAATGAGTACTGGTTGTGAGAACACTTCAACAGAGATGTAATTTTCCATGGAAACGCAGTCATTCACCTAAAAGGCTTTAATGGTGAAATCGGGAAGAGCAGGTTGGACTTTAATTCATCTGGAGAAGATTTGATCTATTTTCCTTCCGCATGAGCCGCCACCCTGAGAGCCGAAAGGCTGCAGGATGATGACCCAAAGCGGGGCAGCTGTTTTGTAAACAGAGTCCTGCCCTCCAGTTCCTGCCCCGGCCATTTCACATATACAGGCTCGTCCACTCTGGCCGCCTTCCACAGTCAGCCCTGTATTTCACAAATCCGCCGCGTAGTCATTGTTTTTATGCATAGTTTGAGTCTACAAATACTGCAACATAATCATAATTGTTCATTTGCTAAAAGGGGTCGAGGTCTCATTTTCCCGCGGAAAGACTAAAAAACAAAACTCTAAAATGCAATTCTTTCTGGTAATGAACAGTAACATGCCGCAAACGTGTGGCACACATCCTAAAAATAACAGAATGAAATAAAATTAAATGCAATTATGATTTATTTGCCATTTACAGTAGGAGTAGAGGAGCATGGGAATTTTCTGCACATCCGATTTTGTTCTCCTTTGACACGATCACACATATATGTGCCGCTGAGCCTGAAGCCTGCAGAGCCCCAATATGGGGTTATCTGTACCCTGCTCATGATTGCTATGGTCTTGTTTCAAACTTTATAGATTATTACAGATAATGTTTTTATTTTTTGTTTTAACTTCTACCACACATTCATTGTGGTGTGAAAGTTTGTGCCCTGCAATGCACTGGCATACCCTTCGGGGGGCGCTGTACCTCCCGTGTTTGGCTCCAGGTTCACCGTGTCCCTGTGCTAGATGATTAGTTATGGAAGGTGGATGGACATCCCTCATCTCTACTGAAATTAAGTACCCAGGCCACAAGGACAGAAAGACTCCAAACAGGAAATTAAAATCAAGCAGCAAAGGTACCTCACATACTATATCGTGCTCTTCTGGCTTCCCAGATCTTGAACACGAAGCCCAGGTTTCATCCCGTAAAATTCTGGCTTGTCGTTTTTTTTCTTTCAAGTTAGTCTCGGTGTGGATAATTATTTACAGCCTGGCACACCTGGGTTCTCCTGTTGATGGTAACTCAGTTCTAGATATGTATCTAATATATCGTAAACAGAGCTGAAGCTACCAAAAGCAAAGATCTACTGATTCATCTGTTTTCCAAAACTGTTTATCTAATGTGAGGTCACCGAGAGCCAGAGTGTTCCTGGAAGCACAGGGAACGAGGCAGGGACAATCTGGAGGGGACGCCTGTCAATCGAAAAGCAAGCCCACACAGTTTGGGGAATTTAGGGACCATTTACCAGAAGTGCATGTTTGGACTGTGGAAGCAGAGTCAAACATCCGAACTTCACATAAGCTACACAGCGCTATGGAATAATCACTAAGCCGGTCCATAGTTTAAAAACAAAATCAAACGTGTAACCCTAAAAGTATTATACAAGTTTACTACATAATGTGCTGTGTGGTACAGTTAAGGAATATGACATCTGCATAGAGTATGTGCAAGATTTCAGTTTATAGACGTGTTTTTATTTGATCGTCGTAATATTTTATCTTTTTAACTGAAGGTGGTTTTCAGATTTGTGTATTTGTTCTGTATATATTGCCCTTTGCTCAAATGAAGGTTTCCGCTCATGAGGCTCCAGCGACTGATTAACGGCCTTTGACGTCAACACTTCTGGTTGTTAGTTTGCTGCTAAAAGTGCCTTTTTTTCGGCGTTGATTGACCTCAGCGGGCCATGCCGCAAGGAACTGCACCAGGGCCCCTAACAGCAAACTTGCATTTTATTAAATAACGGTTAAATAAATCATTTTGACACTTTAAGGGCGATGCCTTGTAATTATATATTTTTTTCAAATATCTATGAGTATCTGAAGTTCAAGTCTTCAAGTTAATTAAGATTATTTAATTCATTAAGCGCCCGTCCGCGCACCGCGATCATTTGACTGATACCTATGTGTTTATGGTATTTGCCTGCAGAAATCGCCCGCCTGAGTGCAAATTCAAGGCTGTCTCTCCTACAAGGGATCTGGACCGAAGTCAGATGCTTTTCATTTAATTAACGCGTCTGGCCACTGCCTTAACACCTGCTAGTTTAAATATTCTTGGTACTTTGCGGTTTTCAATCTCTTAAATATCTTTATGCTGTGCCTCGTATTGCCGTGGCGGTCTAGGGTGGTATTAAACACATGTTTTGGTTATTCGTCAATGCTCAAATATTTGCGGTTAATATTGACAGGTTCTTCATGCATCCTGATCGGTCCTGAGAGTTCATCTGCAATGCCAATAGGCGTGCCAGTGATAACCAGGAAAATATCAATAAAAGCGCCTAAGTTCAGTTTGTTGTGAACACCAATTTCAGGCCTCTTTTCTTGGGGGAGAAATGTCATTTGGTTGAAATCCGGCGTAGCTGGTGCATAATAATATTTATCTAGGTTAAATATCATCTTATACGTTCGGAAATAATTAACTAAAGCCGAATTTGCCCTTTAACAAGGGCGAAGATCTTGCGATGTACACCAATCTGTTTTTCCATTAGCGCAGGTACTTCCCGACGCTGCCCCCTAGCCACGGAAAGGTAAACTGCATCTTGCGCATACCAAGCCTATCCGGCTTATCTAGCGTCGATTCTTTGTTTATCGGCTCAGTTTCGTTCCAGTATTTCTCCTTCCTAGTTTTGTCGCATTTCTGTCATTAGATACCCTAAAAGCTGAACTAGTTAGCTTAGTACCTGAATATAAGCACGTAGCATTTCTCCTTTTTTAACCCTGGGTAGCCTACTTCTTTATGGTCGGTTATTGTTTCAAAAGACTGTGCCAGTATGATTTGAGGTGCAGGGCATAATTGCCATAAACGGTTGGAAGATGGATGGACGAATAAGTAGCTCAATCATCGGTTGCACGACCGTATTTGTGCTGCTATACCATTTTTAAAATAATCTGTTTTTGTACTATCGAGTATTGTTCACTAAGTCGGCCAGCAAAACGTCATTTGTGAAATGACTTAGTTTTTATACATGTATATAAAACGAATAGCGCAGAATCAATGCAGGCGTCGATTCCAACCAAAGCATTAAAATGCGTTTCACTATATATTTTGTGTGTGTGAGAGCGAATGAGTGTGAGACCGCGCCGCGGAGAGAGGGAGAGGGGGAATGTGTGGATAGGAAAAAAAGTGGGTGTCGCTGTGCATGACGGGCTCAGAGCTCCATGATTGTAATTTAGGGAGGGATTTAAACATTACACTCCGTGTTTTCTTAAGCGAGCAGGGAGCCGCCGCATGGGACCTGCTTGGACCTGCAGCCGTTTGATCGCCCAGGGTTACTGAAGTTTAAGCCCGAGGCGTGATAGTTACGATGTATCCAAACTCTTAACTTTAAAACCCCGGTGCTCGGACTGGAGCGGGACTGATCGCAGCGTTACGGCGACCCAACAAGTCTGTTTAACTGGGAAATGATCACACATGAACGGCGGTGGAAGGAACATGGTTGAGAGGACCAGCAAATTTTTGTTGATCGTTGTCGGATCCGTCTTTTTCATGCTGATCCTGTACCAGTACGTGGCTCCGGGGATGATGAACTTCGGCTCTCCCCACGGGTACCTTTTGGAGGACGACGCGGATATCTTTCCGACTCCGGATCCACATTACGTGAAGAAATACTATTTTCCTATCAGGGAACTGGAGCGCACGGTGGATTTCGAAATAAAAGGGGACGACGTGATCGTCTTCCTGCACATCCAGAAGACGGGGGGGACCACTTTCGGCAGGCATCTGGTGCAAAACGTGCGCCTGGAGCTGCCCTGCGATTGCAGACCCGGGCAGAAAAAGTGCACATGCTACCGGCCGAACAGGAAAGAGACCTGGCTGTTTTCGCGTTTCTCCACGGGCTGGAGCTGCGGCTTGCACGCAGACTGGACGGAACTCACCAACTGCGTACCGGGGGTCCTAAATAAGAAGGAGAGTAAGCTGAAAAAACCCAGGTATGATATGGGATGGCTTTCCTGCTGACATTGCCTTTCTCCAGTATGTGGCGGCCTGTCACATATGCGTTGTTTTATCCCTCGGGTTCGTATTAACGTGTATAAAAGGTGTCTAAGAAAGTGAAACCTTTTGGGGAGTGTGTCATACTGCAGTGCATGTTTTTTTTCTTTTTGAGGACCGGTGTCTGCTTTTGTATTGTGCTTTCAGAGGCGTTTTGTCAGCGGTCGACCTTGTTTCTGCTGATTCCACACATCGCATGATACTGGTTTATAAGTAGCCCGGAGAAAGATAAACGTGCTTGTTACCGATATGAAAATAACTTTTATGGATGGGAAGTCTAGCAAAGGGTGAGGCCGTCTGGCACATTCGCTCCCAATTGTCACTGATGTCTTCATTGGCTTCATTCACATCTTCCGTAGAAGTCGCCTAACTTTAAACTTTAAAATGTGCATAATGCTTCCAGTATCTTGTCCGGTCCGTAAGTGTTTGCAATAAGTTATTAGTTGATGCAGTCGGACCTGTATTCCAACTGATGCTTTAAGCAGACCAACTTCAGCATGAATGTCATCCCCTTTATTGCTTTGTGTTGCGTTTCAGAGTCGAAAGCGAAAAGACGATTGTGTTTAATGACAAAAATAGGTTCATATGTCCATTTAGCTGACGTAAAGGCTTATGATGGTCTTTGCGGATGGCTGTATGTTCTCCTGAAATTATTTTCTGCATCTGCAAACCCGACACCATCGTTGTACGGGCGTTTTTTAAATATGATCAGATATGCCTCGTCGATGCCAAGGGGAGATATGCTTCTTTGCTGCACGCAAAGCAAAAGTGCACGGACACAGGTGTATATATAAACAGAGAGACCGTAAGGAACCGTGTCGGGTGGCGTTACATTGGGACTTACAGGGTCAAGCCTGGATCACTAGACATGTTAGAGGACATCTATGAACAAACGTGTTGCTGCCGAAAAGTGTTATTTTGTGTACACCTTGGCTCCCACGACTGCTTGGATTTCTCATGAAATCGTCTAAGAAATCCCGGAATCACGTGGCTATGGCTTTGGGGGTGCTGAATAGGCATCCGCTGGTAAACTGAAGATCCAAAGCAGTTTCTGAAACGATTATTGGGCAGTGTTAACAACCAAAACTTTTATAACAACTCTGTTGTAACTGTCCAGGTTATTTCCGGCATGGATATGGACTGATGTGGTTATGAAGGCAGGATCTGGGGATTCAGGTCGCATCTTGGCGATGTCACCGAATGCAAGCGTTTTATCAGGGTCCAGCTCACGACTGCGATAACTGAAACTAGCACAGGGTTTTCGGCCGTTGCACACTCA
>JAABNY020000027.1:2550-13807 GCA_015164015.2 Brevimyrus niger | reverse complement strand
GCAAGCGTTTTATCAGGGTCCAGCTCACGACTGCGATAACTGAAACTAGCACAGGGTTTTCGGCCGTTGCACACTCACCCTGTTTGAATGATCCCGGGTGCAGTTTGCCTGCAGCCCTGTAAAGTATTCGGCACTGTGGTATTGGGGGATTATAGTCTCCAGCATTTACACTCTGTTTTCTGTTGCACCTTGACGTGACAGCCCTTCTACTGCTCTGTGAAGGTTCTGGAAGGATTCTTTCATCCAGGATATGAGGAAGACCTTCCCCGGGATTGCCTCATCTTGTAGCTCGTAGCACCGAATCGGCGGGACGAGTCCTTCCGCAAATCGACTCATTAAGTAACTTAACAAATTTGTCTTTTCCTTTCCGCCGCCCACAAAGACGTTTCCTTCAATAAAACGGTGGCTTGATTCACTGCCCAGTGTGAGTAAAGTAAAGTTATTTGCTGGGAATGTCCAGGACCTAATTGACCTTCTTTCTTGCCTCGAGGGCCTGGCTGTCATTTGGTTTTGCTTTCATCTTAAGCCATGATTGTAGGAGCCAGCTGAGCGCCATTTGGGTCTCTGGCCTGTTCCATGCCCACCCAGCACCGCTGGTGAACTTTTGGCCTTTGTATCCTGTTGCGTTCTTCAGACTTACTGCCACAGAACGTGAGAATCTCTTTTCATTCCAGTGGTGCTTAAGGCTTGGGTGGTGCACGTGAAATGCTGATGGATTGTGCAACTTGCGCTTGATTAAAAATCATTCATTTGATTGAAAGCATTTAATGCAGATGGGCGAGGAAGACGGCTGCTGCCAGGAACATCGCACGTCCTTTCAGTCTGGGCCTCTAAGTATGGAGCAGGTGACCCGTGCCAAACCCAACACGGGTATGAGTTTGGTGACAAAGAGATATCCCACCCCGAGTGCTTATAAACAACGAGCCTGTGAGCTTTGGAGACACTGAAATGAGCTGCTCACAGATGTCCAGTGTCTTTTCCATCTCCCTTGGGAGGGGGGGGGGTGGTTGGGCAAATGGGGTGTTTACCCATCTTAATAAATGCCTGTCTTTCAATGGCTTTTTTTCTGGGGGTGGGGGCAGTAACGTTTCACGGAGTCGCAGCCTGGGGAGCTGGCCGGTGATGCGTTGCTTTCTGAGCGCGTAGGTCTGCATGGACAGCCCCTTTCTTGCTTCCGCAGCATCTTTCGGGCCGCCGTGCTGCATTTGGGCCAGAAGTGTAACGAGTGGCTTCCTTCCCCTTTATTCATTTTTATTCATGCGTGTCTGGCTCTGTCTGTCTGGCTCTGTCTGTCTGTCTGGCTCTGTCTGTCTGGCTCTGTCTGGCTCTGTCCGTCTGTCTCTGTCTGTTTGTTCTCTACCTTTACATGCGGAAAACACTTGGTCTTCATCTGCCCCCCTCCGCCACCTTGGGTTTTTCATTCATTTAAGCAGGTTAAAGTCACTAAACTAAGAGAGTGAGTTTATTTATTTATTTATTTATTTATTTATTTATTTAGATGTCTTCTGTTTGTTTATGGCTGCATTCTGGGAGTGCAGTCCTGCTGCAGTTGGTCGAGCTGCAGCCATTAGAGTTGATTCATTATCCGAAAGCCGTTTTCCAACAACCTGTTCTCTGCAGCCCCTGTAAATCATTGACCGTGCCCCCTCCCCCTGGGGGATTGGAGGTGGTTCCGTTTTACCCCCATCTCTTCAGGCTGAGTGTCCCGGCGCTCACGATGAGCCAATCACGATGAGGCCACCTGGCTGAAGAGGCGCGATTAATTTAAAAAAATTTCATGAAGTGTGATGAACTGGCATCCCTTTTAATCTTTCATTAGCGGAAGCTCGTGGGGGGTCTGCTGGTCCCTATGATTCTAGCGAGTGCTTCGGTGTCCTGGCCACTGCAGGCAGGGGGAGGGGGGGGGACGTGAGCAGAAGGTCCAGGTTCAAAATCCTGGAGTCAGTAGAGTGATTCGTTTGACCCTAATTATTCAATAAACTGGGAAATCACTTTGGATAAAAGTGTCTGCTTAAAAAAGGGGCATTGTAAATAAAAGAAACCTGGTTTCTCTGAATACCCCCCCCCCTCCCCGAATGATAGTTCCTCTTATTAATAGTCCACCAGCGAGCAAAATGCCCCAGTACTGTGGAAATTAACTTTCTGCAAGAGTGAAACTTTTGCATTAGCAGGTGTTACCACATAGTTTTGCGTTGTTCTTTCCATCCCACGTTCCGCGACCTGAAATATTTAAAGAAGGACAATAACGTGCGTTAATACCGTGTTGTTTACATTTCCCCCCGCTCTTCTTTTCTGGGGTGGTATGTCCGTTAAATGTCAAGTAGACCCCCCACCTCTCTTGTTATCAGTAAACTGTGATAGTTTGTGAAAAGAAAATCAGGGCCAGTTCCTTCTCTGGGAATTTTGGGAATTTTCTCTTTCACCTTGAGTGGCTTTAGGGCTTTGAATTGTCTATTGAGATGCGTGTCGCAGTGTTTGTGCCAAAGTACCGGAGTGGATAAGAAAAACAGGTTAGTTTGCCGGCGGCCCTGAACGTGTTTCATCGGGCTGCTGGGGGAAGTGAGTAAATCCCCACTGGAAATCCCAGCAAAAGTGGTGCTGCGTGGCTGCCTGTGAATAAAGGCTGTCTGTGCAATCCTGTAGCCTTGAACCGCGATGTGTGGCGCCCCCTTCAGGGTTGTGCAGTTAAGGCATGGGGAGGTGGTGAGTCCCTGCTGCTAAGTCTCGTTATGTTTTGTGGTCAAATCTCATGTTGGAGAGGTAGGGTTTGTAGCTCCTTTGCGCAGTAAGGAATGGATGTTTTTTTGTGTGAGGGGGCTTGCTTTTCATGTGGAAGGTGTGTCTGTAACTGATGTGGATGCGTGTCTCCTGTAGGGGGCAGTAGTGTGCGGGGGTCTAATTCTGATTGTGGTGTTGCACCCTGGTTTGAAGTCCTACTTCCCCTGGCGTGGCATGTCGAGGTCAATGTTTGGGGAAAAAGTGCCCCGGGGGGCAGCTCTCGGCTCGCTCTTCTCCTCCAGGGTGGGTGCAGTGGGTTTAGATGAGGAGTGGAGGACTGAAGATTGTTTCTATACAAGATAGGGGCAATCTTCATTTCTCAGACTTTTTCGCTGGAGAAACTTCGTGACACTGGTCATTGGTAATTCTAAGCCCTTTTTTTTTTTATCAACTAGGAACCTTATTCCTGTGGCTTGGGTGACATCCACACGAACCTCCTTGATTGCCCTGGGGGGGGGATCCCGTGAATCCTGCACCCATCCCAAAAGGTTGGCGGCATCGATGGACGGCGTAGATTGTTTCTGCCGCGCCTGTCCGTGTCGATTCGGCAGCTACGTCTGCTGAGTTGGTGGCGAAGGAGGGGTGAGATTCCCCTTCTGAGGAGCGGCTGCTTTGTGTCTCAGAAAACTTGGTTTGTGAAAGTCTTAGGGATGCTGCAGATAAAAATTTGCTGTTGCCGTCGCCGCTACGCTCTGCTGGCCGGCCGGCTGCTGCTGGCTTGGGTTGAAGATCTGGGGATTTGTCAGGTTGTTGGTGGGGAAATTGTGCAGGTCTGTTTGTCTCCAGAGCGGAGTGGAGCAGGCAGGGCATGGCAGGGTTTTGTGAATGGCAGGGCGGGGGGGGGATGATTTCCTCAGAAGCTGTTTGAGTTTTTGTTTTGCTTTTGCTGTCTGGGAATTCGGTGACTGTGGCAAGTGACCTGTTTCTCGTCTTGGTTTGTCAGACGGGTTGGGTGGGTGGTTCCAGAGCTGGAGGGGTGTGGTCTCTGGAGGGGTGTGGTCTCTGGAGGGGTGTGGTCTCTGGAGGGGTGTGGTCTCTTTACACACTTGGGTTTCCTTTGGGCTTGCGTGGGCCCCAGGTGGTGTTGTGCCCCACCGACTCGGCCGTCGGAAATGTGGTAACTTGGGTTCGAAGCACTGTTACAAATCAAGGATTCGGAACCAGCCTACCTTCCACACACACTTATTGAATTTGTGTGTGTGTGTGTGTTTGTGTGTGTGTGGTGGGAAGACTTCCTTCCGTCCCGCTATGCTCAGGTTCACCGCGCCAGCAGCAGCTAACCCTAACCCTGCCAGCCCTTGGCACCGCCGCCGCCTGCTTTAATTAACATGGCGTAGCATGGTGGCATGTGCTAATTTAAACCCCCTCACCCCGCACAGCGTCCCCCCACCCTCGTGTATCGCCTTTCTCGGCCACGTTGGCCGTGATTCGCAGAGATGTTGCGGGGTGAATTTGTGGGACCACCTGTGGGGGGGTTGGGGGGGGTGTGTATCATGCTTTCCAAAAATAGCGGATTGATTTAATTATTCAGCCCCGGTTTGGTAATGGGTCAGAGGCTGTGAGAGTCTCCATGCCCATGCTGTTGTGAGGTGGGGGTGTAGGCTTCTCCCTGGACAGAATTGGGGGGGTGGGGGTGGCATAGCATATCTGAGTAGTTATGTGCCTTGGGGGGGGGGGCTACACTCAGCCTCTTTTGAAGACGTGAGGGCCCTATCGTGACACTGCAGCATTGCGATTGGTCCAGAGAGCTTCGAACACGCCCATTCATACAGCCGCCTGGACGGGACCCTTGGGGGGACGGAATCTATGTGTCTGCCCACTTTCTCTCTTCTGTGTGTGTGTCTCTCTCTCTCCCTTTAAATGCTGCCTTCCAGCTCTTCCCCCCTCTCTCTCTCCCCGTCCTTTTTTCCCTCCTTCCGCCTTTGTCTGTTCATCTCTCGCCTTCCCTCTCTCCCCTTCCAGCGCTGCTGTCACTCTAATCAAACAGTCGAGGCAATTTTCCAGCCCGTGGCTTTATGGATGCGGCCTGCGGAGCACCTCGAGTGTGACCGGGACATTAGAGGAAATGTATTTTCATGGAAGATTTGCTGCAATTTCCAGAATAGCTGCTTCGTCTAATGGACAACTACCTTCTGTATAATGACTGGCTTCGTGTGGGGTTGGGGTGGGCAGTCGAGGTGGGGTGGGGTGGGGGGGGGGTATTTCTCAAGGAGGGGTTTTAATTAGCGGGCTGGTCAGGATCCCGGACGTCGGACTTCACTGACCCGGCTCCTGCAGGCTTGGCTTAGCGCGGGGGCGCCGGGGGCCCGGCTGAACGGGGTGGCCCATAAACGCCGTGAGATAACCCTGGCTGGCAGTGCGGCCGTGACGAGGCACGCTCGTAAACAAGGTGAATTATCAACCAGTCCGGCAGCCTGCTGGGGGCGGCTGGCTACGCGCTCCAGTGCTTTGAATCTGAGATGCCCCCCCCCAACCACTTTCTTATTTTATGGTCCACAGTAAAAACCGTTGCAGCCTGGCAGTGGAATTCAAGTTTATTTGTATCTTATTTTTTTATTATTATTTTTTTGTCGTGGTTCTTTTTTGAGCTGCGAACTTTCAGAGCAGACCTCTGTTGTCGGCTTGCGCTGAGGCTTCTCTAAGCTCCTGCCTGGTGGGGGCGCCGCCGGGCCCTGTTCACAAGGGTTGGGATCCTCAGTGAGGTTGGCACAGCGAGTGCCATCTGAGGAAGATCTGGAGACGGGACCGGAGGCGCTGGTCCTGCAGAAGCCGTATCTTGATCAAACGAGGAGGCGATGCTCAGTGGCTGGCTTTTACCTCGCCATGGTGGCAGTTTTATCTGGCTATCGATCGTACCGCTGATGATTGTTCTCTGGTACTTGGAGGGAGCATGTTTAAGGCTCTCAGAACAGCCAATGGCGGCCCAGGAGGGATCGGCATGGGTACAAAATGGTCAATCGAGCACCGTCGACTGCGCCGGTGCTCCTGACCCCCGACTGCCTGTGGATCGCCTCGTCGCCTGTAGGAGCGATTTCCTCAGATGGGTAGCAGCCGGTCTGTTCCCGCAGGCCACAGTGACGCAGGGATATTCGGCATGTGTGTCACAGCCAGGAAGCTGGCCAGCGTAGCTGACGGAGGCCCCAGCACCTGGGGACATGGGGATGAGGTATTAAAGAGCCCGGGGCTCTACCCTGAGCATGGATGAATTAGCGATCTTCATCCCGCAATGGCGGGGTGGCGCGGTACTGTGGGCCAGCCCGTCCGGGCTTACTGTTCCCACCAGCCACACCGCACGTCTCCAGTATGAGTGAGAGTGCCCAGTAACAAGGTGTATTTCCCAGCAAACCACCTATTGTTGGTTACAGCCAGTTAATTGACTTTTTTTGAGGGTAGAGTCTACCAGCAAGGTTATATGCAGGGGCGTGGTCACTGGGGCGCTGGCCCCTGCTGGAAGCTGATTGGTCTTTGGGGTCCATCACTCATCGATTTAAAACGCATCATTGGCTAGTGATAAGGTTGGTCCCACCATAAAAAAATCTTATTATACCCTCTGTCAACCACTACTGTCTCTTCCCCTATGACAACTGATTCAGATTAATTTCTTTTGCTTTACCAATAAAATCTGATCAGCAGAGAGGGATTTGTAGAGTTTCCTGGTCGTCCGTGGCGGAGAGGCAGCCCCCTGGTGCCGGCTGGCCAAACGTGCTCCTTGACCCCCATCCCAACCTCATATCCCGTAGGAGAGACGCTGGGAAATAAAGGCAGCACATAATGTTTTTGGCATGACACGTTTTGATACGGGCGTGATGTCATCAGCTCCCACGTGGAGCGAGCGCGCGGAGCTGTTATCTGAGCGAGGCGGTGGTGATTTATTACCTCTGCAGAGGGACTGGGGGGGGTGGGTGGGTGAGGGAGTTGGGGTTTTGCTGCCAGGGCAAGTGGGGAGGGGGACGTCTACCTAGGATCTCTCTGAAGCATGGTGGTTGTAAGACTTCTCAGCATGCCTGTTTTTCCCACGTGACCTGTAGTGGGTTTTCTGTCCTTGACTGTTACTCGTTTCCCCCCCCCCCCAGGGGAAACTCATCTATGACCGCTTGACCTTATGTACCGGCCCTTCCTAAAGTACTGCTTTTAGAACCCCTGTCCTTTCGCTTCTGAGATGATAAAGTAAGTTGCCGAGATGTCAATCAACCCTTTTGCTAGTGGGAGGGGGGTAGAGTTCAACTTGAACGCAGCATGGGGTGGGTGAGCTTTCAGTCTCTTCACTTTGGGCACAATGGTCCTCTCCTTGCTCTAGTCTGGCAGTCCTCAGATAAGAGTCCCATCACCAGCAGACGCATTTATTTGAATACATTAGTGTGTGCTTACAGGCTGCTCTCATGTCATATTTTTGGAAGAGGTTCCACATCAGGGTGTTCAAACATTGGCTGCTGACGGGTGTCACCTATATTGGCTTGATTCCATTCTTATATCAGGGTGTTCAGGGTTTGAGGGCACTCTCCATCATTCCTGTGTTGATTGACGGTGACATTGAATGGAAGAATCGGAATTTCCCATAATGCATTTAGCCTATGGTTCCCACCGGATCCTTCATTTGGGGAAGCATCGCAAATCAGTTTTTTGACAAGATGGGAACTCCCTTTTGTCAAGCCATAAATGCTTCTGTTTATTGGTTTATTCTGGTTTCACAGAGCCGTTTGGGAAGCAGACATCACTGAGTGTTTGTCACATGTGCTGTGGGGGCTGGGGGTGCTGTGGCCTCCGTTGGTAAAGGTTTCGGGGGGGCGGGCAGCTGAGATACATGGTACTCTAGCCTTGCTTATTATGTGTGATGGTGTTCCTGAAGCGGCTTAGAGCTTTCTGCACCTGTAACGATGTTCTGGAAGAGTGACTAATGAATGGTTGAATGTGTTTTAGAAAAATCCCTGAGGCTTGGGGGAGGATGTCTTATAGCAATACCTGTGAGCCAATGATAATACAGTAGCTGACCAAACGGAATGTAGGTACCGGTGGGGGGGTGGTTACAGCTTTTGAGACGGGTATATGAGGTGACCAGAAGGGACCGGAGAGGTGTAGGGCAGTCATCCTGGGAAAATGCCACCTTCCATATTCATTCATCATTTTTAAATATCTGTAAACCGTCAAGGCGCCAAGCGAGAAAATGGCCTCTTGGATTTTTTTCACGTTTACGTTTCTGTGTGCACCATTGGCGTTCAGGAGCTGGGAAGAAGGCTGCTTATCTTCAGGCAGAATTTCAAACAGGGGCATCCTGTTTTTGCAGGGAGCAGCAGTGGGTGGCGGGGGGTTGATGAGGGGGTTGTGCTGAGGGGTGGAGGCAGTGATGGTGAGCGTTTCCCCAAGGGCTGCGCACCACACAGGATGCCGGTCACTGGAGCCGGCGTCTGCGTTTGGCAGGCATGCTAAGTGAATTGTGGGAGAATGCTAATTCTGGCTCATCAGGCTAGACTCCAGGGAGACTGTTTTGCTATATTACGTCACCTTGGTCCCCCCCCCCCCAGCTGAAGTGCACACATCAAAGCATCACTCCTTAACTCTCATGCGACACACGTGGTTGATTATTTGCTCACGGTTGTTAACAATTTTCCGGAATGACCCATCTGGTGTTTATCATTTAAGCTGCCTCGCCTGATCGGGTTATTTTAAATATGCGGACTTGTTCCCAAAAGCAGGGTAGGTTATACCTGCAATTCATTGACTAAAATGTTGGTTATAGAGTTGAATTTCAGGAGAAGGACAAACACCGCCTCTGCGGTGAACACAGTGATTACGAGCCCAGTGTGTTCCCGTGAAGATGTACGTTTTTCACCACACTAATGCGAAATTCCAAGAGATTTCGGGTAGTTAATATTCATCGTATCTGTCAGCTTGTCATTTGTAATTAAGCATTAATATTAACATTAGTCTTATTGGAAACTTGTAGACGCTTCATAATATTAATTGCACTGCCTGCATGGTGACTTTTAAAACATTTTAAATATTTTCTGACATGACTGGATAACGCTGCTGTTCTCTGTCTAGTTTGGTTTCTGGCTCTGTTGAATTTTGTCTGTCGTATCTCCCAGAATGATGCATTTTTTAAGCAATGATGCATTTTCAGAGTTCAGATTCAGATTTGATTCAGTCCCGCTGGGGATAATGGGGGGTGGACGCACCCGTATTAGATACATGGGGTTTTTTTTGGTTTGAGTATCAAAGAAGCACACTCATCAAAAGATGAAGTAGCTGTCCCATGAGACCCCCCCCCCCCATTCCTCCCAGCCGCACATGTGTGGGATTCCCCCGTTTCCCCTACTGGTGTGTAAATCACAGTAAGCAGAAACTGACTTTACATCTTTCTCAGTGAGGGTGGGGGGAGGTTTATCATAGTTGCATGTGGGGAAGTGATCCATGATGTATTTGGGGGCTGCCTAGTCAGGCATGTTTGTCCTGTCTTGTCAGGTGCCCCCCCCCACCACAACAGTCCAGCTAGACACCATCTTTCCCTTTCTCCAGTTCTGTGTAATCGGAACCTGTGCTGGAAACGTGATAGGGTGGGGGTCCTGGATGAGGATCAGGTGGGAAGCACCCCCGCAGGCTGAATGGCGCTGACCTGTTAATGAGCCCCCGCCTGGTGTTAATTTCACACAGCCTTTGTCTCTTGTTTGCTTAACGTTTTTTACTGCTGGCCGGGATGGGAGGGGGGATGTCGGTGCAGCTCTGTATCTCGTACCGCCAGAGCTGGCCCGACAGGCCAGTCCTGGGACATGTAATCTAAAACCCAAACGGGAATCCCATGTGATGCGGTGAGAGGCAGGCCTCCCTCACCCCCCTCTGTGCTGCCCCCTAGTGGCGTGAACAGGCCTTTGGACGTACAAGGACAACGCCTGTTAGGAAGGGTGTCTTCTGCCCTAAAAACTGGAATATTCCCCTAAAGCAGTTTTATCCCCCCCCCCCCCCAATGTTTTTACACCTCATTATTTTTCAGGGACGCCAGTCAAATTGCGTTTTCCTTTGCGATTCTGACGAGTCAGATGGTGACCTTGATAAGGTAAAACGCTGGATGTTGCCATAGCACTGGGCTCTCGATGGCTGCCGCCCTGACTGTGCCGGCATCCCGGATTGGCTGGAAAGCCGTCCGGAATTTGATCTTGCACAGTGTGTACAGGTGATGTCTATTATGATCACCTGACACCAGTCACCTGACTTCACTCACACCCATGAAGAGTGGAGGCTGGTTCCCGCGACGACCTTTTCACACTCATCTCATTCCCATAAAGCTCAGCCTCCCCTTCCCTGCAAAGATGATGATGCTTGTTTTTATTATTATTTAAGCCCCCACCCTCTTGGCCACCTGGTTCTGAATTATTCATGCTTGTCCATGGTCATTTCCCAGGGAGAGTTTGCAACACCCATGCTGGGATATGTTTTTGTTGATTTAGGAAAAAAAATATTGGCATACAAGTTTAAAAAAAGCTTCCAGTTTGTTTTTAAGCTGTATTTTTTTAGCTGTTTTGCAGTCATTTGAGACTGACTTTCACCCCTTACAAGCGCTAAGTATAACTCAGATGGCGTTGTAATGAGACAATGGTCTTGAAAGTGTTTCTTGGGGCCCAGCAGAGGTTAAACGTGTTTGGGAAGGAGCCCATTCTGAGAGGCCTCCTTCTGTCTCTGCTTGACCGGACACGTTCCAAACTCTCAAGTTCAAAGAGAGGCGTAATTCTGCGCTCACTCAGCAGTCGGAACACTTTTCAGTTCAAAGACACAAAGGGGGGCAAGGCAGGGGAGGGCACATGACGGAAATAGGATACAGGGGTGACCGCAGGCCCTCGCCAGTGGATGGGGTACCCTATCTGACCCCGTCTCGCAGCCCCCTTCCATGCATGGGCTCCAAGCCCGCCATGCGCTCTGCGGCTGTGGTGAGTCACCTTTGTGGACGGATCGTATACAGTAATTCTAAGGAGGCCGCCTGTGTGTCTTTCTGTGAGTTTCTTCGGTCTCATGATTGATGGCGTTTTCATGAAAGACTAATTGTTAATGTGTCGTTTGATGCCCCTGTCGGGTTGCGAGCGGAGCCCTGCCCCCTTTTCCCGCGGTAGCCGCTCACGTGTGCACGCCCGCTTTTCAGCCATGTCTTCCTCCGTCTTATAAGTAATTAATGTGAATTGAGGCTGTGGCCGGTGATTGATTTCTGTTACAGGCTCCTGGCTTTGATTAGTTTTTTGGTTATTTATTGCATGTGTCCGTCTTGGATGTATGGATTTGAAGTGGGGGGGGGGTGATTGGTTAGAGCTGATTGGAAAGCTTTTTAATTGAATTACTTGGATTAAAAGAAACAGTTTTTACAGGGCCGCCTGAAAGCTTGCTTTTTAAAATTCATCTGTTGTTAGAACTACCTTTTTCTGTCTGTATCAACATGAACATGCTGCGGCTTTTAGGAACAACAGAAACGCCAGTGTATGCCTCTTAAATACCTCTGCTT
>JAABNY020000025.1:23985266-24003472 GCA_015164015.2 Brevimyrus niger | reverse complement strand
GGAGGTCATTCCCCAGGGTCACGATGTGGATGTGGGCCGTGAAGTTCACCGTCAGGATGATACAAGCCAGTGCAGGGACCCTGGGGGGGAGGGGGGGGGGTATTGGGCGGAGCAGACACCAGAACGGGCAGACGCGCAGAGAGCAGAGGGAAGGGCTCCTCAGACGCAGGGTGTCGGGGGGGCATGTGGCCTGTTAGCGCGACGCCACGCGTGTCGATGAGCTGACCGCTGAAAACGCTGCATGACCGTGACCTGGGACTCATGGAGGGCGAGCATGCATGTCATGCCACATCTCAAGTTCAGCTGCAGGTGTGAGGAAGCTGCCAAGACGATGGTATGAAGAATTATATAATAAAAAAATAATAAGGATCCAGCCCCCACTGGTGCTTGGACCCCTAATAATAATATTCCTGTGAGAAAACATTGCAACCGAGCCCCCCCCCACCCTACTCCGGTAACCCAGCTCCCCTGCAGACTGTGCGTCCAGGTAGGCAGTGCTCTGCAGTGACAGGTTGCGGGTCCCTTCACTGGCCCCTCATGTGCAGGCCGCGTGCAAGATACTGTGACCCCTCGTGACTAAAAGCCAGGACACTCTGGCACGCCGATCTTGCGCCTATTGACAGCGGCGTCTTCTCCCCCCCCACAGAAGCAGTCGTCGGCCCCTCGTGCGGGGAGAGCGCGCCAACGTGGACAAAGGAGTTATCTGCGGCTCCGCGACATTTAGGCCGCTCCTCTGAGCCGCTCCTCTGAGCCGGCCCCACCGCCAGCCATTCCGCAGAAAGCAGTTTCACGCTTTATCGCGCGGTACAGGCCCGTTAGATTCACAGAAGGTGCAGGACGAACGATATTCTTTCATGCCAAGCGTGAAAAAAGGAGCAGAAATATTTTAACGTGACACCGTGACACCCCTCTGGGCTGATAAACGGTCGACAAATGGTCACTGCTCATTATTAAAAACCCTGCATTTTATAATACAATGAAGACTCCGCAGTACACCAAGGGCCGGGTGTGTGTGTGTGTGTGTGTAAGGGGGGGGGGGGGACCGCAGGATCTATGCAGAACCCTTTATGCCAGAATGTGACCATAAGAGAGAGTGTGTGAGCGTGTCCCCAGCTGTAGACCAGAGCGAGATCAGGGGGCTCCGTCACCACAGAGGTCCCTGAGGTAGGGACACCAGGTAAAGTCAAGAACAGGACTTGGCTGTAAAGTATCAAAAACATCAAAACTGCATGTCTAACTCTTCCGGATTCCCCGGCTTTACTACACACCCACTGCAACAGAAGCCCCCACCCCCTCCCAGGGTGGAAAGAGGGGCTCATCCATCAGGAATCAGACTTGACCGGCATGTGAATAGAGGCTCGCTGTGTCAATGCATCAAATTCATTCCCATGAATAAGTCAGAACCAGAGCCGAACACCAGGCCCGGCTCGGCCCAGTTTCTGATGAGCCCACGCAGCCACCCTCGACGGAGCTCGGCCGCGATCCCATCACGACAGTTAATCCCGCCATTTCCGCAAACGGTCGCCGTGCTCTGATGCAGCTTCTGTTTGCTACGGAAAATGACATCACACCTGAACAAACAGGCGGTGCGCTCTGGATGGCCGGCAGATTGGGCGGCATGCGGCTCCCCGGCTATGTTGGGCAGCACGCCACCAAAGCTCTGAGTCAGCCAGAAGGCCAGCTGGCTGACTGTCACGTGCCTGTCAGTCACATCGCCCGGCCCCGTCGCCGCCACACTGCGCCCTCTCAGACGCTTCAGCGGCGGTACAAAGACGCGGCCAGCTCCCTTTCATCTCCGATGATAACCAGGCCCCGTCCAACGTTCAATCTGGAGGGAATTAGTGCCTCCGCGCATGGACACGCACCGGTGAGGAGGCGTTTGGTTGCTTATACGCCGCCGTCTCGCTCCTCCGGGCGCTGCACCACTGCGCCCGCAAAATTTGCCGCTCTTGCTGACTCAGGTCAGCAAAACTCATTTCACTGATGCGAAGACGATATCGATGTCAACAACAGGAATGGGGCAGCGGGCGTTTCTGCTTACAGGCCAATGCAACACGCAGGACAAATCACAAAAAAGATAATAAAAGGCGTGATGCGTGCAGGACCGTGATTGCGTGACCGCTGCAGATGCGTTACGGACTGCATTCTCATCAAACAAACAAACATTATTAAAAGCCAGTCTGAACTTAAAACACAGTTTTTATGTTGGAACTCCCAGAACCACCTAGACAGCGATTCTTCAAAATTAATGTTTTTGTCGTCATTTATTTATTTTTTTTAAGCACATTCATAAGCACCTCCATGGAGCCCTTGCGCGTGAAAGCCGTTATGCCAGGTGGAGGGTTATTGCTCCCGGAGCTTTCAGTCCTTGAAGCGGCGGACAGACAGTCCGTCTGAATGCTGGCTGATGATAGCTGGGCCGCCGTGTTAGATTTACACCCCAGGAGGGGAGGACAAATGGGCACAAAGGCAGCGGCATGCCACTCAAAGTCCCCGGCCTCTGCAGATTCCATCAGCATCTGCCGGTACCTGGTAGCCACGGCGACTGCATCAAGAATACACGGCGATAGCCCGCATGGTAACCTACACACGGAGACAAGTCAGAGTCACGGGAAAACCAAAGCAGAGTGAGGCAAAACCATACCAACACCCCCTCACCCTACACACACACCCCCTCACCCTACACACACACACACACACACACACACACACGAGACGCCTCAATGCCCATTTGCGCAAAGAATACTCAGAAACACAATAACTCCCTGGCACAGGGGAGTGTCTGTTAAAGACAATTTGCACCATTTCACCGCTTCACAGAAAGACCAGTGTAAACACAGATTAAATATGCATTCAATTTTACCCATTCCTGGAAATTACCGCAGTAATAGCAAGTCTGCACGCGCTGGCCACGTCTAAACGAAGCCGTATTACTAAGTGTATTTATAAATTATCAATGTCTGTTTTCTGTAATGAATTCAGAGAGAGTGCCAGTGGGGGGGGGATAAAATGTTTACACCCATTAATAAAGGGAACAAAGAATTAACACTAACTGCTCCTCTGGGCTTAAAAGGGCCCACGCCATCCATCAGCCAACAGCGCGATGCAGTGTGAGCACAGCGGCGTGGTGCCCAGCGCCGGGTGACAGAATAACCGGCCTATCGCCCTACTACCCCAACGTAAAAGCAAAGACCTACTGCCCTTCAACATTTCACACATACATATAAAAAGTCACCCGAAACTATTTTAATGGAACCGATTTCATTATCAGACTTGTATTGACCACCTATTTGTCCTCAGGGAGATGTGTTACAGGGATTTTTTTTGTGGGGTGGGATTTTATTTGGTTCATGCCGATTGATTGGTGGTCGGCGCCTCATCACCGGGGAGCCCTGGCAGGTAGTGGCTATAACCGGCAGGCGGGTGGGAGGCAGGCGGTGGGTGTGGGGGGGAGTCCTTAGGCTCCGCTCTCCACATTATGAGTGACAACATAATCGGCTCTGCAGCCCGCACAACCCAGAGAAAAGAAAATAAATCAGCAGCTTTTGCCCCCCAGTTTACTGAGATTTTAAAACATACAGGGACGTAAATAGAGTGATATGGATTGAGTTGGTATTGTTTATATCAAGTTAAATGAAGCTAAAGATTGTAAATAAATTTCCGATTCAATCTCCCGGAAAGCCTTTTTTTTTTCTCTCCAGTGTTTGCTAGCATTCCAGCCTCCATACGAGTGCGCGAATGCAATAAAGGGGTTAACCCCGCCCCCTACCCATGCTGTGAGGGGGTTAACCCCGCCTCCTACCCATGCTGTGAGGGGGTTAACCCCGCCCCCTACCTGCACGCACTCAGGCAGTGACAGGGATAACCCCATTGCACAAGCAGTTTATGAAATTAGCGCACAGATACTTGTAGGTGACTAAAAATAAATAGCTAAATATTATTTTATTGGTTGGCTACTATTAATGAGTTAGATCAATTGTGGTCCATGTGTCGCTGAACCTCTGTGTGAAAAGAGCTGTAATTAGTAATTACATTTCAGTGGTCCGTTCACAAAGCATAATATTCTTTTTAAAGTGCTACTGCAAGTATTGCAAGTTATCGCATCAAAACTTCAACCTAGGAAACAGCGGATGGTAGGTAAGTAGTTACCAAAATATTCAGGCTGATAAGACCACCTCAGTAAAAGATACTTTACAAGCTGTTGTTTGCAGAGTCAAGAACAATACTTTAAGAAAAATAAATAAACGCACTTGTTATAGGCTACAAATCAACTTGTTTGTTAAAACAATGGAGAGCACGTAACAGGTCATTTTTCTATTTTCTAACATTTTTATTTGTGCTTCGTACAATTTCAAATGCATTTGAAGAATATGGCAGTTTGCATTAAAATAGTTTGATCTGTTCTTAACCTGTAGCCTAACTGCAATGTTACTGAAAGCACTTTCAGATAGATAGTGTCCGGCTGTTAATTATAAATTCATTCGTCAGACTTCAACCTTTGTTAGTTTTTGTGACAACTTGCATTGCTTTGACTTGTAACTGATTTTCTTCCCCACTTAGATATATATTGTATATCACCAGCCAAAATATATTCAGAGGTTTTTTATGTCCGTATCGCCCAGCCTTACAGAGAACAGCCGTAACCCCCACCCAGGACCATAGTCTCTAGCCCCATATAGCTGCCAGTCCCATATACATCATGACAGTGCAGCAGTGTAATAGGTTTATATATAAGCAGCAGATCTCTCATTCATCACAACACGCATTTCTCTGCTTTCAGAGGCTCTGAGATGTGTTTGTTCTTTGGGATAATCTTTTTTCATTTCATTATTCTCTAAACTGCAAATACAGGCATGAAAAATGTAAGTAAAATTAGGAATCGACTTAATTATAGCAAAAACGGCTGTGCTGTGACGTTGCCATGACAGCACGGTGATGTCACAGACGGGGGACGGAGGCCAGTGCCAACGGCAGCTGGCACACGTGACCGACCGAGCTGCCTTAATACCGGCACAATTAACCTAAATTAGCGCAGTGCGGGTCTGGGCTCACACTGAACTGGGTCAGTGAGTCTCAACCCGAGGTGCGCTGGTGCCAGAATCGCGGCCACGTGGTCAGGCCCTGCACCCGGGTGCCATGCAGCAAGCGGAAGGCGAGAGGCAGAAGCACGGGCGCTCCGAAGCATTTCAGCAGGTCACCCCACTGTAACCTTCTTAGGGTACCTGCGACATAGGTAAACATGACCTGCGTGTGCGTGTGCTTGTCTGTCTGAAAACATAACATGAATGGGGGGGGGGTCGATCAGCTAATGACAGCCAGCACACCAAGCACAGAGCACAAATAGCCTGCCTTCAAGCAAACACTAACACCACTGCCCATGCCTGCTTACTCTAGACATTTAAATAGAAATAATAAAAAAACAATTTCTGTCTTTTCCTTTTAAGACCAGAGCCTTTATGATCAAAGCCATAGGGGAGGGGGGGGGGGGGTGTCACCAATTCAAGAATACTGCGATAGGCTCCCTGTTAAAGCCGTCCACTCCCTATGACGCACTCCAGGGGGCGAGAGAGAGAGAGAGCTACACAAGCTTGTACTATGGGCCTTTGCAGCCGGATGGAACGACGCACCTGAGCTGCAACAAATTCCAAACAGAATCTTCAAAAGCCTACTTTAACCAGAGAGCGTGGACAGAGAACACACACACACACGCGCACGCACGCACGCGCACACACACACACACACACACACACACACACACACACACGAGGATGAGGCGGCAAGATGATAAGCTGCAGGTTACCTCCTGAAACGACTCATTAACAAGGCAGCAGAACAAAAGCACAATATTGACAGAATCGGCCCTTTAACAAACAACTAAAGGGCTGTGATGCACAGCCGCGCTGCTCACACTCAAAAGAAGGGAAATCTAAAACACAAACACGGGCGGCGCAAGATAAATCAGACGGACGCCTGTTTAATATGCGCCCCCCCCCCCCCGGCAGCCCCCGGCAGCCGTGCTTCCGCCGTGCCGGAACGGGAGCGAACTAATAGCGAAACAGGACGTGTCCTCTTTCCCAGGCCTAATTTAGGATTCAATTACAATACTCTTTAAAACCGTCGACTTCACAATTAATTATTTCGAGATTAGCCTGACAGTAATGGGCCTCCCACCATAGCTCTCGCCGAAGACCTTGTCACACGCTCTTGAGAAAAACGCACAGGGACTCTGCTCCCCCTGCCCCCACCTCCATGTCGCTTTTGTTTTTCTGCTGCTAATCTTCGCCTCGATACTCCTCGGTACACAGCTGATCTTAGAGGCTCACACTAGGGCCGAGCTGTACCTCTGCTCTTTTTTTTTTCTGATGTTTGTGTTCCTCTCCCTTTATGAGCCATTTGGGCCCTTCCTCGCCGGCTTGGGAGAGACGCTGACGGATGGCGAGGCGGCGGGACGCGAGCAAGAAACCCATCCTCACCGCTCCGATGGAGGGCGAGAGAAGCCGCCTTCGCTTCCCCGAATACCCAACAGGGAAAAAAAATGACTCTCGCTGCCGCACCAAGCCGAGTCCCGCACCCGTCCTCCGTTTTATTTAAATATCCGAAAGGCGAGGGGTCGTAAAGCCAGGGGGAGGGGATCATAACACTCAGGAAATGAGGCGGGGGGAGGCCGTTACGCCTAATGGCCTCTGAGCCGTGAGGACCGTGGTTTTGCCCAAGCTAATATGCAAAAGCGCTTGGCGAGAAGCGGCAGGGAGGAGGTGCGGGCAGAAACGGGCGCCTGATAACGGCGCGGCACAAACAAGGCCACTCGCTCGCGGCAGGCGCCGTGAAGAACGGATCACGTCAGTATCACCAACGCTGAAATAAGAGCGTGGCCTTCGTCTCCGGCGCGCCGCGTCCTTTCTGGATTATTCTGCATTACGTGCTCTGCCTTTTCCGCCATTTAAGGACGGCTCACCCTGCCAAAGGCCAGAGCCACTCTGTGGCCAACAGCCGCAGTTTTCAGTGACGGCCGTCGGCGTGGGTCTGACCTGTGAAGCAGTGCGTCGTTCTTCTCTCAGCATGACACCAGACTAATTTCCCTGCCAGTTATGGGGGGGGGGGGTTGGCAGATATTCCTTGCAAAGATCTTCCATCACCCCTGTGTTCTCACAGAGTTCCAGAACCTGGTTCCTGGTTAAAAATCCCTGGGCTTCTCAACCTGGAACTATGGTAGCTATCATTCTGACGACACACAACAGGACCTTTATGCTAAATAAGCATAGGTGACGCAAATGTAGCTTTTCATATTTCATAGTTTTCATACAAAACCACGTCATGCCAAAACAATGGATGACCAATTGTTTTGTTACTTACTGGGAGGGGGGATTGATCACCATCAAACATGTTCACAATTCTTATTAAATCCAGCCAACAGATTGATCTTGTGTTAAAAAAAAACGATAAGATTATCCCACTAATAAGTGCTTGTTAAAGTTTCCACGCAGACACTGGTATATTAATTAGTGGTCGAATTTTCCGATGCAGAAATATGCAGACGTGAGCAAAAAATGCATTATTTGATGCCCTGAATGTAATCGGAGGACAAGAATAATTACATCTGCTCAATTGTTGCTCCGTCTCTTTCTGCACTGCCATGTGACTTCCAAGTTGGCGCCACTGCTTATGGTCAACCAATCAGCAAGCGATTGCTGTATGGACCTCCCCAGTAATTCATTTTAGAACAAAAATGTACCTAATCTGGAGTAAGTTCTAGGAAAAATACAGTTCCTTGGAGCATGAACATGACAAAAGTTCCTGGTTCCAGAAATAGGTTCTAGTTTCAGATAAAAGTTCCATGGGTGTGAAAGCACCTTCTCTCTCATACACACACACACACCTGGGACTCGGGACAAGCACACGACCGGCCCCAGTGTCAAGTTACCCCACGCTGACCAGCCCTACCAGACCCCCCCAAAGAGCTCACTGCCCACGTTTGACCACCACTTTTTCAGGTGACCAATTACATTTCAGGTGCCTTCTTGCACCTAAGAGGTCATCTTTAAGAGGATTCACTTCAAAATGTGGCAGTTTCATTGCTAAAGCCAGTAACAATACGTTAAACTATTAACTGCACCTCTAATGAAATTTTAAAAGCCGTTCTGACAGTTTTAGCGGTGAGGAGGTCATCGTACCAAAAGCCACTATGGCTACAAATGCGTGGTTGTCTGTACTGGCACGTCTATTGATTATGGTAACGCAAGCTGGGGAGCGGTGATCAGGACACCCCGTGACACGACGCTGACGTTACCGTGTCCAGCGGGGGGTGGGAATGTTTACGAAGGGGCACAAAGCGTACAGGCCGCCTGACAGCAGCAGACAGGTAAGACCAGTGCTGCAAACGGCCAGCAGGCTGCATGGCCTTAAAGGTCACCCACCACGACCGGACTTGCATATGGAAAAGCTCGTCAGTGATTTCATTTGACACCGACAAAAGGAGCCATTTGCTATGCTTGAAGTGAAAGCAGTAGATGATCCACACGGGCTACACCAAAACTTACTTTAATACATATAAAAATGCTGCATTTACCTATTGAACAGAAAACCAAAAAAATAATGATCAATGACTGATCTTAAATCCTGGACTCAACCCCAAGAAAGGGAACGACTCCAGAGAACTAGACAAGGGATATAGAGGGGAATCCCTGCCTGCTCCCCCCCCCCCACAGAGCCCATGCTTTCCATTCAAAGGCCTGCACATGGCTAATTTACATATGTGAAGGTCACGTCTCTGCTGTCAAAGAGGCAAGGCCACCCAAGGGCTTACCCCACTGGCTGGCTGCCCAATAAGCACGATCGCCAAGGAGAAATAAGATAGCCTGAGGCAATAAGGGGAGGGAAAGGTAGAGGCGTGGGAGGAGGGAGGAGGGGGGGGTAGACAGAGAGAGATATCAAGATCAATAGCCCAGCTATAAACAAAGCGAGGGTTTTACAGCACGCTGTAGGACACAGCTGAGCGAATCTTCCCAAAAAGGCTTCAGCGCTTCAGCCTGGGCTGCATTCAAACAACCCTTTATTCCCATCCCTTCCCGGCATCCTCCTAAGGAACACAAACGGCTCTGGCTCCTCGTAATGAGCCCTGCTGAGTCATACAACTGAAGGATCAGGCACTGTGTCACCAGGCCGGGCATCCGGGCCCAACGTGTGAGACTTTGCCCACTTAAGACATTTTATTTTAAGGCGAAATCACACAACCTCACATTCGACATTAATCCCCCTGCCAGCGGACTTATGGCACCTTGGTCGGGCGAACAAAACTGCGCCTAAAGCGGGGTCCTGCAGAGCTTCTGGGGACCACAGGGAATGCAAAGAACAGACGGGGAACACCAACGGACGAAGCACAACCACCAACAATCATTACGGCCAAAAGACCAAACATCTGCTCATATGCTATGAACCTGCTTAAAACCACAGGAGCATGCAATGAATTTAAAAAAAAAAAAAAAAAAAAGTTCCTTGAAATTAACCATTTATCAATCTGTAGAGGCACCTAAATTACTGACTACTTTTAGGAAGGATGCACACAATAAATCAGGTCGGATATAAACAGCACCTCCTCCACGTCGAGCCGACCTAAATCATCGCAGCCATACTCCTTCCACCTTATGCCAAATTAAAGAGAAAAAGCAGGACCCTTTTGCTTTGGGGGTCCGCGTTTCATAAACACACGCGCACACTCATTTAAAAAATCTGCTTTATCAACTGCAAACCAGCAATTCGTGTTGTAACCTTTGACTCCAATTGTTCTTTATACATCACAGAAGAAAAACCACTCCATTAGCGTATTAATAAGCTAATTACATGTGTAGCGCACAAATCTGACTGGTCCGTTTTTATGGCAAATTTGGATTAATTGACATTTTGACAAAACCACGGGCAATCCGGGGATAACCCAGCTGCCAATTACACTCCCAAGCGGAGCATTTCATCCCGGATGATGAGGAAGATGCCCGGCCACATTCATCAATAACAATAGATTCACCGGGTTGCTACTAACCAACGCAGAAGGTGTGAATTAAAGTTAACCAGCCAGGATCATCACTCAAAGGGGTTAGGTGACAAACATTTAAATGATAAATACTGATTGGTATTGTAAGGCGTCACTCCCTCTGACCCCAAGTACTAAAATTATGTTTGTAGCACTCAACGTCTTTGCAAACAGCCCACCAGAACCAAAAGGTATGGAGGCTACTATTTTGACACAAGGGTGCAGACCTAGCAGCGCCACATTTTCTCCACGTTGGAAAAGAGAAAGAGAGAGAGAGAGAGAGAGAGAGAGAGAGAGAGAGACTTCACTAAAGCCATTCAACTGCAAGTCAACGAAATATTTACACAGATCTTAGACCACCAAGAACTATATATTTGCTAGTTGTAACTAGTTGGTGAGGCAATAACATTCACTCACCAGTTCTGCGAATAACCAAACATTTCAGCAGAAAGGGGTTTCTCCTCAAGACAAAGACTGATTAAGTTAATCCAGGTAGATACTGTAGATCAAGATAAAGTAGATGATAAAATATTGAGCGTCTCATATTATGGCCTGGAATTGTTAACTGCTTTTCGTGAATGGTAAACACCACACAACTCCCCTTCACTGTGTTTCACCCAAGGTCAATGTCACTTACCACACTGCATGTGTAACGCAGTAGATGACATCAATGTTTTGACACAAAAAATTTTGATTTTCAGCTATTATTACAGCTGAGCGTGCTATTTTTTCTACAAACAGCAGTCTGCAGTAAACCGTGATAGTAACTTTTCTAAGTGAGGCCTGTTATTTGCATTTACTGTCTACAGGGAGATAAAGTTAAGGAATGGCGTGGGAAATGATAGACTGCTCACATGACCATCCTCTACTCACACAAACACCTAAATTAATTTCCATTGAGGATCCTCAGTGTGTCTCCACAATTACCAATAAAAGACACCAATAAAATAAATTCACTCATCTTTCTAACTAGTCTGAATTATCTGAATCAAACAAATTAAGACTGTGCATATAAAAACGGCTTATCAAGTTTGGACTGAAAATAAGTCAGCTGACACACTATATTTAATACATTTCCCCTCCAAAAACAGACAACCAATATCCAAAATGGATATACTTCTAAATCCAGGACCATTACATGAATCAAGTCTGCACATCTTACAAGAGAGAAAATACTTGTGTAAAATTAACTGCAAGTTAACCAAACCACAAATACCAAAAACTAATACGTTCAATGCCTTAAAAGAGTTTTCAACCTCAAACTCTATAAACAAAAAGAAGACAGAAACTGGCTGGTTTTAAATGGGAAATCTGACAAATTCATCCATGTATTCAAACCGCAACCGTTACAAAGTCTCATTTCGGTCCTTGATGCAAAGAGACAGCTTGTTGGCAATAACATAGCTTTCATAGTATGTTTCCTTCAGCAAAACACTTTCATTGCACTGTATTCATCAGTGAAAACAAACCAAAGCCATTTGTCTTTATTAATGAAAAATAACAATAAACCAGCACCGATCCAGTAGTTATGTTTATATTTTGAGAGCCAACTCAGAGGAAGTTTAAAAACAAAATTAAAGAAAACATTTTTATTTATTTTTTTGTATTAGCACTGTTGGAAGCAACATGAGTCGGGTTAAACAGCTGCAATCAATCCAAAATTATTTCTGTGGAGAACCTACATTGGTTAAATTACTACATAATTAGTGCCCCCCTGCACATGCACACAGAGCAATCACTGTGGTCGATCAGATAGTTTGTTAGTCAAATACTGCTAGTTTTTTATATCATTATTATACCGACACTGCCTTAATTGTAAAAACTTATTATACACTGTATAATATACATTATATACTTATACAATAATAATACGTATTCAGGTTAATAATAATAACGTCTCAGATACATTCATGCGTTTTCGTGCAATGTTTTGGGGGACTGCTCCAAAATAATAATAAACAAGATGCCTAGACAAAAAGCCACTAGTGCACGGGGCAAGCGAGCGCCAGTCAATCAAGCGCGAGATCAATCTCACCCTCAGAGCTCGCGGACGAGCGCGGGGCAGAGCGACATCTATTTACGTCCGCCGAGTTAAGTCGGCCGGCGGGGAGAGGGAGAGCCAATCAGGTAGCGGGTAACATGTCAACTAGGAGGCAGCTGTCTGGAGACGGTTACGGCCGCTTTACCTCCACAATTCAAATTCCAAACCCTCGCGAAGGGGATCGAGTCACTTTCCTAGCTTAGGCAGCCGGGAGCCAAAGCCGGCACGCCTTCGGCGCGCAGCGCTTCAGCTCCCCAGCCTCATCTAGCCGTCAAGGTACCGACTATCGGTACCACGTACCCCCAGTGTCCGATACTTGTCCGAAGACAAGATCTATAAAAAAATTCTGATCTACCCAGCGCACATAAGTGATGAATTAACCACACGTCCGGCCAAAACGTGTCCACAATCACGTCGACACTAAAGCGAGCCTCCAGTCGTTCTGGAAAACACTTTTCATACACGTACAAACGAGCACTGTTCGGTACATTTACAAACAAATAAACATTATAAAAGGAAAAAATAAAAACGAGGCCCGATGAATATTCATTATGTCGCGTTTTACCGCCGCAGCTGTAGTTCACTGCAGTCGAGATGCGAGAATGTTCCACAGCTAAGAGGACTAACATTAATAAGGGACACGAAGGCAGATGAGTCCAAATCGGCCTGAACTAGCAAAACTAGAGACATATTGGGACAATTACGCGACATGTCGGGCTTCTCCTTTTCCACTCTGCAAGTCACCTTGAGCAGAACTCGAAGTCCCGTAGTTAGCAACTTCACCTTCGACAGAAACGACGCTCAAAGAAAAAAAAGGCAACGTGATTTAACAAAAATAAAACTAGCTGGCCCTTATTTTCAACCAAAATCATCATCTAACCTAAACTCCAGAGAAGTTACGTCCGGTCCGCGGACACACGCTCGGACAGGAACCTTCAGCGGAGCTAGCTTCCCCGCTAACTATCTTCGCCTATCCGGTCGCTAAAAATATATTTTAATAACCGCCAACTTGGGCCGGAGTTACTCACTTGGGGTCTGCTGATGCCTTGCCCGCTGCTTCCCGGACTCATGGCGGGGTGATTTCTTTGTTGTCCCCCCCAGCCGTGAGCTGTAGACCCGTACTGGGAGCCCATGTCTTTGCCCAGCCCCATGCCCGACTGCTGTTGCGACGTGGGGCTGCCGTAGTCCTGATAGCCGCTGCCGTAGCCTCGCATCATAGGACTGGGGGACGTCAAGAGCTGGTTGAGAGTCGGGGTGGCGCCGGAGGGGTGCTGATTCTGCCCGGGGAACCTCTGGAAGCCCCCGACGTTGCTGCCAGAAGCAGGAGCCATGGAAGCCTTACCGTGGCCGGCAGCGGCAGCAGTGCCGCTACTCGGGCCCATCAGCATGTTGTTGCCCTGTCTGGAGGAGCTCATCATACTATAGCCTCCGCCGCCGTAGCCCGCTCGATAGTTGGCATAGTGGTTGTACTGGTTGTTGTGGTAGCCGTCGTGGGAGTTTTGCGCCGGATCCATGCTACTAGGGGCCGCCGAATGCATTATCCCCAACCCGGGGCTTTGTTGTCCGCCATGTTGATCAAAGCAGGGCCCTACTCTAGCATTGCCGTAATAATGATTAAACTCCGAAGCAGTGCCGTTCCCCCTGGCACTCTGGGGCGGATTGCTTATGCTGTTGCCGCCGCTCGTTGCTCCAAGGCTGTCGTGCTCGTACCTGCTGCCCATCTGGTCCCCCGCTTTGAACGGATGGTCCTCCTCACTTTTATTCAGCATCTGCTGCTCGACCTGGTTTCCCAAAACGGTCTCCTTACCACCATGTTGCCGACTGTCAGCGTCCCCCTGAGCCGGCGCCAGGCTGCCGCCGCCACCGTTGTTGTTGATGTTGTTACTTTGTATCTGACGCTGGTGCTGCTGCTGCTGAAATTGATTAAATTGTTGCTGCTGCGGCGGCGGCTGCGGCGGCGTGTGATGGTGAGACGGAGGAGGAGGATCTCCGCCACCGACAATTTTCAGTTTATGGTTCGATATCAAACCCGTCTCCATGGCCGGAGCGGCGGTCGGATTCGAGGACGGTGCGGATGAGGGGCTGTTTCCATCCTCTTTCTCTCGGGTATCGGAGTTGCCGCCGGCAGAAGAGGCGCAAGTCGCGTTGGCCATGTTCAGTTCATTATGGTGATGGTGATCTACATTATTCATAGCGTGAGTCCCATCTCCTGCTCCAAGCATGGCTCCGGATCCCTGTGCCGTTCCTCCTACGGGCTTCCCGGAGTTTAAATCTTGATTCAAAGTACTCGATAAATTTGGTTTTTTATTACTGGTCGTTGCCGGAGCCGATGCCACTTGCGCGGCCATTATCGCTTCAACATTTCAGGGTAGTACCATAAGCCCACCAGCTAACCTCAGAAAGCCGACAAAACTGAAAACGACGGGGAAAAAATACAGAACGCGTAAAACACCTATAAAGAAATAATAAACCGATCCGCCGTAACCCTTAAACAGGCTACCGACTGCAGTCCAAGGTGGAAAGCCTCGCCGACAACGACGGCCGCGATAGCGTTAATTTGATTTCATATTGAAAGTTTTACTCCAGGTTTAAATGAAACTTTTTTCCCCCTTTCCTCTCTAACCCGGATATTGGTAAATGCATGTCTCCCGGAGCCTCTCTGGCCGAGCATGGCATGCGAGAGACGGAGCTCCAAAAGCTATTATCCGCTTCTCCTGCGCTGCTGACGGAAAACGCGGACCGGAGTATCGCCGCGGATCAGCCAGAACTGGAGCCGTAGCACGTAGAGCCCCGTTAAAAGTCAATGTTGCGAGAATCATAATTTTGAGTCTCGGCCAGCCACGTGGCCCTAACCTGAGTGATCCTTAGACACAGACAGTACGTCTGGGTAGATGCTACCCTATAATCAGACTGGGAGAGTAGCAGTTTTTATTTTTAAAATGAATCTTTTGCAAAATGATAATCTTTTCTGCATTCATACTTGCAGTGTGATTAGTACCGGTCGGTGTTAGATGGGCTTCCTTTAGACACCCATCGACAAGTCTGTGAATAAATTAATTCAGCAGACACTTAAAGCACGATCAATGTTAATAGGGATATAGAACATATTTTATATCGGCGTGTATATTTTCGTGGTCAGTAGCCTTTAATGAATCATGGGCAATATTTTAGTATGTAAAATGGGTATCATCCGATTCTTCCATTAAAAGTGTAGTCCGGGAATCTACATCGGGATTTCGTTTTTGCCGTCCCCCGAGGCTCAGTCCAGTTTCTGCTGCTCTGCGAGTCAGACAGATTCACACGCAATCACAGGATATTCGCCTAATATGTAGCTAGCTGCACAAAATAAGTACCTAGTAACCTCAGTAATCTACAGTTCTCCAGCCGAGAGGAATTTGTCTGTTGGCATTTCTTGTTTTTTTTTTTCTCCAGCGGGTACAGGGTAGCTGAATGACAGTGAACGTCCGCCGCGGCCCCTTTTTAATCAGCAGCTTTCCCAGTTAAAGGCACATTCTCCGTTTGCTGCCTATTCGCCGTTCCGCCCACGCCCCTCTGTTTGCGCTCAGAACTCCCACTTAAAGAGACACATTGCAGGGAAAAAACCGGCAAATTAATATTACCCCTCCCTGGTTTGTTCTGTCGGCTTGGAAGATACATGCCAGACTCCAAAATGAGCTTAATTTCGACTTCCATTTTACTTAATAAGTTAACCACAAAAATATTGCAAAGAAGAGGCAAAGCGCATTAGTGACGTCATTCTGAAGTAAAACATTTCTTTTGTTCTTGTATTTTTTTACCTTTAGTTCCCTACGATGTCCAATGAATTCGACAAATGTAGCCCACTGTCGGATTATTCGTATATACTGGATTTTGCTACAATTGCGTGCAAAAACGCCATCTGAACAGCTTTAAGATTTCTTTGCACAGAAGATATAATTTGCAAATCATAGTTGACGTAAAATTTGATCAGCACTAGGGGGCAACCAATAAAAATCGACCCGAGATAGGCCGTATATGTGAATTACTGACACCGATACGATGTTATAATTATTGACATGTGAAAGGTTTTTTTGTATCTATGTTTTACACGAATAATTTCCTACCATGTTTATATCTGTTCAAACATCAGTCGATTAGGTGGGTATAGCAAAGAAATCCGTAAAAAGAGAACAAGGTCACCGAAAGTTTCAGGTGGCGCAATGTATGATTGTGAATTGAAAGTTAAATATCTGAAGTTAAAATTGACATCGTTCGATGTTCATTTATTGAAAATGTGTTGTGAGAAAATATAAGGATTGGGCTTGAACTAAGGTATGAGGAAAAGACGTCAAGAAACTTCATGAAAATGCAGTTGACAAATGCTGAGAGCGAAAATTTCTTCACTTCTTGGTTGTCAGCTGTCATTAAGATCAGGAGGGGTGGAAAAGGACCCCTGGTGGACAAAGTAAGAATTACACAGAACAAAAATAGGTGTTCTCTTGTAGGCAAAATGCAGCAAAATACAATTTATATTGTGTAAAATATTAGTGCTGTCTTTTGGTATGCGACAAAACAATATTTAAAAAATAGCGTTTTGTACAAGAGTACAATCGCAAATAAAAATGCTCGTATTTACTTAGAGATATATGAATTACAGAAGACTATGTTTGCACAAAAATAATGCACAGAATTTAACAGCCTGAGAACAACAAGCCAAAGACTTCTTTTGGAAATCACCATATGCCCAATTCTGTCCATCTGAGAAGTTCCGCCAATCTGTTTTCCATCGTATCTTTCATGGCTGGAGACTGGGTTGAAGTGTTTTGTTTTCGCAGTTCTTCTACATTGCCAAGCGGACCAGGGATTCCAGGCTGTGTGCGGTGACTGACACGCCCCTCCCTCTCAGATCTGGGATCTGCTTGACGCGCCCGAGGAGAGACGACAGAGCCCAAGGCCCCTGTGCTGCAACAGGAGCCCTCAGAGGAAAGCCAGTTTAGCGGCCGCTCGCTAAGTCGTCCGTCTCTTCGCTCTGCAGGTGCCACAGAAGAGGTACTTTGTGGCAGAAAAATTTTACATAAACGTGGCTCATTCTCCTGTGGGCCTCCGTCGAACAAATTCAGAATAACAAACCATTCCCAAAAATATAGTGATAAATCTGATATTTATTTCAAACATAATTCACATGCACAAGCCTCGCCTTCTGAGCTGCCCCAGGAAGAGTGGCACAGTTGGCGAGCGACAAAAATGTGCTGCGTTCAGATGCAGAGAATGCGAGACATTGGAAGGAAAAAACAAAACAGAAATAACAGTCAACAGATACTTCCTCTGTAGACGAATCTGGTGGCCGGGCATGAATACGACAACAACGGCTGCAATCCAAGCCGGCATGGCCGGCCGGATCTCTGTCCGCTGTCAGCCAGCTGACGTACCCCGAAGGCACAGGAGATACGGCGATCCTTTGATTTGCTGGTGTTCAAAGGGAAACGTGAGGCAGGTGAAGATGCCCAGGAATAATATCCATTATTCCTCATTGAAACCAGGAGCACGTGGCCTCGCGTGATGGAGCGCAAGTCGTTATCTCAGCAGTAAAGCCAACAAAATATCTGTTTTGTCATTATTGTTCTCCTTAAGTGCCTCATTTGAGCGACCTAGTACTAACAGCAGATGGACTTGAAAGACAAGTTGGACTCTGTGACGGGGAAACACCTTGCCAAGGGTTCTGATTTATAGCTAAATTATTTTATTTTCTTTTTTTTTTTATTGTGACTCATCGGAATACATATGGAAGCAATACCCAAGTGATTACAGTTAAATGCTTAATAATGGCAGCCTTACTGAGGTATGGTTCACGTAGCTCAAATCTGGGCTTTGCTCTAATGGGGACGTCCCAGCTTGGGTCTTGAACGCTCTCATCACATCGCCCCAGACAAATGAACGTGTTTCCCTGGGTGCGACTCAGTGACCCAGTGACTCTCATTTCCACGCCACTCATCAATAAACTTCAGTGTCCTTGACTTAATCCCCAAAAGCTCGGCTCTGTTTGAACTGGAGGGAAGAACAATGTTGAGGCGTATTTGCATTTATGTTTAATTTATAACTTTCCGAGCCGCCTGATGCAGGCGAGATTGAGACAGCGGCTCAGAGACGAAGCGGCGGGGGGGG
>JAABNY020000025.1:23951097-23968963 GCA_015164015.2 Brevimyrus niger | reverse complement strand
CCACTTTTACCCCCCACCCAAAAAACAAAAAAAAAAACACATCAGGTGACAAATTCACTTACCCCCATAACTAAAGCAACCCCCCCCCCCCCCCCCCCGCAGCCTTACAGTGCAATACATGCATATGCATATTCATCCGCGGCAGCAAAACGCCCGATGCAGTGACTTATGAGACCCCGCGCTGTATTATTTAGCGAACATGTCATCAGGATCAATAATGGATGATCAGTCTGCATAGGAGAAGCGAACAGGCTTACGCCTTCCTGTCGGGCCTTTGCACCTCTACGCACCGTCTGTGCCTCATTTATCGGGTCTCCTTCGCAGGCGCAAGCGTACGAGTACAACAAAAAACACAAAACGGGCGCTTAAAATGCTAAGCGGGCATCTCGGGTTTATAATGAGCCAGAGCCTAGCCTGGGGGGTTCTCTCCTTCATTCTGGGGCGTGTCGTTTCCATGCTCCAGAAACGGAGAGAATGGACGTACGTAAAAAACATCGGCAGCAATGAAAGATACTCCGCATACCCAGCTGAGTCATACTCAGCATTCTGGATACTGCTGAAGTGTTCAAACCCCAGTTTTCATCATTATTAAATCACGCTAATACTCCGCACATCTACGGTTAAAGATGAGGAACTGTATCCATTGTGTGCTACCATCCAAACAGACTTTTTACTTCTAGATCTCAAAGCCATATGCTTAAGTATCTGGGCTCTTCCTTCACCGCACGACAAACTGTGTCTCTGAGCACTTGTAGGCCGTTGTGCTAGCACTGAGGTAGCCAGGAAGAGGTGCTATGTATATTACGGCTCGGTCCTCCAGGGTGCATCGGAGATCATATTGCTATGCACTCGAACCCCAACACCTTGACACATCCGTAGAAGATGTCGGGTTCAACCGATACTCTGAGGGGAATCGCGACAAGCCCAAGCAGGAGGTAAAGAGAGACCTCACGTCAAAAAACATCACTGACACATATTTCTGAGGTTGATTACAGCCAGCGATCGTGAAGGTGTACGTCTATAGTGCAGAACTTCCTGTGGAGCGACTTCCAAACAACAGCTCAGCACCACAGAGATTAATAATCTAACCTTCCGTCCTCATGGGCCGCCTTTTGAAGATGCTGCCAGAACTAATGAGCGAAGCTTCATCATTTTTAATAAGGTGATAATGTGTGCCATTTACAGCGATTCTGTTTGAACACCATTTTGTTTGTGTGTGTGTGTGTGTGTGTGTGTGTGTGTACTTGTGCATCCTCTCCAAACAAGCATCTGGCCCAGTCTCCCCAGCTCGGGTCCAACGGGCCGGCTGCCAAGACGGAACTGCCGAGAGGGGCGTCCAAAGCCCAGATGTGTCCAATAGGTCCCACATTGATGAGGAATCTCCAGAATGTCTGGCGGACACAGAGCGTGCTGTGTAGTGGCCTGTTATTACTGTGCTGTCATTTTTCACGGCGCCACAAGGGGGGCGCTGTTTACAATCCACCATCATGCAGACAGTTCTTTCTATGATTTAGTGTCAGTGTAACACTACCCAGTATAGAGAAGGAAAAAAAACATTCATTTAAAAACAGGAATTTCAAACTTAACAATGAAACATTTAGAATAACAATCTGAAAGTAAATTTTCCCCATTCTGAAATACGTGAGGAACATTCTATGTTTGTGCATAATTCATTTCTGCATATGTTCATACTACTTACTGTCAGACCCATGTATTTTCAAAATACAAGCTTTACAAGTTGAAACATGGATGTGCGGATCTCAGCTCCGCTTCATTAACCCTGCGCCAAATGTTAACCCTGGGTATGTACTAAGCACTCACCTAACTATAAAAGCCATGCTTTTTGTTTTCATTTACGTATATAAATGAAATAATCCTGGCCTTCTTAAAAACGTATTTTGTAGGAAAATTAATTACATCAAGCAGCAGCCGTGATAAGGGCTAATAACAGCTTATTACGGCTTTTACTCTTTTCATTGCTGTTAAAACTTCTCTCGTTTTATCACAAAAGAACAAAGTGCATTCCGGAACCAGATTCTGCATTAAAGCAATTTGGAATTTTCCAGAATGCCTAATATCGGGTCTGGCTTCTCCTAAGCCTAATTTGACAAGATTAATTATACAATTAATTTAAAACTCCTCACAATTATGTAAAAAAGGACTGGCTGACTCCTTAAAGAGATCTTTCACCTTTGGAGAGGTGAGGTGCCTGATAAGCGTGATTTCAATTGAAAGAGGAGGAAACGCGGCATATTTTGCCTCCATTTAAATCTGTGAAGGACGTTTCTTAGCATTTTATTCTTATTAACCGAATAATAATAATTGAAGCTTGTATGCAAAGCTGACTAAGAAAGAAAGTGTGAATTAATGACACACTTTCAGCAGCTCTGTTCCACTCGTACTTTTTATACCGTGTACAATGACAATCCACCCTCTGCTTTATATTGATCCAAGTCCACCGTTTAAGTGATCAAGGCGCAAAGTAAGCAATTCAACTTAAACTCATTAATCTATTTTTCACTGTGCATGATGCACGTCTCAATTTGGGGCTTAAAAATATTGGAATCCCGGAAACCTTGAACCCCACTTCAGTAAAAGAAAAGTCAATTAACCAATAAACACACTTTTATGCAATCCTTGACATTTGAAACGGCATTAATATTGATGAAGTATGATGATGCTTATTTAAAGATTCCTGTGGTTGTGAACCGCACGTGGCTAAACCGTAGCATGATTTATTGATCTATGTACGTGTTCTGAAAACACTGCGTGTGTCGGGAAGCATTTGTCAGGGATCGTCCCCAGTGGGCAGCAAAGAAACCGGATTGCACTTAATTTATAGATTCAGTTTAACGTGTGGCATAAGGCTGACATGGAGCGGACCTTGAGAACAGGCTGGTAAGTTCAGGCCTTCTGTCAAGCCGGCATTATGAATACATCTCTGAGCCTCTGAGCGCCGGGCTACCAAACCACTGGGGAGGCATCGAAAAAGCTCTCTCAGAGTAGCCTGATTTCCAAAGACCTTCAGGACCCCCCGTTTTGTTTTTTTTGTTTTTCTGGCTCCTGGATGCACAATAGAAGCCAATTGGACTCGACCTTAATCTATCTGAGAGTGAGCTTCTGAGAAATAACATCCAACCTCAAAGGTAAAGGGCAACCACTGTCTCCGCCGAGGGTCAATTTACTCCATCAGAGAATTTGGAAAAATGGGGAAATGCTTGTCGGCAATAGATCCATTGAGAGAGAGAAAAAAAAGCTACGTGAAAATAACCAGCTCCAGTCACCCTCAGCTATGCCGAAATTTCTATTCTGGATGCAGAATATACACCTTGGTATTAGAGTTTGAATCTGAGATTTTTATTAAGACTTTCAGGATTCACACTGAGGTAACCTGAGACAATATAACACAACTGTGGTCCAGTTAAGAAGCTAAGTACAACATATTACTGGTAAAATTGAGGTAAGGTAGCAGCAGCCTCCTCAAATATCATCTTTGGCAGAAACTAGGAAACATATACGAATTGCCTGAGAGACGTGGCATTAACACGGTGCTCAAGAAAACCCTTTTCCTCATCAATTAGTTTCAGCAAACACTTATCAAACACCGAGTGTCTAGACCAATCAGAAAGCACCAAGAGAGTGTTTGCTAGGCATGGCCATAACTCAGGATTAGTAATTTTGGCTAGCTCATTGACCTTTTCCCTAAGTAATTTAGATAGCTTGCTATAATTACTCATACACGTTTTGACTAACATCATAGTTACTATAGAAACCTTTTAATTAGGGAACAGCGCTTCAAAAAAATCTTAACCCTTTTTCTCGGTGTTAGGCATCTCTGTCGTTCTCGTATGGACGGATTTTGAAAAAGAGGCAGTTCATAAGCAACAACAGCTTTGAACATCTTTGCAAATTCCACATTCAGGATATCTTGAATCCGGCTGTTTTCCCAAGCAGCCGAGTCTAGCAGGAAACCACAAGCCACAGCACTGAACTGACAGAAGATCCAGGAATTGTTATTCAACAGTCGAGAGGGAGCGCATATTTACACCACGCGTAAAACTGGCAAGATTAACCTGAATTCTGTGCCAAGAGGACATCGAATATGAATAAATAATTCTGTGTTAAGTTATTTGTTAACAATAAATATTCTAAATGTGTTCTTGAACGCATGACTTTTTAATATTTTTGGGTTCTTAATCTTTAATGTTCAGATCTCATCTCGAAACAATGGAGTTTAGCTCTAATTGATTCCTCAGGCGTGGATAATTATGGTGTCTCCGTGAAGCCATTTGGCCTGAGGTGAAGAGCACGCAGTTTGCCAACATGAGCTTCCACGGTAAAGGGTCTGTACATTAACTCCCGCATCCAACAGTTTGCTCTTTCTATTCCCCAGATTCTGCACACGGCACGCGGTAAACCCTCCACCCATTAAGATCAACATTATTCATTCAACCACAAGGCGGTTAGCCAGCGCCAGGTTAAGTCATCTGGACGTGGCAAATAGGCTTCTGTCTGGCCAGCTTCTGATGAATGATTTATTACACCGAATGCCGAAACAGCAAACAACTTTCTACCTATTTTCCTGACAGGCTCCCTGTGACACGGATATATGTGCGTTTAATGGCCGCTGGGGGTACGACTGGGGGGGCGGGGGTGCAAGAAATAAAACCAGACAAAGCAGAAATCCCCCGCAGGTAAGAGAGTCATTGGAAGCTGATGGTCTCTCACACAGGTCAGCGATACGTACTTCCTGGCGGCGCCGTGAGAGAAATGCGAATGGACTCCCTGTGAGGCCGGCATCGTTTAGCTGTCTAGACGCTCGCCGCAGCCCGGTCACATCTGCACCGCCGAGCGCTGGGGCCCGATTGCTTCCATTTGCCCTGCCAGTTTGCGGAGGCGTCCGTGACTCCTCTCGTTTGTCAGGGACTAACGCGCGTTCACCTCCCGGAGATAAACAGAAAGATTCTCGCGGCCTGGTATGTGTCCCTGACTGGCATTGCGCTCGATTTAACACCCCCCTCCCCACCCCCTTTCATTTGTCCACTTATAACGTGCAGCACAGGGAAAAAAGGGCCGACAGGAACGTCACATCACTAAGCCAAAGCCGTGTTCCTAATGCGGGTTCGAAGAGGCGGCTCTATAGCGCCACCTAACGTATGCGGTGGCATATTTAAATGATCATATATGGAAACAAAATGGGTGCGGTCGACAGCCTCCCCGTTTCAGCATCTCCCATGATGCCAAGCCCTCGTTTAAGTGGAAAGTCCACCTTCAGTAAAAGATAAAAGGATGCTGAGACTGCTTCGCTTAAAAACCGGCTCCCCCCCATGCGGCGCCTGAAAAGGAAAGGCTCCCACAAGGGCGGGCTGCCTGCTGAATACCAACAACGCGCGATCCCCCCGGAATGTTAACACGTCTGCTCGGAATGATATACAATGCGATATGATATATAATATATTCAATACGCTGATGTTTTCTCGCCGATTTTTTTTTTGTTTATTAAGATGCAGGCCGTCATGTCCCCTATCGTTATACCCTTGTGCCTCAGAAATGTCACACGGGCACCGCTATACTCACATAATGCATCACACACATTTAAGATGAAATGGTTTCTTTCGAGGGGTGCGGGGAGCAGGTGTTCCGGAAGGCGGGGCATTTCCTCACTGCGTAATGCTAATCAATTAAGAAGCAGCATCTCTGAGATGATTACTAATGCCACTATGCCCAAATTGAGGGATTATCATAAAGTAATTCATTAAAACACCGTCTACTTTCACTAGTAGTTAGTTGCAGGTTTTAAAGCCTTTGCGTTCTCGGGCAGTCTGCTGTATTGGGATGGACTGGGGGGAGATCTCATTCTGCCTGGATGAATACCCATGAAATAAGCACATTTTCCTACCAATAGTTCCTCGAATGCTATCACTATCAACTCTTCAAGCACCAACTTTTGTCGTTCCCGATTCAAAATCATCACCAATTATCCAAGAGTGTGAATGAAACCTTTTATCAACAGATTGAAAAGCTGTGGGTAAATTCGGCCTGGATATTATAGAGAAATACTTATAAGTAGTAGCATTACTCCAGCACTATAGGCCATATACCCCCAACACTCGTGCCTCTGCTATCATGCAGTACTTCTTGTATATTTGTAAGAGCTACGTTTTAGTCATAATGAAATGGGTGACCTCTGAGCAGCATATGTATGTATAAGACACTTCTGGAAATTGTCAGATTTGTAACTACACTGAGTATAGGCTGAATTATTTCTAAGCATGACTTAGAAAAACACACACACACATTATATGTGTGTGTGTGTGTGTATAGAGATTATATATGTGTGTGTGTATAGAGATTATATATGTGTGTGTGTATAGAGAGTGTGAACAGGGCATTTTATATATAAAATATATAAGGTATATATGTAAGGGTATATATATAAAATGCCCTGTTCACACTCTACACACACACACCCGACATCTAACAATATACCCTAACACATCTGATACAGGTTCAGTGGAGGAAACATTGAGTGTCCCATTACATCCATCCATTCATCCATTTTCTATATCCATTTACCCAATGCAGGGACACGGTGAGACTTTAAAAAAAAAAAACAGGAAGCAGGTCAGATAGGACACTAGTCCAGGTCCAATTCAGAGACACTAATTCGGCTAAACCACATGTCTTTGCACTGTGGGAGGGAACGCCAGAGCACCCAGAGGAAAGACACAAACATGTGGAGAAAATGCAAACTCCACACACACAACCATGTCCGGTAATGCAGGAGAGGTGAGCTTACATCGCTAACCACCTCGCCGCAGATTAATCCACAACACCGAATTAAAAATAAACACTTCCATCTATGCATCCAGCTTATCCACTATAAGGTCACTGATAAGTAAACACATGAATTATGAAATGCAAGATGCAAGCACTTTGTATGAACTATTTGTTCACCCTAATTTGATAAGAATTTAGATAAATAGGGCGTTTATGATTTAGTAGAAAAGAACACACGCCAACATCGCCGCAGAAGTGACGTAAACGAACCACATCGGCCCTCCCCGTAGCCTATATAGTGCCCCCTAAGCATTAAAAAGGATCGTTCGGCTTTCACGACATTATAAGAGATGCCAAGATCTGCCATAGTAACAGAAAGGCCATTTCAGGCAAAGGGCGTCCCTGCTCGACAAAAGAGCCTTTCTGCTGCGACGGGACGCCGAAGACGCGCCGCGACTCCCCCCGACATCAGCCCAGCACGTTATAACCTTAACAAATACGCCTATGCATTATTTATTTATTTATCTATCCCAGCATTGACGGCTTTAATTAAGGGGCTTAATTGAGGGCTTCGCGCAGCGGCGTGCTTTTCAGGCTACGATAATTAATTCATATCAGACGATCATTAATGAATGCTACCTTTCTATCGCCTCGTCCCTGTTTTAATTGCCACGCTCTTCTCCCTCTTGAAACGGCGTGACATGACAAACGGCGAGAGACGTGTCACTGCCGCAGCTTTAAACATTCAATCAAAGAAAATCTGTTTGGCTAAAGCCACGGCCCTGCAAAAGCACATTAATCTTGAATTTGTTTTTTTTTAATGGTATCTATTTATACAGTAACTATAAGAGAAAATAGCCCTGCAAATGGGTTGCTTACGGAGACGCAGCATTCAGCGCCTTTTGTGCTGCGTATTCTGCTCCGCTGCGCTGTTGCCTGCTGGATTAGCATATCAAAAGATTTTTGGACACTTCACTGGGATGTAAATACCGCACTTTCTTAACTATTTTTCCAATTTGCATGACAAGCCAGGTTTATTTTGGTACGATCCCCCAGGTCGATTTCTTATAGTGTAAAAATAACCAGGTATTTCCATCATAAAATTTGGACATTACTAGACAAGACGACGATGATATTCGGAATTCTCACGTACAACATTTAGAGTCACTTCAGGAAACACTTTCACCTTTCGAGACGTTAATTGATGAACAAGCTACATTTTCTTTAAACTGAATCAGGACATTTTTTCATGTATGTCAACAAAACAATGGTGTAAGCGATGAAATTATACCACTTAGACTGAAATTATATCCAACCAAATAGACAAATGCTTTAAAAATACAGCTATTATCTGCAAGGGCTTATCTCTGCGATGTCACCTCTGCAACTACAGCACAACTGTACCTGCCAAAGTTTACACAGCATGTCTGCAGGAAGCCCTGGTGATTCATCATGGATGAAATTAATTAGATGTCTATCAGAAAAGCAGACTAACTAAGCCCCCCCCCCCTCTCCCCCCTCTGCATGCCCTTGGTGTGTGTTTATAACACACCTGTGCTGGAGGACCCCGTCAAAAGATCGAATCTGACCATAACAAATATTTTAGGTGAGCAGATTGTGAGAATGTGGCGATTTACTTCTTCACTGTTAACCTGTCAGTAGATTTGATTTAGCGCCATTAAATTTCCGGGAGCTGTTGTGTTGTTTTTAAAGGGCCAGCGGCTCCATCTAACAACGCCGCGAGCCTTTCAGACATCCAAGATTCCAGCATGACCAGCATTTTGAATCCCGAGTCTTCAGCATTTCAGGTGGCTTTGAAATGTCGACGTACGCACACTCAATTAATATTCCAACCTGCTTAATGTTCTTAATTTGGCTTTAAAGCAGCCAGGATATTAGGCAGGGCTCTGTGTAAATAAATCAATCAAAATTTCAGAGTCTATAATAGGATTCCTGGCGTTTAACTGAACTTTGATGCATGAAATGTCACTTTTGAAGTGTATACACAGTGTACTTTCCTTTGCTCACATAAAAATGAAAAGCAAAGAAACACTAGAGCTGTGGAAAAAAAAATGATGAGCTTTCAGACTGCCCTCTTTTGCATGCAAATCATATCTGCTTTTCTTATTAGCATAAATGCATGAGGAACTCTAAATGCTTTTAATTTCCAATCTCAGCGAGCAGAGGAGTAATTTGTCACTGTCAGGGTGGAAATCTAAAAGGGTGGGGGGAGAAAGGGAGCCAAGGACTCCATACTAAATTGGAATCATCAGAAATTTTTTGATTTGCTAATTGACTGATGTGAGGTTCAGTCCAGCCGCCTTGAAGGTGTAAACACTCCCAAGCCGTACTGGGGAAAAAAAAAAACACACACACATGAAGTGAAAACGTGAAATCGCATGACAACTCGACTGACCAGGGTTCCTTTCATGGGCAGAGACCAAACCTGGCATCTCACTGCCATCCTGGCCAAAAACTGTCTGTAATCATTCCCTTAAGGCACCATCAGAGGAAACTGGAAGAATATTAAAAAGCATCTTTATTTACAACAACAATCAGATTGGTTGTTAGGTATTTTATCCCAAAGTGTTTGTTTGGGCACATACGCTATTGTATGATGGCGTGCAAAGAATTACAGAAGTAGCCCTCTATAAATACAACCATTAATACCATACCTTACTCGTTGTATTGTGCCTATTCTGTTTTACCGCCATTGTGAGCTTAAGCAGTCCATGAACAAATACAATAAACACCTAAAATCCAGGGAACTGAAGCAAAGAGATGCCAATGACACGGGGTGAACCGGTGAGAATAGGCATTCTGCAAGTGGGGTCCAGGCTATTGCAGATGAGCACCTCTAATCGAAAAACACACTCAGGAAACAAAAAAACAACAACAATGTTATAAAGTCAACAATTACAAAAACAAAAAAAGGAACAAAGGACACAATGCAATATTATACATGAATAGTGTTGCTCCAAGCAACCAAAACAATGGCATTGAATTTCAGGTTTTAAGGTTTATAAAATTGATCAATAAGCTTTTTTTCATACTGAAATAGCAGACATTGCTTCGTACCTCTGAGCTGCTCAGAAAGCTTATCGAGAATGGCCTTGTCGTCAAACGGCTTTCTATGGTATTTGTCGTCTCAATAATCACAAAATCCAATCTCACAGTTTGGCTCTAAAGTTATTTTGCTTCTTGTATTCTTTCAAGTGCCACACGAGGTAATAAAAGGTGAAAACATGTGAAGATCATGTTTGCTCTATAGTAGGAAACTGCATGCTTGTTGTCATGTCTTTTTAGTGTGTATTGCAGGGTTCTTTGAATCTGGACCTCAATTCCAAATCCAGGCCTTGTTTTCAGTTCTCCCAGGCAGTTAGTTCAATAATAACTGACTCTGATTGGTCAGAGGCTTCACACCTGACTGACAGGTAAAGGAAGGCCGGAAGACCAGCTGTGGACTTTGAGGACCGTGATTTGAATAATAGGGGTGTATTGGTTACTGCGTCAGCGTGGCCAGACAGTCCGCTCACCACCTTTCTCCATATAATGCTGCTATCTAAAATTTGGAGGGAAATAACTTGGGGCCGAACACGTATTCTAAATTCATCATGACAGTGCTTCGAGCCCTGCACCGTACACGGAGCGGAATTCGGTGAGAGACAAGCCAGCGCGTACAGCTATTCTAATCTAGCCAGTCACCTAGACGTAAAAGCAGCTGACCACAGCGACTCTGTGCAGACCTCCAATGCCATGTGAGATCACCAGAATTGTCACCACGATGAGATATGAACTTTCCCATACATCGGGCCTCAGTGGCGGCTGACACACGTCAGCCTAGAGAAAATAAAATCTTATGGCTGACAGGTATGTGTGCTCATAGACAATAATGATGCACCGTCAATTTTGCGGCAAAGATGGTTTAACTGTCAATAAACATGTTCCCTATTTTATATTAAAGTTTCACCCTTCTATAGCCATTGCTTACCCTATAAGAATATTTCTGCTTACTCCCATGTTATATATTAATGTAGTCATCTTATTTGATATGCCCAAATAGTGTTAACATACTGCAGAGAATAATTTAAACATAATTTCACACTGAAAGCCACAGAACACATTGATGCCATTGCTGCTGTTTACATCAATCAAGAAATCATTATGGATAAAGGTTTGTTTATTCCATGCATTATCAAATAAATGATCTTATATTGGCAGTAACTAAGTATTCTTCAGGCTGGTAAATAAATGTAATATTGTATATAAAAAACATGCCTGCTTATTAATGGCAAATTAAGTTAGGGCAGCTTTTTGGCTTCAGTACAAGTGCAACTTGCTCATGAATGTTATTGCACACGTTAATTTTGTAAGCATGCATACTGAATCTGGTTTTGAAGAGACGTGCGCGAAATCCCGAAAATATAAATTAAGGTTCTGAAAAAGAGAGGCTTCTGCTTGCAGCACTGCAAGTCATCCCGCCTCTGGTTATGGCCCCGAATACCATTTAGCTTTGAGCTTTTCTTAGCAGCACTCCAGCCTTGACATGTTTCGTTGAGCTGGGCATTCTGTTGGAGCACCGTTTCAATTTAATGGACGTTACAGAAATTAACTGAATTTTTAAGTGTTTAGAAGTGTATTAACATACAGTCTTAAGTACTGGAAATACATCCAGTAAGATAAGTATTTTATCTGTGGCTATGCACGTTATAAGTAACCTTTCACAAAAGGGGCCATTGTTGAATTGGTGCAAAGCAACACTGCCCTCTAGCGTGCGGCCGTTTGTAGCAGACATTAAAAAGAAAACTAAGCTAATGCAAATCCATTCACCTCTAGGGCAGAGATTCGGTTTCCGCAAAATTTTTAATAATAGGATGACCCCTGACCCAACCTACGTCAGACCCACTGACTACAATCTGATTGTAGACACGTTTTCAGGGCCTGGAGTTTGTTACGAAGGCAGTGATCGGGATTAAAGTTAACAAGGACGGAAAAGCTGGAACGCTGGTATTTAAACGCCATAATTCTGCCATTTCTAAAATCAAACGAAAGAGAAAAGAATATTAGTACTTTGAAACGTTATAGCTAAAGTGTCCCATATGATACACTTTCATCTACAGAAAGATTTTACAGAGTCTTTAAAAAGTAATATGTAGCTACAACGCACACATTTCATATAATCACTGCACTTCCATCTTTTTCACTTTCTGACATCCGTTATATCCACTGTGTACAGAGTATGGTGAGATTTTTTTCTTCCAAAGTAAAAAAATATATATATTTAATTAAATACATGAATGACTTCCTAGATATATGGTGTAATTGTTTGCACCATCACTTGGGTTGTATGAATGCATGCAAACCTCAATTCACTAGTAGCTGAGAAAGCCTAGTATTTCCCCTTAATACAAAAACACTACGACGTTGTTTAACCATATAAGAAATCCCACACAACGCTGCTAAGGTATATTTTGGGGTTTTACAGTCCCCGGACACCGCCAAGTGAGGGTACAGCTCAGGCGCACCAGAGCGAACTGCTGGGCTGCATAACCCACATTTTCAGCACGCACTATTAAAAAAAAAAAAAAAACCCGGTAAGCGTAGTGAGTAGTTGTTATTTTAGCTTAAAATTAAGATAATTACGTTAAGAACGACCAGCTACTCACTATAATAACCACATTAAAATGAACTGAACTGATAAGATCTGTTGCCATGGCTACAGCATGACATTTTAGAAGATGAGATGTCGCTTTGTTTTTTTCCGACTAACTTACTGTGCAGACTAACTTACTGTGAAAACATAATTTAAATTATTACTTCAGGAGGATAGTCGGTTGTCATCAATATTACAAAGCCGCTCCTCTGTTTTTGTCAATTAGGGACAGCTGTTGTGTTTTTTTTTTTTTTTTTTTTTAAATATATATCAGGTGCTAATTTGTAGGCCTAATTTGTGTAATACACTGAATCAATCTGCCCGGGTCAGGGTTAATCAACTTTCTGATTGCCTGAAAGTTACACAGAGACTATTATAAAATCTAAATTAACGTTTGGAAATAGCTTACCTTACGTGGGAACGGTCTACTTAACCGTAGCCTATTATCTAGCAAGTAATGTCTCTGGACAAGCTGTATACATTGGCTTAATTTTAATTGTGTAATCTATTTCGCTATATCTACTGCAATAATACAAATAATAATAATAATTAATAAATACTAAAAACAGAATCACAAAACGACTGAGCCTGTATTAGTGTACAGTACGTTTTTGTAGGACTCAGAATCAAACAAATATACCGTTAGCGGCCACCAGAGGTCGTGGTTCTACATTCCTTTAAAAGTTCAAGAGTGCAGGGGTAGATAAGCATCCGTGGTGATATTTGTATAGGACAGAAAGATGAGTTTCGGCTTAGTGCAGCACCGAAATTGATTGAGGAATACCTCATTATGAACTTGATCATTAATGAAGGCGTGTCTGTGTTTATGGTGGTAAGTACCATATCGATTTTTATTACAAACACGGAAAGTCGGTTTTGTTTACCAAACTAGTTCACAAAGGATTATGGGTTCGTCTTAATTATTTTTAATTGTGTTATCTAAAATTGTGTTTTACAGGCTCATATACATTCTCATCACCGTAGATTAAACTCAGCTCTGTCCTCAACACTAAAGCAGACTGCAAACCCATGCAAAACAGTTGCATTAATAATATGCACTACATATATATAGTACATTTCAGGCGAAGCAGTTATACATCGTAATGCGATGTGAATATTATTATTGTCTATAGATTTTACTAAGTGTCAGTAACATTCAGTCATATTAGACATCACATATCATACTCTGACATCTGATACTGTTATTGCTGATGTGTTTTCTGTACTATAGTAATGTATCACTTTATAAGTACTTGAAAGGCGTTTAAATTACAGATTACACTACCTCTTGCAGTGGTTTTAGGAACGTTATTGGTATTTGGGATAATTGTATTATTGTCTTTTGCACAACATTTGAAACAATGCAATAAAAATCGACAATACCATTGTTTCTCTTTAGTGTTTAGGGAAGCGTCAGTTAGCAAAGGACTTAGGAAAACAACGTGCCAGTGGTTCCTATTGTTCCGCTGGTATAATAAACCGCCATGTTTAGATGTCAGGAGCTGGGTTGGACTTTCTTCGAGCACTTTGCTAAAATAGCTTCCGCTATTCTGTGCTTTATGGCAGGTACTGTTGGTGGGAGTCAACGTCGCCCTGTTCACAGTCACGTTCCTCTATTACAGTAGCCAGGAGGCTTTTTCCTACACCCGTATCATGCTGGGGGTCAGTGGTCTCTTCTACCAGCCATGCAAAGCGATTCACGGGAGAAACCTAATTCCGGATTAATGTTCATCGCTTAGATTCCTTGCGGTCTTTTCTCTCTCTTCCCCTGCGTAGTCGGGTCTGGCTTTTGCCCGAGCCTCTGCGACGTGTGTGAACCTGAACTGCATGGTCATACTGCTGCCAGTGAGCCGCAACCTCGTCTCCCTCCTGCGAGGCTCCTGCACTGTGAGTGACGCCTCATGCATGCAGGTTGCCCACGCTCGTCAAACCGCTATCCCGCGAAGTGCTTCCTTTCGTCCCTTCTGTTTTCCCCAGTGCAGATGCAGAGTGTTAAGAAAGCAGCTGGACAAAAACATTACTTTTCACCGTGTGGTGGGCTACCTGCTGGTGTTTCACTCCGGTAACCGATATGTAATTACTACTGCAGTCAACCGAGTCCCGAAAGTCTAGCGGGTTATAGGAATCTTACACTGCTATATATATATATATATATATTTTTTTTTTTTACATGTTGCAGTTGTCCACGTTATTGCCCATCTCTCCAACATTGAGAGGTACCACGAGAGTCAGTCTAAAGAAGCAGGAGAGCTCTTGCTGAAACTCTCCAGCCTGGGAGACGGGCTAAATGAGAGCTTTTTGAACCCCATCCGCACCTATAACACTGTGAGTGGGCTGTGGCAGGTGAAGGGGGGGAAAGTCACTCATTTTTATGATGCTTGACGTCAGATGACCGTCCTCCTTTGGTGTGTCCCTCAGACACCTACGAAGGAGGTGCTGGTGAACGTGTCTGGGCTCTCCGGATTGGTCATCACACTGGTCCTGGCTCTGATGGTCACTTCATCTACCGAGTTTATCAGACGCTCCTCTTACGAGGTGTTCTGGTTCACCCATCACTTCTTTGTGGTCTTCCTGGTTGGGTTGGTCATTCATGGCGTTGGGTGAGTGTGGCTCCTACAGCGATAATCTACAACCTTTTTGTATAGTGCAAGCTACTTCTACAAGGAAAATCATCTGGGGAGCTATTGAGTGGCCATGGACTCATTCTCAGATGATTTTTGCCGACTGGGGACCTGGGAGTCTGGTAGATGTCACTATTGACTGGGAATGTCGTGGATCGGCCAGTTGGCAACCGCTTCCCAATAATATGGGTGAAAACCTTTTTGTGGCTGGGAACAAATGGAAGCAACTGATTTCGTCAAGTGGTTTCTATTCGGGAATATTAAAATTACCCAAAAATGGCATGTGTCCCCCACCGCAGCCTCACTGTTGGCTAATTACCAGGTCTCTGCATTTCAGGGGCATTGTCCGGGGACAGACTGCCGAGAGCCTGCTGATGCACAACATCTCCTACTGTCGAGAGCACTTGGATGAGTGGGGGGATGTGGACCAGTGCCCGTTGCCACACTTCCAGGGAAGTGACCCAGCGGTAAGCAGTGCATTTTCCACCAGCCAATCAGCTCCTTGCGTCCTGGGACACTTTAAAAGAATGGAAGATAATTAAAAAATGTTGACTTGACGAAGGCATGAAATTTCAGTTAATATGTTAACTATGCTGGGTAAATTGTAACCAAATGTTGATGGTTTATATCCCTTAAGGAATTTGCTGTAATGACTTTGAATAAAATACTTAAGCTGTATTGCTCTAAATAACTAGCTATGTAAATGGGTGAAAAATGTCTCTTTTTGGACGAAAAATCAACTAAGCAAATAAGTGTAAATGTAACTTGATAAGACTAGCTTCTAGATCAGTCTAAGAATATGTGACGGTTTAATGTTGCACCGTTGTGATATAAGGATATTTAGAATAAAAAGCTTAAAGACAGTCTGCTACATGTTTCTTCTTTCTTTCAGTCGTGGAAATGGATAGTTGCTCCTTCTTTCCTTTACATCTGTGAAAGAATCCTGCGTTTCACTCGTTCTTTACAACCAGTGGCCATTACTAAAGTACGTTTGCTTACTGCCCACAGTGGCATTTTCCTCCTGGTTCCGGTCAAATACAGAAGGTCCAGAACCCACCAGCATTTGTCAACTGTTTAATTTGATTTAAGATTACTTTGAATGTAATTCAGCTCTGGCTTAAGTAATTACACCATTTTGCATGAACAGTTTGTACAGAATTTCTGTGGTGGGAATTAATTTAGCATTTTTGGCCATATTCAAAGAGTTCAGATGTTCCAGTTATAGAGTTTCATTGTTCCAAGTTTAACACTGAAGACAAAAGGGAAGCACTATACTGACAGCTGGTGGGGGTGTGTGTGTTTAAAAAAAACACTGGTGATGTAATACTGGAAAAAAGCTATGTGTTACTTTACAGATCTGTCACTATTGCTCAGTTACGGGTAAATAAAGCAACGCTATGTGACGTTTCTCCACGGAGGTGGTGACTCACCCATCGAACGTGGTGGAGCTGCAGATGATGAAGGCGGGCTTCCGCATGAGGCCAGGCCAGTACGTGTACCTGCAGTGTCCTGCCATCGCCCCTCTGGAGTGGCACCCCTTCACCCTGACGTCCGCACCCGAGGAGGACCACTTCAGCGTGCACGTGCGCGTGGCAGGGGACTGGACGGCTGCGCTGTATGCCGCCTGCACCGGCCACCAGGGGGACCTGCGGATCCCTTTGCCACGGCAAGTTCCCATGCAGTGTGTCCACCACCTCGCACAGGGGGCTTCTACGCCCGATAAACCACAATACTGTCCCTGGAGGCAGGGCTTGGGTCATCTGCCAGTCAGTTTCATCTTTCCTGATAACTGTCTCTTCACCAGCCTGGCGGTGGACGGCCCGTTCGGCTCGGCCAGCCGTGACGTGTTCCGGTATGAGGTCAGTGTGTGCATCGCGGCGGGTATCGGAGTCACCCCGTTCGCCTCTGTCCTCAAATCACTCCGGTACAAGTCCTCAAATCCCAGGAAAGCCATGAAACTCCAGAAGGTAACCAGGAAAAAAATCCTTCTAATCTGAGTCCTAACTGGATGATGGAACTTTAAAGCTTGGATGAGATGTCAAATTAAATAATATGCAGTGTGGGTTTGTGCACTATACTAGATGGAAAATTTTGATGATAATAAATATTTGCAAAGCACAGCCCTTGGTAATCTGAGAGGTTGGGATCCTGTTCTTGTGCTGTGCCTTTAAATCCACCCAGCTCTACTTCTTTTGGATCTGTCGTGACACCACCGCCTTTGAGTGGTTCCGGGAGCTCCTGCTCTCCCTGGAGGGCGACACCGCGGGTACGGGCCGCTTCGTCAGCTTCCACATCTACCTCACCAGCTGGGACGAGGCTCAGGTACGCCGAGGAGAGGCGCCTCGGCTCCTCGAACCCGCCGGCGGCCCGGGTCTGACGTGAGCCTACGGGCGTGCCTTGCCCCTCCTCCCCCAGGCACGCCACATCACCCTGCACCGTGACTCCCAGAGGGATGTGGTCACCGGCTTCAGGGAGAAGACGTCCTTCGGCAGGCCCAACTGGGACCAGGAGTTTCGGAGCATTGCTGACTCGCACCCTGGGTAAGGCGTACGGGACAGACGGGCAGAAGTCCATCCGGGCGAGGCTGAGAATTCCTGTGCCTGAGGTGAAAAGAATGAGAGAAAAATAAATGAATAAACACTCTCTCACCTCCGGGACCTGGTTTTGGGTCTTCACCGTAGCTCCATGAGTGTGGAGTTTGCATGTTCTCCCCGTGTCATGATGGGGTTTCCCCCAGCTATTCTGGTCCCCCCGCCCCCCCCCCACAGTCCAAAAACAAGCTGAGGTCAATTGGAGTTACCAAATTACTCGT
>JAABNY020000025.1:23917906-23928604 GCA_015164015.2 Brevimyrus niger | reverse complement strand
CACTGCGGATGCACGCCTGCGGGGGGGACGGTGGAGCCCGAGCTCAAAGGGCGAAACAGCCCACCCCCACCCACCCCCCCCCCCCCCCATCACCCAAGGAGTCCAGCTGCCCCTGTGTTTATGCGGCCCCTCTGCTCAGACGCTGCCTGCGTCTGTGGCAAACGTGCGCCATCCAGCCGGCTTTACTTAAGGGAAGGACCTCGTTCGGGAACATCCGCGCTTTTCCTCAGGCTGTTGGTGGTAAGCTGTGCGCTAGCAACAACGGCGGCAGCAGCGGTGGCTGGAGAGGGAGGCTGATTTAGTGATCACATACGAAGAGGATGGCTTTTACAGTCCTCCACACAGGTGTTACTGTGGCAACCGGAAACCGGCTTCCCATCACGTGTTGCGTCACTCTCCCTCCCCCACACCCACCACACACAAGATTTCCTAAGTGTCCCCCAAAGGGTGCCTCATCACCCCCCCCACCCCCAGCTGCCTGACTGTCTGTTTTTGTGTGCCTGTCTAGGTAGACGTGGGCGTAGTGCACTTCACTCCACTAGCTCAGCCGCAGATCCAGCAGCCCTTCAAGCTGGTGGAGAAAGTCGTCAAGAACGTCTTCCAGTTTCGGAGGAAATACTGCCGCAGAGGGATCGAGTAAGAATGTCTAAATGGCGCCTTTTTTCCTATCGTCGTACTAACTGTTCTGCCTGTCCTCTAGAGGATGCTCCTGACCAATGAAAGTAATTTCCTGTACCACGGATCATTTTCCCTGTGGTTATGGTAGACTTGGAGCCCTGATAAGAGAGAGGAGGAGCTTGAGTGTAGCAGTTATGACTCATTGGTGTGTTGTTAGAGGGATAATTTATGTAATGACAGCAGGTAGAAGTGCATTTTGCTTATTTTAAATTTTCCACTCTCTTTCCCCTGGTGCACGGCATGTTTCCCGTTCCCAGGATGTTGTTCCCGGAGATGTTGCGTCTAGAGCTCGCTGAGCAAATGCTGCGGATGGCGGATGTGGACCCAACCCTGCGGCCCACCCAGCTCTCAGTTGCCAAGTTCGGAGCTCTGGCAGATGCCTACAGCAAACTGTGTGCACGTAGCCCAGGCCTGTTCTCCTATGACTTCAGAGAGGAGCGGAGGAATAAAGGCAGAGATAAGGGTCTGCTAGCTGAAGGACTTGACAGCGAGGAAGATGACGAAGAGCATTACTGACACAGAGCCAGTCCACTGAGATGAAAGGTAAAGACTTGTGAAGACACCATCTAGTGTTGGCATTTTAACAAACAAGGGTGTGAATTTGAGAAACAATTTCTGTACGAAATAAGAAGATAAATGTGGGATGGTGGTGCAGGGGTGACGCTGGCCTTTGCCCCCATCACAGCACACATTTTACAAGACTGTCACACTTCACAGAATCAAGTGTCAAATGAACTGTGACAGTGCAAGGACTGTGATCTGGTTATGGCCCAGCACTTCAGCTAATGAATGTTGTTTGGTGTCCTAAGTGGTGAATTGGTGGCCAAAAATATTTTTTTATTCCTTGTGGAATACTGCATGCATGAGAACATGGTGGCATGGAGGCTAATTCTCTCACTGCAGTCGCACGACTCAAAGAAAAGCTTATGATGTTTTTTTTTTTCAAAGCTTTACTGTGAAAACTATTTAATGTGAAATTTGGAAAGCTGAGTAGGTGCATACATTTTCGGTGTGCCTGAAATCTGTTTTGCAATTAAAAGTAAAAGTATCCCCCTTTTTTCCCTGGTGAAGTAGAGGTTGCGCTCATTTAATCACACAATTATATTGATTAAGAGCTTGTAATAAAAAGGTGCCTTTTTGGGGGTGGGGTTAGGTTTTCTAGGAAGTCGTGCATTTCATTGGACATTATTCTGGAACTCCCAGAGAAATTAAGCTGAGGGATGTGTTCCAGCTGGACAAAATTTACATTTATTTATTTAGCAGACGCTTTCATCCAAAGCAACGTATATTTCAGAAAGCAGGGTCAGCCAATCCCTGAAGCAACTGGGGCTTAAGGGCTTTGCACAAGGGTGACATCACCCTGCTGACCACAGGGTCTGAACCGGTGACCTTCCAGTCGTAGGCTCAGCGCCCTAACCCGCTCAGTCTAACAATAGGTGTGTACCAAACTCGTGTAGCAAAGATTAGTGGGAGACGCAGTAAACATTTACAACAGACCGTTTATTGCAAATTACAGCTTTTTTGCTGTACATTGTCAAGTATCAAATATTCAGATTGTTACAGTGCAGCCATTTGGGGAAAAATATATGTGTAACAAATCAGGCATTGGGTCACAATCTAGTTAAATTTACTTCATTGTAAAGCTAGTTGCCTCTTAAATCATGCTGCTTGACTTGGCAATGCTTGTCTGCACACAAACTACAGACTGTAAACATAAGTTTAAAATTTCCACATTTCAAATGTTTCAGGAAAAAAATCCTTAATGCAACAATATTTTTCTCCAGCTACTTTGTCTCCTGTCAAGATGCATTCAATCAATAAATTAAAAAAAGCCTTAAAATGTACAAGTAAAAAAAAAAAAAATGAAGGCGAATTGTGTACTTAGTGCACAAATACAGAACAAAGTAGGTACAGAGTCCTGGTTGGTACAGTGTGCTTCCATTTTGGTTTGTATAACTTCCTGTCCAGTTGCAGAGCAGCCACTCCCTCTGAGAAATGAGGACCTGGGACTGGTTGGATTTGTAGGGGAGCTTCCCTACCCTATAGGGTGGGTACAGGCCCACTGTCAGTGCTCTCCATGTTGTAGAAGCAGTCCTCATTAACAACAGAAGTTAGGCTCTGCACGCTGAACTCCCGCTCCAGGAGGGTGTTGAGGTCCATGCTGGGGGGCTCTTCCTGGCTGTCCAGAGACCGGCTCTGCTGCTTCATGCTCAGCAGCGTCCCCTTGTTTCGCCGCAGGCTATTATTTTTCCGTTTGATGCAGAGGTGGGAACGCAGTAGCCTAGACTGCTTCTCAGGTGTGTCCACATCGCCCCCTTCAGGCTGTACATAAGGCGCCAGCTCCCCGCATGTCTCCTCAACCATCTTCAGACGCCGGAACTGAGCCTCGATGGCACTTGCGGGTGATACTGACCGGGTGGTCTCTCCAAGGTCCTCGTCATCGCTCAGGATGTCTGACTCTTTGACGCTGCCATCTGGGCTGGGGCTTTGCTGGGGACCCCGGTGCTGATTTTGAGGGGCCTGACCTTTGCGCTCCGCCTGGCCTTCGATCAGGTGGGGCCGGCTGCTCAGGCTGCCCTCGTCGGAATCTGGATGCCCTGCTTTTGACGTGCTGAGGTGAGCAGGGACCTCCGGGCTCGGCTGCTTACACAACCATGAGGCTCTGGATGAACCTGCAGCAAGACACTGTGTGACTCACGCAGCCATGCAGAAAAAAGGGTGCTGTCAGTCACTGACTCACTACACACCTCCGGTTAAATGGTTTTCATAGAAGCTGACTTTAAAACAAGAAAGATTGTAGTTTTACATGCTTTACGTACCATTTACCATTATCTGAAATCAGAGAAGTCAGTATCGGAGCTACATACCCTCGCCTAGACCTTCCACCAACGCTAACGACAGTTTCATCTTGGCACACACATTTCTGGCCCAGTTTCCCTACTTATGTAATTACAGCTTGTGCAATAAATTTGAGGAAGCAGTCATGGACACTGCATTGGAAGTCATTAAAATCTACTCTCCACTTGTACCTCCATAACATTCCAACCTATTAGCCTCATGACCGGAACAGAGAACCAGCAAAGGTTGCGGGGAATCACAGTGGGATAGTTACCTATGCGCGCAGACGTTGGCACGGTTTTCCTGAGTGGGACGAGCCCCTCCCTGTTCCTACGCACATTCTCCCTCAGAACGGAGCGGATCACCTTGACGATGCTGGCCATGCACTCGGGCACGCTGTGCGCGGAATGAGAGAAATTCTCAACCCTTCATCTGAATCAGTCTGAAGTGTGCTCCAGTCTGGATTACAGCGAGGATCTACGGGTCAAGACACGCGCTCCCCTCACCCCTTACCTGCTGCAGAGCTGGAACACAGTCTCTGGACGTCCTTCAAGCTCTGACTTCGTGTGAATCAGCTCCCAGATACAGTTTTTTTCTGTTCCTGTAGGCAGGGGAATGAGAAGGGTAATTATTCAGGAGATGCCCTTGTACCTCAGTTTGAACCAAGTGGCCGGACGCTAACCTGCTGTGTTTCCCAGTCGGACCTGCAGTGCTGACAGTGGGATGAGCCAGCGGAACTTGAAAGGGTCCAGATCCCCATGAGAGTATGAGGAACGCCCTGCAGTCTGTCGTACAGATGAAGTGCCAGTGAGTTAATCAAGATGAAGCCACATACAGCTGAAATATAACACTGTGGTCCTGCGCAGAACGTCAGTGCACAACACCAGCAGCACCATAACTCACCATCTTCTTCTTTAGCTTGTTGTTCTCCCTGTACACGAGTATCACTGCTTTCTTGAAAACTGAAGAGAGAAGAGAAAAGTTAGCATGATTTCTGCAAACTACACATCACTGAGGTCTTACATGACATTTGTAGAGGTCAAGGAAAAAAACGCTGGACATTTATATAAGTTTTGAAGCCATAAACTCACATTTATAGCCATCCCAAATTTTAGAGTACCCAACAAGCCAATTGAAAATTTCAAAGCAGCACTTTTGTACAACTGCTTGTTCTTTTACATGGTATTGCTATTGTAAGAAAATGGCTACAAGTGCATGTTAATATATATGTATGAGCAAACATGGTGTCCTCAGAGCTCAACTTGCCCACTGATGATAATGCCACTGGCCCAGCCACCCATAGCCCAGGGGCATACCCACCAAATACAGTCAGCTCAGGCTCCTTTCTCATGCGGCCTAGCGATGGGAATGGGTTCAGCCACATGACCGTGGAATGCATAAGGAATTCTCCCATGGAAATCTCTGTGACCTTACAGAGGGTTTGAGACGAGCAGTGAGTACAATGTCTGCTTCTGTTTGAAGCTTTGGGTTCAGCATGTCAAAACTAGCTATAATTTTAAGATGGGAGCATGCTACACGCATTCATTTTATCCATTTGTTGCTGTGTAATTATGTTTTCATAATGCTTATACTGATTCAGGCTGAGAATCATTCCACATAGTACAACAGCACATTCCTGTGTTTTGAAGTAGTAACTTCTTGGTCTAAGCCCCTTAACCATTCTCCATGTGGAAATTAGACCAAACAAGGGGAAGGAAGAATGAGCATCTTACCTCTTTCTCAGTGCCACTCTGCTCTGCTACCAGTTGGTCGAACACCGTGCCATAATCCTCATAGATCTTCTGCATTTCATTGATGTGACTGGCTACCTTCTCCATGGCCTTCAAGGCCTCTGGGGGCAAGAAATGAGATACTGGTCAGCATTATCACCTTATTGGCTCCCTGGATGGGGGCAAGGTGTGTGTGTGTGTGTTTAGGGATTAGGGTTTTGCTGGAAATAAATGGAAGGTGCCCATTTAGGTAGGCACACCGATGTGTGTGTGCGTGCGCATGTGTTTTGCACAAGCACCTGTCAAGTGATGGTGTTCCTCACTGTCGGTGTCCGTCAGGGACACCAGCTCCCTGAGTAGCAGTGGGTACTTCAGCACTCTTTGCACAGGTTTAATCAGGTAGGACTCCAGAGTTGATGAGTGCTGCTTCGTTGGATTCCTTGCATCAAGGAACTCCTTAAAGGCCCGGTCTGTCTTTGCTTTAAGAAGAAAGAGAAGGATGATATTGGAGAAATCAAGCATCCCACACTCCTGAATTAGCAGCAAATAATTGATTATTTGTTTATAATCCTGCTGCAGGATCCTGCTGGCTTGATGCTGTTTCATGAATTATACAAGCTACTAGCCTTCAAGCTGAGGGTCTCAATGGCTCCAGTACATAGATACTGTGGATGTGTGTAAACTCATTTGTCCACAAGGGGTCAGTGTATGCTTCAATAAAAATTACATCTGCAACAAATGTGAGCAGGATGTAAAAGGGTAAGAATTTATTACAAAAAAGTGCCAAAAAAATTAAATGTCATAGGCAAAGGATGAAAATCAGGAGCTGGGAGGGAGCCAAAAGGTGGACTTTCTGGGTGTCCCCAAGGATTTGGTGCTTTAGAGCACCAATTAGGCCACTTGAGGTCTAACAGACTGGGAGTTTCTGTGACACTCCAACTGGTAATTGGCAGGCGATTAACAAATAAATTCAAAACTCTCAGCACAGTGAGATATGAAGAGCCAAGAACGAGTGACAAATGCCTGTGTAATCATGTCGGCTGCCAGCAGGCACCCGACAGCAGACACTTGGTTCTCAGCACTGCATATCCCCTCCCTCATCACTTTGATACATCTCCCAGATGGAATGAAGGCACTTCCACTGCATTTTCTAATCATCTTTCATGCCTAATTCCAGTATCCACTTCCATGAGAACAACCACAGGGGCTTGCAACACAGAATTTAAGAGACGTAGAAGTATGACCCCCCTAAGCATGGGTCAATTTCTTAAGTATTGCTCTTACTCTCTACTGGGCAAAATGCCTGCAGTGAAAAACAAGGTCAGCCACAGGGAGGCATAATTTAGGTTTAATATTAACGTTGAGTCATATTACTGACACATTTTAAAATTTGAGTCGCCCGTAAGGCCTTAATGGCCATGGACTCATTGTAGACCATGCACGCATCTCAGAAGGAAAACGGCGGGCTTCCAGAAAATCCGGAAACACATGGAAGTAATTTGAATAATCCAGCTAGCATAATATCACTGTATGAAATTTTAAGCCTTAGACAAACAAAAGGGGGAGGGTTTTGAGGTGAAAGAAGGCGGGAGATCCAACCTGTTATTCATGGAAACGGTACAGCTGCCTCAATGTTTTCATCGAGAAGAACTGAATATTTTGACCATTAAACTAAGTGGCAAAAACTTCTCCTAATGCAATTAGCATAAATCTGATGCTAGTTGGCACCAAGAATTATGAGTCTTTTCCTCCTTGACCTGAAAAATTGCCCATGTTAAGGCATACCTCGCTCCAAGACTTTCTGGACCTTGATGTGATTTGCACAGAAACCACTGTAGAGCTTGAAGTGATCTGCGTAGTACAGGAAGGGTGCACCCAGGGAGAAGAGAAGTTTCTAAAAGCAGAGAGGAGACAGTCACATGTGTGTCATGTTGCTCCTGCTGGACGCAAGGTAGGCAGTTTAGCCCAGGTTCTCACATTATTGTGGCCTGCAGGGGTTTGGATAGAAACCACTACAGTTTGAGCTGACAGCACAATTCTATAATACACATTCCTTAGAAAGCCAGGTACCTTGAACTCCACTGGTGTCTCAAGTGTGCTGAAGTCAGGTGATGAGGCGATTCTCTCCTCTAAGGTTTGCAGAAAGACCTTCTGGAAGTCCAGCATCTCTGGCAAGCTGCCAAACAGGCTTTCCATCTGGGTTTGGAGAGTTGGGTGGAGGGTGAGTACAGTTCCACAGGATGGTCCACCGTGGCAGTATTGTGGCACACAAGGTCAATATCTTTTCCAACAGGTAAGTGCTGTTTGAGGAAGCAGCGCTGTTTTGACAAGCATGCTGGCTACTTCAGCTGCTCATTTTTCTACTATACCTCATCCTGAGTCAGGAAGGTCTCATTCTGCAGTGGCTTCAGGTAGATTTCAAACAAGCAGCTCAGGTCCTGTGGCAGAGAGATGGGGGGAGGAAGAGAACAGCTACTGAAACAGCTCCACCATGTGACCATCCCTTCCCATTATAACTACTGATGGCCACAGGACTGCTGGCAGCTTTCGTTGTTTATTGGAGATCTCATTCAAAAGAAAAGATAGCAGGAAATGGAGCATCTGAGGTAGCTATGAGACACTGGGCACACTACTACTTCCCTTTGAGATCTGGCGGGCCTCATTTACATAGCTTGGCGCTTTTTGATCAAGCACAGTTTTAGATGCCAAGACAAGGTTGGTGCAGCAATGTAATGAACTGATAATCAGAAACTTTAGGGGACAATGGATGGTCTATAACAGGGGTGGGCAATCTTATCCACAAAGGACTGATTGCAGGTTTTTGGGATAACCTGCAGGTCAGTTGTTCAAACCCAAGTGTGAGGACTCTTTAGCCAATCAGTCCTCTAATTAGTAATCTATTTAGAGAGTTGCAGGGAAAACTTGCATACACACCGGCCCTTTGCGGATAAGATTGCCCACCCCTAATCTACAAGTTAAAGTGGACTTTTCTGCAAGCACTGCCATTTCTTTTAATGTGAACCAAGGACTGAAGAGTAAAATGACAAGCAGCAGAACTCACGAATTACTGTATATCTGTAGAGCATTGTGGTCATGCCAGCCTAGCCTGGTGAGTGAGTACCTTAACATAAGACTTCTCAGTGTCCACCAGCTCCTGAATGACCTTGCGCAGGCGCTCCGTGGCAGGCATGTGGCGAGGGTATGGCCGCAGGGGGCCAGGATCAGCCCCGGTGGGATCTTTATGAGTATCCATCAGCCCCTCTGAGCCTTCTTGGAAGGTTTGGTACAAAGTGCACACTGCTTCCACACCCTGGAGGAGACCCACAAAACAAGAAACCTTTAATAGTGTGTTCTGCACATGGTGGAATCCTTCAGTCACGAATAGACTGGTGCGTATGCAGCAAGGATGGATGACCTACTTTCAGTAGGCCTGTTGGTTAAGGCTTTCGACTATTATGGGTTTGAGAGAAACATGGGATAAGCCAATGATACGAGGCTATTCAGAACAGCTGTGTTCGAACAATGAGTCAACCACCCCGGCTGCCATGGCCTAAGCTGGCTCAACCAAATACAATAGGATAAAAGAAATGTGTAGGATTATAGCCTCAATAGCCTGCTAATTACAGCAATAATTAGCACAGCTCTATCACAAAACGACAAGATAATTGCCAAACTGATTTCAGGATCACTGACAAGATGTTTCTGAATCAAAAAAAAATCGAAATAATTTTAAGCTTACAATATCTAATCTAAGAGTTGATACGAGTATTCATAAATTCCACAGACATAAAACAGATCTTAAAAACCCTACATAGTGAATTTTAAGGCCTGCATCTTTGATGACTGTGTGTACTGTAAAGTGGCTGAAGGGTTACAGCTGCTTATGGATGAGTGAGCATCAGAGAAGCTCTGCACAGTCCCACACAGATGCTGGGGCAGCTACCCTCCACAACATGCATTCCATTCCCATTTGCCGGTGCTGCCCTCCTCACCTAAACACCATGGGACGTCTCCTAGGTTCACTTAAGACATGGAGCTTACAATGTATTTCACAAGCTGCTTGTAATGACTGGGTTTTTCTCCTTCGCTACAGGATTTGGCAGGGGGGGACACAAGGGACAAGGGGGGGTCCTAGTAAAATAGCTGGTGAATTATGAGCATGACCACACAACCTCCTCAAACACTTGCCAGCAGACTAGGAATAACAGCTCCATAGATCTGGCGGTCGCATCTCGGGGATGGATCCAGTGACGCATTCTGATCCAGCGCTTGTGCTGTGCAGAGGCAGCTGGGACTCTGCTTATCACCACATAGTGACTTTGTGGGGGTAGCTGGCACGAGTCACGTGCCTCTGCCAGATTCACAGGAGCCCTTGGCACGCTGTGAAGTGGATCTGCTTCATTAGCGGATGGAGAGGTGTGTTGCCGTGGCAGCTGACCCGGCGCTGGAGCAGCGCCGGCACGCGGTGCTGGTGAGGGGGGATGGCTGCCGTCTGCAGGAACGGCTCCCCGCATCCCTGCTCTGGCACAGATGGGACCACCTACTGACCCTGCGGGTGGCTGTGGTGCCGGACGGCCATTAATTAAAGGCTGCTCAGTCTGTGACACTCAGCCTGACACATACGCACTTAACACTGTCAGGATGGAGCACGCCCCGCTCCCCACTCGCACATACACACACACACACACTCTCTCTCTCTCTCTCTCTCTCTCTACAGCCCTTTACCACAGGGAGCCTTCATTTGGGCACATAGTCAATATATGAGATGCAACCCTGTGGGTTCTTGGTCACCCAAGAGAATTCAGCATCCCACTCAGCGAGCCCTGCAAAGCTCAGCCACTCTCCCCGTTCTCTCTGCTGAGCTTGATATGGATCTTAAACCAGCAGATCAAAATTATGAAAAGCACCTGGGGAAGCGGCGGTTTAACAGCGAGACCATCCCTGTCTGTGTGCATTTCCTGCATGGTTCATTGACCTAAAATGCTGATTAAATGTTATGCATCAGCAAAGCAGAACACATCACACGTCACAACCAGCCCGCCTGTGTGTAACAGGGACTCGCCCTGAGAGACAGCCACACATGAAGCACAGCCCCACTGCAAAGTGGTTAATGCTGGCAACTATAGAGGACAGGTTTCTCCCAATCAGTAACCACTGTCCACACCTGGTTCTCTCCACACTCACCATGCGAAGCAGCCTGCAAAGGTGCCTGTAGGCTGCGCTGACTTGGTGTCGCGTCCACCAGGCCAAACAGCAGCCCTTCGTCTGCAGTTGCCCAGACCCGGAGTCCAGCATAGTGGCCGACAGGAGACCTCCTGCTCTCTTATCCCTCTCTCAAGACACTAGAAACATCTTCACCTTCCTACAGCTTCCCCCCTTGCCACATCCCCCCCTCCGCAACCACACCCGAAGACGAGGCCAACAGCCCCCCCCACCCCCCCCCCCCCCCGCC
>JAABNY020000025.1:23902314-23917806 GCA_015164015.2 Brevimyrus niger | reverse complement strand
CTCTCAAGACACTAGAAACCCCCTCACCTTCCTACAGCTGCCCCCCCTGCCACATCACCACGTCAGCAAACACACGTGAAGACAAAGTCAAGGGCCCACCCCCCCTCCCCCACAAGTTCAGCTAAGCCCCCCTCCCAAAGCAAGACTACTTCAGAAGAGCCAATGGGAAGGTCTAGGGTGCCGGACACGCTGCATTGATGCCATTCTGCTGGCGTAGGCACTCTTTAAAAAAAGCACAAACCACCATCCTGGAATCACCATGTCAATCACTTATGAGTCAGATGGGTCTTGCAGAAGGTCCCAAAGGAAGCACAGGGCCACCAAAGGCCACTTGTCTGACTCCGTGTGATAGGGACACTCTTGTAGCCTGGCTCAGATAAGGTGAATACTAACAGACAGGAACACAGAAACACGCTATGGTATGAGGGGACAGTGAATAAAGGGGACTTCAGGAGACAGACTTATCAGCATAATTCAGGCAAAAACATTGCCTACACACAATTGTGCTGGCTGTATCACTCAGGGTGGTGCCATGACAACTGCATTTTGATTAAAGTGTTTACTAAGAGGATAAAAAAAATCCCATACAGTTCAGCAAAAAAGATGTTAACACGCTATAGTACATTTCCTACAACACAGGAAAAAGTACAGTGTGCAGGTTTGTACTGCAAATAGCACAGCCAGATGCTTAACATAAATTTTTCCCACACTAAATTTAGATGTTTCTACCAGCAGCAGACATGTTTCTTGACACTGATCTGCATACCTCCTCAATGACTGGTTGTCTTGAGAAGATGATTTGAAGCAATTGGAGCACGCTGGGGAATAGCGCTGCAACCAGGCCAATGGTGCACCTTCAAATGTAATATATGTTTTACTTGGACTTCAGGTACACAGACCCATTTCTTCTTTAGACAATCATCCCACAGACATAGTAAAACACGGATGTCCAGAAGCCGAAGTGGGTGAAAGCTGTTTGTAATGCGTAAATTGCTGGTCCTGCACAACACCGAATGGGGCAATTATGCCCGGCAGGTTTATAACAAGCCAGCAGAAACCCAACACTGAATCACATCTCAATCAAACTCAAGGCCAATTTGGTCTCTTTCTCAGACAGGATCCAACATAAATCGGCTTCCATCGGCACAGTAATAACCCAAGAAATGGTCACTGTCACTTAGCTTGTCCGTTTCTTAATCATTCTCCATTGAGGATTCACTTTTTCCAGCAGTCATTAAGAGTTTCCATGAACAAGGTTTAATAATGCGAGAGGTCCATCTTACATAAAGAAAAAAACAGCCAGGCAATACCATTACAGACAGCATGACCGATGTAAAATGACACTAGTAATATATCAAGCATGTGAGGAAATCATGCGATTGTATGGAATGATAAAAACATAATTTTGGCAAATACGATTATTGAATCGTAGCTCACCACACTAACACAGTGACACCCGGAAGGCACAGCGAGGCCTCACCAGACAGGCCGGAAAGCAGCCAGTTACCAGGGCCGGGCAGCCCCCGATGGACTCCATCAGCAGCCGGTCCTGGACCAGGCGTCGGAAGGACAGCACGTTCGAGCCCAGGAAGAGGTCCCACTCCCTGGCATCCTTGTGTGGCCAGAACCAGCACATGGAGAGCACGGACCACACAGCCTCAGCCGGAGAGAGCTTGCGGAAGAGGAGCTCAACCAGGGCGGAGAGGGCTATACAGGGTCCAGCTCCGCACTCCACCCCGAACGCCATTGGTATCCAGAGAAGACCGGGCCGCTGTGCTCTATACTCTGGAGCAGGGCGCAGGCACCGCAGGGGTAAGCCTGGATTACCAGCCAGCTCTCAGCCATATGCAGCTAGAAGGACTTAATCTACCTCAACTCTGCGCATGTGCTGCCAACAAGTGGGCATTACGGGCAATGACGGGGCTCTGGGAGGAATCGAGGCACTGACCCCCCTGGGAGCAATATCTAAATGTCACGAGGTGCAACAGCTGCAAATGGCAGACTATGAGTATCCCTCGATATGCTCTGCCTTTCTCTCCTTAACACACAACCTGCCAAGGGATCTGTCACCCTAACTGTCTGCAGCCAGGGTTACACAGCGCCAACCTACAGCCGGAACAGGAGTCACACCTATTCTGTTCAATTCCATCACTGGTGACAGGATTCAAACAATCCAAGCCCTGTGCTCAAGGTGCGAGTGTTGCTGCCTGTTAAAGTCCACTTGAATGTTTTTCATGTTGCTCTACTCAACTACTTTTATGGTGGTTGCAAGGATTCGGTAATGAGAAAACTGTGTGGAGCTCTTTTCAACAAACCTTTTTTAATCCCTAAGTCCGGCTGTATGCATCATTTGAGGCTTGCTAAAGAGGGGGAAGCTTGGTTTTTAGGACCGCCTGGTTCCATAGCATCTGCCGTCAAACACAGGCTGAAGGTTGACACTTGGGAGGTGAAAGCCAGTTGCAGAGCTATGGGAAAGAGGTGCCGCAGCTAATCGAGGCCGCTGCTACAGGGCACTGCTCACACAGACGGACCTGCGGCAGGTTAGAACCCAAAGTCGCTTACCCAGAATGCTGGTGTCACTTCCATCTGTCAGCCAAACTCCCTGGGACTTGGGAGGGGGTCAGGAAGACCAGAGGTAAAGAAGAAAGGGTGGCCCCGGTGTCCCCTAGAAGGTACCCCCAGCCATCGACCAACACAAGGTAAGAGATGAATGATGTGAGAAGCTGAAGAACCTTGAGGGTTTCGGCGTGAGATGCATCTTAGATCAAACTTTCCCGTTTGTTCAATTTAGAGGGCACTGAAAAAAGTGGATGCAGCCAAAACCTCAACAGTTCAGTCTTTTAAAATAAACATTAATTCGTCTGTGGCAGGGGGAGCCTTTCTTCCCCTTGTCATGCCTCACTTCTCTTTTGAATAAATTAGCTTCCTCCAGATGCCGCTGGATTTAATCACGGTGTGAAACAGGACGGCTGAGTGTGGCCGATCGGAAGCCAACTCAGACTGCCATGCCAGCCTTGCAGACAAGCTCAGCCTAATGGGCAGAGGGCCCTTCTTGCTGGCTGGGAACCACAATGCACAAGAACCATCCCTATCAGGTTCAACAGCAGAAAACTGAACTATTAAGAAATGGACAGCAAGGCCCAGCAGCTTTACTACACTATACTAACCCTGGAGCAAAAGGAAACAGATTCTGCTTTTGTCAGGAAAAATGCAAACACACAGCAGATCGACTTCCACACAGATCAGCAACAGCGCAAACTTTTGGCTTCCCTTAAATGCAAAATCACTCGAAATAATTCAGCACATTCAACCTTATCCCAGATGTATGACGGTCATTTACTTTGCCACAATCAGTTTATATTCATCTAATTCTATTTTTCACTATAATGAGTGAGTATGGTAACAATAGAAGTTTCACAAAAATTAAGTATGCATAGCCTATATTGTAGTTTTCAATGTGCAATTAGATCTATATGAACTTTTTTAAAAATGTCTGACACAATTTGCCACATCCCTTGTGGTATTCAACATACGTCACAAATGTAATTTATAGTAAGATCAAAAATAAGATCAAAAATATGCCTTGTTACCACACGACAAACAAAAAAAAGTATATTAAGTTATACTCACATGTGTTATAATGAAAATCCACACAAATAAGGTAATAGAGGCAACCAGCTTCAGTCAGGCACCAAACAGTCCAGCTTCAGCTACGACTCACAAGGTTTGGTCTCCTCTGAATGCGAAAGACCCACTTGCCTGCAGTTTCACTGATAGCAGACTCCCACTCTCTAATTAAATTCTGCCTCTTCTGCATGCCAAAAGCCCGACGTGATGGCAGCGGTAGGTGGCGCTTAAACGAAGCAGCTGCCCGAGTCGGGCTTTGAACCAACATGTCACTGAAGCACTAGAGTTCACACAGTATAGTTCAGTCACTACAGAAGCCACAGCCAACAGGAAAAGATAAGTGAAAGAATGAGAGGCAGTGGTGTTAAAGTGTTTCAAAGAAGGAGGAGAAGAACGATGACCCGTCTTTCGTGGGATGGTAGGCAGCAAAGTGAGGCCGGGACGGGAAGCAGACATTGGTGGCTTTCACACACCCCTGCACACGTGCCTTTGAGCAGGTAGATGGCAAAGATGCATTCAGAGCGAGACACACACAACTCTGCAGGTGCTTCAGTCCGAACCCTTGCCCTTCAAGTCAAAACGTGTCGATTTTTACGGATGAATTTGCAAAAAGGCACATTTTTAGCATTTCCCATTTCCTGTCCTCAGAAGCTCGTCTCACACCTTGTGCGACAAGATGTGAGACACAATGGCAAACATCCCCGCGCTCAGTCCAGATCGGGACCATTGGAAACGCGAATGGTGGAGGACCTACCGCGTTGTGCTGCTCCATCCATGGGCTGCGTCGCTCTGGTCTGTTCTCCATATCAGGCCCCACTGAGCTGCCTGGGACATCTGGCACAACGGACACATCTGGACACGGGACAAAGAGGGGCAGCCATTAGTGCTTGAAGAATCCCGCCACTTGCTCATCTGTACGGAACAACCACGTTTTTGCTTCAGAACTAATGTCACCCTGTCCGCTGCGGGTAACGTCACACATGATGCAAATTTCACACCAGCCACACCACAACTGCAGTGTCGTCGTGTACCGCTGATAGGAACTCAAAGAAACTGCGAAACTGCTCCGCATTGCAGAACTGAATAAATACATCATCCAAAACCAGACGCTCTGATTAAAACGTCTAATGGTCTAAAAACTAGTTTCAACGCTGGGGCTTCTCACAGGCGGATCATAAGGCAAACATACCATGGAGATGACTAAAATAAAAAAGCATCAGGCGACAACTATAACCACATTTAGCATAAGCGGAAAAGCGAAAGTGTGAACGTACGCTTTTGTCAGCAAAGTGCCCCCGTTTCTGATACCGTGTGGGAAGGAGGCTGCATTCACAGAGCAGAGTATCTTCATAAGCCCGCTAGGACAGTGCTTTGCTCAGCATTATGATTAAAAACAGTTCCTGTCACGCTTAAAAATTCAAGCAGGACATCCCATTGTAAGAAGTGGACTCGCAAACAGACAATTCACAGGTCAGCCAACCTCCAAGCCGAAGGCAGCGGGCAAACGACGGACCAAAGCTGGACCGTACAACCAGTCATGCGGTGGGTGCGTGTGCATGTCAGTCATGCGGTGGGTGCGTGTGCATGTCAGTCATACGGAGAGGGTACACAGATTCACCCATTCTCACATGGGTCTGGGAGGAAGAAGGTGGAGCTGGCAAGTGCGGCTTGAATGTGAAACATATTTAAGTTTATTTAAAGGAAGAATGAAGAAAAAACACTGCCAAAGTAAGCATACTTCATACACCCTTATATACTGGTAAACAATATCATGTAACAACTTAGTATCGACAATTTTATGAAGTTTGACTTAATAGATTCATATTGTCATTATAAATGCCAATCTAACAAAAGCAGTGTCCAAATAATCGCTGGTCTAGATCAGCAAGTTTTAAATTCACTAAAAAGAGTGACATTCTTCAGCTTGAAAAGACCGTCACCCAACCGGTGACTACGGAGTAAGGTTTCCTGATGTGAGACCATTTGAGAACCTCTGCTGTCACATAGGGTTAACTCACGTTCAATATTCTGTTGTGATCTAGTTCAGCTTAATACTCCATTAGCTTTACTGCATTTCTGGCCTGCAATGGAACCTTATTGTCCTAATTGACCTTTGGTTTAATTTTCACGTCTAGTTTTTTTCTTATATTTATTGCCTTAATCATAATCATGTTTTTCATTTCTATTCTCGTACCATTTTCATTTGAATTTAAATCCGCATTTTTCTTATGTGAGTGAGCACAGTGTTCGAAAGGCGCTGTATAAATTAACCTGCCTTGTGCCGTGTACCAATGCGGGGTACGTCACTGTTATGGTACGTGCATTCCTGTGCTTTCTGGAGGTGGGCCGGCAGGGTCTGCGTCACATGCAGTGCAGTCCAGCCGCCTGCTTTCAGAGCACGGTCCGCTGCCTTACCAGAGGACGTCTGGGTGCTGCGGTGCCGGTCCAGGAATTCCTCCAGCAGCTGCATCTGGTTCGGAATCGGGGTGGGGGGGCAAGGCTCTCTGGGCTCCAGGTCCGCCCAGGCAGAGCCCGCCTCTTCATGGACGGCGTCCCGGCGGACGGAGAGGCTGAGGCCCTGCTCGCAGAAGAGCTCCTGCATCAAGCCCAGGTCCAGGGCGGCAACACTCTTGCCATTCAGCATCAGGATCTCATCTCCCTGCTGCAGACCTGCAGAAGGACGACGCGTGCGCGTGCCAGTCAGAAAGTGCCGCCGCAGCCTGCTGCGCATCACAGTCGTGGTGCAGGGTCTTACATTGCGAATACTACTTCAGGATCAATACTCTGAGATACTGAAACTAATACTAATCATGAGTATTATTAGTACTTAAATGCTGCATAATATAAGAGCACCATCCATTCCAAAATGTGGGAAAAATGTGCATCGTAAAAGTTAAGATTAGAAAACTGAAACCTCGACAACCTTCGTTAACAGCCATTCCGTCCGGCAGCACTTCGCTGACAAAGATGCGGCTGCTCCCGTAGCCGTCCACGTGTCCCGTGACGGCGAAACCTGCAGCACAGCCAGGGGTCACCCGTGAGGTCGAAGGTCGGAGCAGCACCTCACGGTAACACCGTGTGCCCTCGCTATCCTGGCTGACTAACGTTCACACTCGGCTTGCTCGCTTAAATCGTGTGGTTGGATTGGTTACCATCATGCCATCCTGAGCAAACCACCGAGGGGGTGGTGTGCGGATCAGACTGGAGACCCACTGCGCGTCCGGACACTCACCGAAGTCCACAGCACTGGAGGGCCGAGACAGACGTATGGTGAACACACTCAATGGGAAGATTTCCAGGGTGTCATATACCTGTTGAGAGAGTCGGCGCTCAGGAAGATTCATGTTGGACCACGTGGGACTATAGCACCAACCGAGAATAGTTGTGCCACCCAAAAGGTGCCTGACGCCAGCCTCACCAGGTCTGCAAGCAGCTCGCTGCTCCCTGGCACAGCACACTGGGCCTCCTGGCCCGCGCCCCCACGCACACGCAGCCCGTGGAGACTCGCCTCCAGCTGCTCCACCTTTAGGGAGCAACGCAAGACTTTCACTTCCCGGAACATGCCCCATCTTTCCCATCGCTTCTACACACCGGCACGGTAACTGAGGAACCAGATTCCAGTAAAAGACTGTCCTGGCGACAGGAGATCGGCAGAGAAAGACAAATCAGCTCTGAATGGGTTAAGCATGCAAACACATGCACAGCTCTGCAAGACGAATGGGTGAGCCTTACGCTTAAGCGTGTGATATTAACGAATAACACCCCCCCGCACAGCTCTACAAAGCAACACTATGTTGCCCCCCCCCCCAAGAGAATGTGCACGAACATGCAAACCAAGGTTGGGGGGGGGGGGCTCACAGGTCATTTCCCCATAAAGCTGCAGCAGTCCTTGGCTACAATTCAAACATTATCTGAAATACACAACTCTCTACACCAGTGTTAATAATTTCAAGCTCATAAAATGTTTAAAAAGACTGGAGGGAAAACTTGTTTTGTATCCCCTTTTTATTGCAAGGAATCAATGGATTCAGATTCTTGAAAAATGTTGGCTGGAAGCATAGCTTATTGTAGGGGGAACTTCTCAGTCCCCCTGAAAAAATGTTTTTCTAAATCCATTTAGCGATTTCTCCCATATGTTCATGCACATTTTGTGAAATTATGTTTGTGTATGCCAGGCACCCCGTACCTCTTCAGAAAGTGACAATCCTAAAGTGAGCTAAGCGCCCTCTATGGGCCAAATCCCAGATTAACCCCTGGCTGAAAGCCTTTTGGTGTGACCCCATGAGTGTAGGGTGACCACCTAATCCATGACAGGGGGGAGGGGGACACTACAAGCTACTTTTAGGTTTTACGAACTACTTAAACTGAAAATCTCCTGCGACTGGCTAATTAGTTCAATTCTTCTTGTGCTTTGATTGGTTTGTTTCCTTAATTGAAAGACTCATCCAACCATTTCACATTAACATTATTGACACATACATGATTATAGGAGTCTGACCAATCAGCACACAACAAGAGCTAAAGTATAACCCAGATCTTTTTAATCGAAACAGTAGTTCATAGTCCCCTGCTGCGGATTAGCTGGTCATCCTGGACGAGTGGCTGATGGGTGACTGTATGTGATATTCATATACTGGCAAATAAATGAAGGACACAACCCCTTTATTTTCTAGTAACAGAGGACACAACCTTTCCTATAAAAAGTGTTTACGGAATAGTTTTTCTATAAAAAGCTATGTTGTTCCCGCACACCTTGCAGGCCAGGGCCAGCACGTCCTTCACCGTATGATCCCGTTTTATAGGCACCGCGATGGCCTGGTTGTCCGGCATGTACACGTAGGTCAGCGTTTCTGGGCTGCTGTCCCAGTGATGGCCCTCGAGTGGCTCCACAGAGTAGAGATTAGCCAAGCCGTCCAGCCTCTGTTTGGAGATAAAAATTAAAACCAAAATTATTAATGGATGTGTGCCATCCATGGATGTGTGGATGTTCTGTAAGCTGCCGTTTCTTCCATTTCTGTTATGGTCACTATAAAAATTGCTATTACTGGCTACGACATTAATATTGTGGAGACATGTGAAACTGCCATTTTAGAGTCATGTGACCAACCAGGTCAGAAGCCACCGACATTAATTCTATGGTAGCCCACTTCGGCATCTCTGTACCATCAAGTTTGGTTTTGGTTGAGACTTCATGTCTCTGAATTTAAAACTGTGCTGCTTTATTACAGTGATAGGGCCCACTAGAGAGACCACATGAAGACATTACATTAAGAAGGAAAATTTGCCCAACTGTGCAAAATTTGGGAAAGTTTCAGAGTATCCATGGAATTTTCCAACCTGCCGTTTCACAGCCGACAGATGACTGTTAAACTCGATTTTATTTTAAAAAACATTTATTTACATTTCTTTTGAGGGGGAAAACAAATGTGTTTTACAGACTCCTGGAAGTTGTGTAGGACTCTGTGTCACTTTATCCCTTGGGGTCAAATTGGAAAGCGGTTTGCCTTCTTAGCCAGGACTCGCACCCACGGCGTGAGGGAGCCCACTCTACTAGCCTGTTGCTGTTGGAGACCAAACCGCATTGTTCTCGTGCGCTGGCAGGAAAATAGGAATGTACTGTGCTTACCCGGGGGTTATGAAAATGGCGACGTCCCTAAATAACTAACTAGACAAATAAATAAACAAGCAGGACGCGAAAGCAGCTTGCAGTCACAGCGACACAGCCGCTACTTGTGCTCCACTCCTTCCGTTTTGTAACCCCTCCGCCGAGCCCCGCCCTTTGGAGAAACTGACAAACTGTTTTTTTTTCCTCCAGACTTTATGACCAAACACTGCAGTGAGGGGAAACCTTGGAGGGGGGAAGAAAGGGGACTTTAGGATGTATTTATTTATTTTTAAGACTTTCCTGAGGGCAGTTGCCAATGTCCCCCCCCCCCTTTCGGGGGGAATTGTCATGGCTCAGTCGCTAAAAACTACCCCCAAGCCCTGACTAGGAGCTAATTCATAGGGCACCTTCTTGCTGCTATGGAGTAGTGGCAGTCTGGTCAACTTTCCACTAGGGCAGCCCAGACCGCCTCCACTGTACAGGCACTAGGATGGATCGGTGACTCAAACCAAACAGTTCTACCTCAGTCTTTCCTACGTAAAAGAGGTTCCTCTCTACCCAGCGTCGACTGTATGAAAGATGTGACTAAAAGTGGAGGGTTCGAATCAGGAATAACATTCGGAGCTACGTCAACTGCTGCCCAGCAACAGGGACATACACAGTACCGATAAATATGCCGGACGACACCGCAACGAGAGTGCTGAAGGTCCTGCTGACGTCAGAAGGGAGAAGAATCAGAACAGCGATGTTTTAGTAATGAAGTATTACTGAGAAGCATCAGATGGTCATTAGTAACCAAAAGTGGGAGGTGAGATCTCGTTCAGCCTGGAAGATAACAGCAGTGCTGTTGAAAAACATCAGAAATCACAAGCGGTTAAAATTTGGTTCAGGATGGGAAACTGAGCAAACCAGGAGGAGCTGGGGGGGTGGCGTCCACAAGGGGATCATTTTCATGAGGAATTTGAGCCTCGACATAACTAGGGTCTCCACAAACTGACAAAGGTCTGTGTTCAGAGTACGTCTAACTTCTGACCTTATATAGGACAGGAAATGGTGTATAAATAAAGTATAAATGCAGGATGGTTTACAAAAGCGTACACAGAACGTTCCTTAACGTTCTTTATTCCTTAATAGAGGACCTTCTTCCTCGAGCCAAAACACGGAACAGCAGAAACTCTCACAGCACTGGAGCTAATGGTCCTGAAAAGGGAGCTAGGTGGAATGGCCCAGTCTCTGGAGATGAGGCCTAGCCTACCACAGAGCCGCCCAGGCAGGAACCACCAGGAGAGGCAGGCTGAAGCCTGATCCTGCTCCTCTGTCCTGTGCTGGAGTATCCCCAGTCATGCTAGGAAGGCATCGCATATCCTACAGCTCCTGGGGGGCGGCCAGTTATTCGTTTATATCACACGCTTAAGATTCACTCATCCGTCTTGCAGAGCTGTACGCTCGGACACATGCCTCATGGTCTGACGTGCGGCCCCTGCTAAGGTTCAGGGCAACCCAGCACCCCTTTGACACACGAAGGGCAGTGTTCCCTCCCTAGGCTCCAGGTTTAGAAAGGGAGCAGAAAAGAGGCAAATGTTTTCGGGGCCGCAGTTCAAGGAAAAGTTCTTTGTAGAGGCATGATCCAAGAACCTGTTAAGCAAAGAGGGGGGAAAATCCAGCATTTCCCTGAACCTGTTCAGCCCTGGCTATGGATTCTAACTCTTTTGATTGCCTGTCTTTTTTTCCAAGACCATAAAATCCTATTAGAAACAGAGGAACATCCCTCACTTGGGGACAGCTTACTGGGATCCTGCCGACTGCAACAGGCCGCACATAAAACCATAAACCAAAGGACGGCACTGACTCAGATTTACGGGCCAAATACCCTCAGTTCCTATGTGCACCATTTTAATGGTGGAGAGGAACAATGGACACAAACCTAAAGCAGGGAACAGTATCAATGCTGGAAAATGCTTACCAAGGCAAAACTGAAAGACATGAAATGTTAGGCAAGAAATAAAACTTAGTAATGCAAGAAACGGTTTGAAAGCCATGTGGACTGAAGATTTTTTTAAGGTGGGGGAGCATAAGAGGGAGTCATAATTCAAACAGAGGGAGCAAACGTATCATTGACTAATTAAACATTTGCTATTGACAAGTGACACAGGAGAAGCACCTCAGGGGCCAAACAGATGTCAGCTGGGGCTGGTGCCACTGTGGCCCAATACGAGTGAGTGAGTGAGTGAGTGAGTGAGTGAGTGAGTCAGACAGACAGTCAGTCAGTCAGTCAGTCAGTCAGTCAGTCAGTCAGTCAGTCAGACACAGACAGTCAGGCAGACACACATACCTTTGTATTTACATCTTTGGGGGGACCGTTCATTCATTTCTATTGGAACCACCCTAATCCCAGCAATGACACCTTTAACCTCTACCCAGCCCTAACCTTAACCATGCAGGGAGCAGAAATACAAAGTACAGATATTTTATGGGTTCCACTGAAATTAAGGTAGCTGATTACGAGAAAGATCTTGGTCTGTATGTTGATGCTTCCATGTCCCACTCTCACCAGTGTGGGGAAGCAACAAAAAGGCCAACAGAATGTTGGGTTATGGCGCTAATTGTGTGGAGTTTAAGTCAAGGGAGGTGATGTTACAGTTATATAATTCCTTGGTAAGACCCCACCTAGAATATTGTGTACAGGTTTGGTCACCATACCTTAAGAAGGACATTGCCGTTTTAGAAAAGGTGCAACGTAGGGCTATGAGAATGATTCCTGGCCTTAGAGGAATGTCCTATGAGGAGAGGTTAGCTGAGCTGAATCTGTTTAGCCTCGAGCAAAGGAGACTAAGAGGGGACATGATCCAGGTATATAAGATTCTAACGGGTCTAGATGCTGTTCAGCCAAATGGCTATTTCAATATTAGTCTAAATACTACAACTGGAAATTAGCGGGAGAACATTTTAAAACAACTTTGAGGAAGCACTTCTTTACACAGTGTGTAGTTAGAGTATGGAATAGTCTTCCTGCAAGTGTAGCACAAGCTAAAACCCTGGGTTCCTTCAAATCAGAGCTAGATAAGATTTTAACAACTCTGAGCCATTAGTTAAATTCTCCCCAAACGAGCTAAATGGGCCGAATGGCCTCCTCTCGTTTGTAAATTTCTTATGTTCTTAACCATAAGTAACCAAACTAAATACAAGACGTTTTGGCATTTTTAGTTACTTGACTGCAGTCATAGATATTTATAAAATTCTTTTTCCCCTTGTGGTGACTGAAAATAAATAATGATCCCCATGTCAAAAGTAACAGGTTTTTATCAAATTGTGTGGACATTTGGTCTCTACATAAATCCTGAGACTTTTCACTGATGTAAGGAAACATATTTATTCCTGTTGTACACTAAAGAAAAGTTGTGAAATTAAAAATAAAAATAAATTTGAAAAAATCAAAATTGTAAGATGTCTTATTTCCTCCAAAGACAAATAACCTAAAATTGAAGGACACTTTTTCCTCAGGTCTCAGGAGGAAATATGACCCCCCCCCCCCCACACACACACACACACACACACATACAAGCCAACAGGCCGTTGGGGCTTCACTACCCAACTCTAAATGAACAAGAATTGAATGAATAGAACATGATCAAACTGCTGAGTGAAGGTGAAACATGAGACTGAAAGGGGGGGGGGGGGTCCAACTCACCTCAGAACTGCTAGGAGGGAAAAGGCTCAGCTGCCCCCCGGCGTTACTGTCAAAGATCTGCAGGATGGACAGACGCCAGACAGACCAGCAGTTACAGACAAATAAACAAAGACCCTGTCATCCTTTCAGTGAGGAAACACTAACCTTGTAAGAGTGTCTCCAGTTTGCATTTAATTAAAAAGCAGATCAAACTCTTGCTTTGATACTATTCCTGTACAGAAAACTGGGAAATAAAGCCAACCTCCGAGACCATACTGGAAATAATAAGCAGTGTAGTGCTGCTGGAATTAGCGCTCCGGGCCCGACAGATGAAAAGGGTCTGGCCCGTGGGTGGCTCTCGCCGGCCCCTCCCAGGACTGTGATGCGTCCTGTTGCCGTAGAGATTTCCAGCTTGGGTGACTAAGCTGCTGACTGGTATGTCTGAATCTGGGTCTGGACTGCTTTTGTTGGAATGCCGATGCCTGTTACTTGCACAACACAGCACAGAATCGAGTACAAGTGGGTATGTGGGGAAAGCGCCGAGCAGGGCTTGCCGCGGGGCTGATATCACCACCTTCCCATAATGCCCCACTGTTAGATGAGCTCTCCTTTACCTGGCCAGGGCTGGCCCTCATATTTGCCAGTCAATAAGCTCCAACCACCTTATACACCCCCCAAGGCAAGAAACAAAACTCAGACTCTGCTGAGGGGTATAAATGGCATATATACTCTAATGTCATATGAAAGCCAAGTGTTCACAGACAGGGACCAGGTTTGCTTTTTGTTACAGGCAACATTGCTGGTGCATTTTCACCCAGGTGGAAGCATTATTGATGCTAGTGGCTCTAGGGACAGGTCAGTATAGGTTGATTGGGGGGTGGGGGGGACAAACGACAGTACGTTTTTTTGTATCTAATGGGATAAATAAAAAGTTATATATTCCTAAGGACATGCAGGCACGCCCAGCATCACAATGTTATGGGCATCCATCAGTATCTTTCTTAAGGGTTAATTTTTAAAGGAACTGTCCCAAGAGGAAGCAGGGTACCCTGGGAATGGGGGTTCTTTAATATTTAATGGACGATGGAGGTGTACACAAACCATCTGTCGCCGTGGGGCTGGTCACGGCTTTCACGCAAACCCTCCCCCCAGAAGCTGGAGGAGCCCCGTTTTATAACATAACTGCTGCTATGACCTAAGCATGGATCTGACCCTGTGCTCACTGTGCATCAGTATCAGCATACGTGCGTGAGCAGAGTGCGTGCATGCTTCACACACACAGATAAATACACATACACATACAGACACACAGGCGCGCACACAGACACAGACATACAAACGCATGCACAGACATACAAACACGCATGCGCACACAGACAGATAGACACAAACTCAAAAGTTCCCTCTGCAGTGGGACACAACACAACCTGAGAAGTCCTAATTTAGAGGAGGTGGACAGTTAGCAATCATTGGAAATCCGGGAATAAGACTCTTATGGGATTGCTACCTTGAGGCTCAAAAGAGCAAGCCAGATGTTCCTCGGACCCCAACAGACCACCTATTCTCTGAGCAACATGCATGGAACAGCTAATGATGGACAGGATTTAAAGCCCGAGTACAATTTCCAGTGGGGTGGGCAAAGAGGAAACAGGTGTGTGTGCAGGATCTCCGCATGGGAGCAGAACATTCAGACTCATGACAAGACAGTGACCTTCAAGGCTTTAAAGGTTCACGTCCTTTAATATTTTTCGGTGGCATTATAGAAGTTTCGGTGCTCTGGACACCCAGGTGACAAAGCCAATCATGGCTGCTGACCTGCACACCCGGGACGTGCGAGCCTGCTAATACCTGCGACATGGACGGCCTCTTCTCCCGGCCTCGCTTGGTCAGGTTGTCCAGGCCCTTCAGCGAGGAGAACAGCCCCCGCTTGCCGCGCATCTTCTGGGAAGCCGAGAGCGAGCGCTTTCGCATGCTGGCCTCGTCCCGGGAGCAGATCTGGGGATGGAAAGAACACCAGGGAAGTGAGAAGCCGTCTGAGGTGATGGGCAGCAGACGGCACAGCAGGACCGGGGATGGAGAGAGAACAGGCCGTGCAGCTCGCGCAACTCTGACCATGCGGACCTGGAGAAATCCTACCAGCTATGAAAACCACATGGTGGTGCTTTGCGTTAATGATGCAGTGACCCACAATTAATCTTAAAAGGGCTGTTTGTGAAGGTGGGGGAGATCTAAATCTTAAGATAATGACTAGAACAGAGAGACCGTGTTTGAAAACCATTCAAATTGTTCTCAGATGAGACCTTAACGGTCACAGTCCAGCTCCAGCCCAACCACCAGGCTCATCACTCACCAGGGCGTGAAAAGAAGACACAGAGAAGATGCCCAAGCGCCCCAGCGCCATCTTAGAGGGCCGACTGGCAGTGGCCAGGAGGCTCTTGGGGTTGGGAAGCTCGCCGCCCTGCAGGCTGGCTAGGTAGCAGCGCATGCGGAACAGGTCCATGTTGAACTTCTCCAGGTTCTGCTCCCACTGCTGGATCTAGGTGGTGGGGGTGGGGGGGATTTGGGTTAGGAGGAATTCCACAGGGTTGTAATT
>JAABNY020000025.1:23888829-23902214 GCA_015164015.2 Brevimyrus niger | reverse complement strand
GGGGTGTGGGGGTGGGTGGGGGGGGGCGGGCGGGGCGTGTGGGGGTGGGGGGGCGGTGGGGGGCGGGGGGGTGGGGGGGGGGGGCGCCGGGCGGGCGGTGGGGGGGGGACGTAGACATCTAATCCAGGCCTGACATTTCAGTTATTCACCCCAATAAAAAGTCAGACAAGGAGGCAAATGACTGAATCCAGAGCCACAACCCCTCCCCCAATCCACAAAATGCGTGAACCTATATCAGGTTGTGCCAAGGACCATATCACACTCTGCAAATCAATGTTTCCCAATCCGATCCTCAGGGACCCACAGACGGTCCGTGTTTTTGCTCCCGGCAGCTGTGGCTCTGTGGGTCCCCCAGGACCGGATTAAGAAACACTGACGTAAAATGATCAAAAACATTTTGTTATCTAGTGTGGGTGACCCTGGTGTGTTTTGGCTGTGATTTCAAAACTAAAAATGCAGCAAAAAAGGTGACTACTGGAATAGCTTCATGTGACCAGGCATCACTACCAAATATATAGACTGTCTCAGAGGTCCGTTTAGACGGTCTGTTTAGGTATATACCACCCAGGGTCACTGCCATGTTACACCTGACGTCATTATGAACCATATTCTTTGTAATTTTTTCCTCTCAGCACCAGCGAAATAATATGTGGGCATTATATCCTCAGTGAAGCCCTAATTAGACAGAGGAGCGTGCTTAGGCATTACTGGCATCAAGCAATGAATCATTAGTAATGAGACTAAGCTGAAGTCCCCAAAACTCTGTTCTCATTCTCCTAACGACATGAAGATGTTTCTCTTATCTAACATGTTTTGTTCTGTGAAAGCGTTACCATTAGCCATTATTGTTCTAGCCAAGGAATAATGCATTTTTTATTGCATGCGTCATTCCCACCCTGGTCTGGTAATGAAGAAACAAAAAAAAAAACACACATGACTATCTGAAAAAGTCGGACATTGATCAACATAAATCCAGCAATGCCCCGACCCTTCTAACACGCTCACATACATGGAGCCCGGTAGGTCGCGCAGTAAAGGCTGCGGTGTGTCGCATGGAGGAAAATCACCCAGATAGCAGGACACGCACAATCGCATGCAGTCTCACGCAGTGAGCAATGCCTGAGTCACCGCGGAGGCTGGCGTCGCATATTGCGACCATCTGGACAAGCGAGTCAACAGATTAAACGGCACACTATTCGGTCACATTCTTGCCTCTCGTTAAACACAGGTAGTGGGGGGGGGGGGTTGTTAGGCATTTCTCATGCGGATATTCCACCAGGCCTCCTTTCCCCTCCACCGTGCCCCCAAAAGGGCAGCTGCCCAAGCGTTTCAACTGTGACAAGATTCTTTGGGGACGAAAACTTCAAAAGGCCTCCTGGTATTGATTTTGGGAGCGGGGGGGGGGCACATCAAAGTAGTCAGGGCTCCAGAGAGACTGGAGGCCATATCCTAGACTGGCACACTCCCCCCTCACCACCACACCCAGCTACACCCTCTGACCTTTAACCTTTGTTGCAGAGCTTCCTTCCATGCAAGTCACAACCCCAATTGAAAACCACAGCCATGCCTCCTGCTGAGAACGGTGACTCTGCGTTTCTTGTCACCAATTGCTTCCTGTAGCAGGGAAAGCAAGCAGATGGATGGGGCGGGGGCAGCCGCGCATGGTGGCGATGCATTCCAATGCGTTCCAGCTGTGCCACAGGTCTGCTCTTTGAGGTCTGTCCTTTGATGGCCCCCAGGAAAAACAGTGGCCAGGTAGCCTGAGAAAAGGCCTTTGGGACAGACCAACCCCCTTCCTTAATTACCTCCCAATAAATCTCTCTTATTTGCTCATTTACGGCTGGCGGCATAGAGGATGGCAGTTCATAGTTTGACACACAGAGTGTTTCCACAGTGTCATCTGGTTCAGTCAGCACAGATACTCTAAAGAGGGTATAACACAGGGCAAGAGCCCATTACCACAGAGCATCTGCAATTCAGAGGAACGAGATGTTTAGAGCTGCAAGCCTTCAGGTTGGGTGTGTGTGTGTGCGTGCGTGCGTGCGTGTGTGTGTGTGTGTGCGTGTCTGCATGCCGTTATTCCCCCAAGCTTTCAATAAAATGCAAACAACTACAGTGGTGCTAAAATTAGGCTGATTATCTTCCTTTCCCCCACAAATTGTGGCGGGGTGTCATTTTGTTTGTACAGCATTAAAGCTAATTTTCTTTTAAGACTTCCTGCTACTAATGGATGGTAAAGAAAAATATTTCATGAACCACAGAGCATCCAGCACCAGCAGAGAGTGAGATATTTAAAAGGTGGGACTGTGATTAAACCCAGTTAGCATGGAGATGTTTCACATATGCTGTTTAGGACACAACCTTCACTTGCACCTATAACTGTCTGCTTTCCATCAGAAAACCAGGTCTTGGGAAAGAAACAAACATGGTTTTTGCTCCAGGTCCAAGGTGCCGCCACAGCAGACACACGCTCCACCAAACCGGGCTCATTAGACGGGGAAAAAACAGCCCTTGGAGCAAATATCGTCCTTTGTGGCTAATAAGTCAGGGGAAGGCCAAAGGTTCACAAACTAATCCTTAAAGTTATGAGTGTGGGGTGCCGAACGCTGGCCACTCGATGGGCCTCACCTGGGTCTCGATGGCTTTGCGGTTCCTGGGGTCGCTGACGATGGACAGTTGCAGCTCGGCCATCTTCTTCATTTTGCCGTCCATGTCGATCTTCTGCAGGAGGCCGCGGGTCTGGCTCCGCAGGAGACGCACCGTGTCCTCCTTGCCGTGGCGCCTGGCGAACAGGGAGGCGCAGGCCGAGTGCACCGCCGTCACCCAGTTCTCCAGATCCGTCTGGCTGCTCGCCTATGAGGGGGGGGGGGGGGGTGATGAGTCACTGCCCTGAAGTACCTTCAAACGCTAGGAAAACATGGGGCGTTTCTCCATGTGTGTACTCAAGCGTTCTCATGTACCCATTTTACGTCATCTTCCATTGCCGAAGACCGGTTCCTATACTAAGAACAAAAATATAGAGGATGTTCTTCCCCATCTTGAATATCTAGGATACATTGGTTGCATCTTCACCAAATGAGACCAATCTTATGATTCATTGTGTCCCAAGTTCATTCTTGGAAAGCAACATAGTTAGATCAGTCTTGTCAAGACCACAAGTGTTCTTGGTATTGAGAAACACCCATGGAGAGGACAGAACATGGTGCTTTCAAGATTTATTTATGTGTCTGGGGTGTTTCCCTAATGGAGGGGGCTAGGCCTGCACCAGGGGTCCTGCTGAGTCACTATGCTGGGGAACAGGGCGTCCTGCTCAAGTGCCAGTTTCTAAGATGGCATTTTCCAGATGGTCTTGGCGGAGTCTGCTTTCCTGCATGACCTTATGGGGGCTCCCCGGACAACACACTGGTGCTCTTGTACGCCTCACAGAGTCGAGCTTATAGCCCAGGACAGAGGATGCTGAACACCAAGACGATACTGTTTCCTAAAGTTAGTAGCCAACCAACAGACCAACGTCTGCAGGAATGGTCCCGAAACCACGCTGGCTGCGTCTTTTCATTCCTCGATGGGATGTTTTCCATTCTGTTTCATGTGCTGTTGCTACTCTGTCCATGTCACACAAAGTAATGTCCAAAATAAATAATGAATAAATAATGATAAAAGGACAGTTAATAAAGATGGCAGTAGTGACTTTGGAGAAAAGGTTTACGCAAAGCCATCTTTGGTGAGTAAAAGGCATCCAGACCAGTAACACTGGTGAGAAAATGCAAGGCAGGAATGTGTCATGAGATCTCACTGGGCCGACGAGGGAAAATACTGTTAAAGAACCAAGCTGTGCTAACAGGAAGGTGAGAAACAAACACTATTTACCAAAAAACACCTTTTCTAGTTCTCATTTCTGCAATAGATTTCTACCGTCAACCCACATGATGGTAAGCCGGTAATCAGGCCAACAAAACGATACATTACAGCACAGAAAATCGATCTGGGTTCTGGTAAGGGGGGTGGGGGTGGGGGGGGTCTCCTGATTGGGTGCTGGTGCAGTGGGGTTGAAAATGATGTCCAAAAGCCAACCCACACGCCTCAAAACTTTCTGCTCACGTGCAGGGGGGCTCTTACCTGGAAGAGGTAGACGTCGCCGTAGGAATTGCTCAGGCAGAAGACGTTCTCCTTTTTGGGGTGTTCGGGTACGGACTGCACGACGCTGTCCTCGGCAAAGAGGGCATAGCGGGGGGACAGGTCCTGCTCGGCGGTGCTCTTGCTGTACGTCTCGTAGAACAGCAGCGTGCAGCCTAAGAGACAGGAGACCAAGTTGGGGCTCTGGGAAGTTGCGGGGGAAGGGCTACGATCGAGGCTGACGAGCACCGGCGAATTCGCCAGGGCACTGGTCGCCTTTGTGAGAGCAAGATTTTAAAAATAGTGTCACATGGTGCGGGAGGCGCGAGACCTGCGACAGAAAGGTAATCCCGACTCCCACTTAGCAAAATGTCATTAGCGGCTCTCGCTCAACAGAGCTACTGTACTCCGGGTCACATTGCCTCGGGTGGTGGGAGAGGACGGCGTGCCGGCGAGTCCAGCTTCCCCTGCGGACCGCAAGGGTCAGCGGGCATCCCTGCTGCCTCGGCACAGGGACAAGCACTGCCTTTGTACCCCCGCCCACTGACAGGAGGAGCATTTAAATTACGAAGCATCATATCTGGGACTTCAACCAGCTGAAACCTGAACTGTGCAAAAAACGACATTGCCAAAAGAAGAACCTGCAGCACGGTAAGCAGCATGAAGGTGGAGTGGGGGGAGGCTCTGTGCCTATGATCGGTAGGTCGCCGGTTCAAAATCCCTTCACACCACTGTTAAGCCCTTAATCACCCCAAAAAATACTTCAGGGACACCAGATAAACAGCTGACCCTACGCTCTGACCCCAAGACACATGCACATGTGTATATATCTCAAAGGAGAGCAAGAAAAGCTACGCAAAAACAAGCATTGCGATGCACCAGATCCCAGGATAACAAACAAGTACTGCATGACTGTCTCACAACAATGTTTTTAAAAATATGCGTACATGAAATTTACATGGATCATCAGCTGGCAGTGGCAGGTGAAGAGCGCAGATTACAGCACGTAATTCCCCGTAAGCTCCTAAAAGGTTAAAGGGGGACAAGGTAGTCCCCCGGGTTCGAGAGCCGTAGGACGGCTCGTCGTCGCCCCCTGCAGGCTCTCTGGGTAGCACACTGGAGGAAGGTATGAAAGAGAATGCAGAGGATCCCTGCCTCACCTTTGAGCGTGACCCAGTACTGCCTCCACTTTCGTCGGGTCACCAGCTCCAGCTTCCTGTCCTTGTGCACGGTCACCAGGGGCTTGAAGGAGAGCCAGCCCGCCCGGCGAACCACGCCCTGCTCCTTCTCCAGCAGCTGGTCCAGCTGCTCCAGGGAGCCCAGCGAATCGCTGCTGGTGTCCTCCGTCTCCGTGGAGGCGCCCTGCTCCACCCCACCCCCGCCGGTCTCCAGCTCACGCATGAAGTTCTCGTAGATGTTCTGCCGCAGGGTGCCGGTGCCGTGGAGGGCGCTGGCGGACTCGCTGCGGGCGGGAGGGGGCTGTGCCGTGCCCGGGTACCACAGCAGGCTGGAGCCCTGGGAGGGCGAGCTGGTGTCCGCCGTCAGGCCGTCCACGCCGCTGTCGAAGCACTCCACGGCCTCCTTGTTCCTGGGCTCCTGCCAGGACAGACACAGGGAAGTCGAAGCAGATTCTTAATAATTAGCCTGTTTATAAAGTAACCAGAGTTTGATTCGTAACACACCATGAGAATCTGAATACTTTTAGTATTATCCCGGAGGAAACTTTAAGGACATAAGAAGCATCTGCTGAGGGTGTAGTTTGGAGAGCGGGAGCATAGCTGCATTACTATGGTTACAGCAGTCACAGCACTGAAGAAAATCAGAACCTGCAGTCATCATTCAGTCATCATTCAGTCATCATTCAAACTCCCCATCCCGAGTTTCATTCCCACGCCTGGCTCTACTTTTCAGCCTGTTTTTGTTTGGAAATGATCTCAAACTCAGCATTACCTGCCTCTTTCAGCAGCTGGCCCTCATTAGCCCCTTGACTCATCTAGGGAAGGACCAGCTTCCCTCTCCTATGGGGGAGGGGGGAGGGGGGGAGGTTTGTAGGAAGACCCCCCCACTCGACACGGAGACGAAGGGATCTGGAGGCTTCCCTCCAGTTTAATGCCCCCCACCCCCGAAGCCACGATATTCTGCAGCTTGTTTTAATAGAGCCTAAACGTTGCACCTAATTAAGCCAGTCAGACCTTAGCTGGGGGGGCACGAGCAGAACTTTTAACGATAATGGCTAGGAGCTCAATCTTTAGGTCACGAAACCCAACAAGGTATTTATCCTCCAAATGGTCTCTTGAAGCCGATTCCAAAACAGCAATTTTAATTCGTCTTGGTAGGTCTGACAAAGTCCCTGATACCACACTACAGAGCAAGGGAATCAGAGTCAATCAGAATCAGAACAGTTTTATAATCCCAAAGGAAACAGTTTAAAGGATCGTGAATCAAGAGTGAGCAGCATTTACAGAGTGTGCTGTGGACTGACTGTGACATCATAAGAGCGGGACAGCACACTTGTGGCGGGTTGCCCTCCATGCCTCGTGATACGAACGGAGGACGAGAGTCACGCAGGGCGCCACGCAAGCCTTATCTCCGCCCCCACCCCCCCGCCGCACCCAGGCTCTCGCCAGGATTACTGGAATAACCAGACCAATGTGGGCTTATGCACACAGAAAGGCTAATTGGGAAGGACAGACCCCACGTCGAGGAGGTGCCCCCCCCCCCCATAGCTGGGAGGCAAAAGAAGGCACCCGTCTGCCCCCACTTAACCTGGTTTGGCCCTGGGATTGAGTTCAGGCCCTTCAAGGGTTTCCAGAACCAGTCAGATGCGCTCAGTGTTCACGCCAAGACAAGCAGAGCCAACAGGGAAAAACAGGGAAGTCTTCAGATAAATCTCACCGCTGAGCTTGGAAATCACCACCGTATCCATCAGCAGCATCTAAATGTAGCCCATGCTGCACTATACCTGAATTAGCACTTAGCATTTGGGAATAAAAAAACTTTATCTAAAAGATTATTATTATTATTATCTAAAAGATATTTCAAACATCAGTCAACTAGCCACTGAATTCCGGGTAAAAAAAAAACAAACAAACAAGCACGAAATTATTTATAGAATGCAACATGTTAACAATGATTTGTGCAAATGAAGACAGTTCCCACTATGTCTCCCTAAACCAGGTTTCAGCAAGCTGGTTTCAAAGCCTGAGTTTTTTTAAATGTCTTTTTTCTAACTTAATTCAATTGGAAAGCTTTTCCCGGTGCTGATCATGGCCACGGCTCACCAAAGCGCTCAATCGACACCATGCACACGGCAACAGGAGCCGCCTGCCGGGCGTGGCTCGTTACACGCCGACTGTGTCGCACGACATTCGCGGTGGTTATTCCCATTGCGCGAGTCTGTTTACATACTCGGATGGAACCACTTCAGACACAGAGGTCAATGTTCGTCAACGCGGGCCTGTTTAGGATAAGCCTGACGGGCATCCGAGACCTCAGTCTGAAGGCAACTTGGGTCACGCTTTCTTTTATCCACAGAATCTACTACTAACACTGCTACCTGAGTTATTCTTTTACTTTAGCACAGATGCTACATCATCAACAGTGCTGATGTACAACCTTCCACAAGCAAACTAGTATCATGATCATTTTAACATTCACATAAAAATGAAACCTCTCAAATGAAAAGGGACATCAGCCTTGAGCCTCTGCCACTCTTGTACTTTCACCCCGACAGCCGCTAAGCGCAACCGAAACATCGATGCTTATTTGCTGACTAACGCACAGCAAATGATCTGTGACGCTCTACAGCGAGTCGATTCCAGCTTACCCACCCTGACAAAGGTGTCCTCTCTGAAGACCCACCGGCTTCCCATGTCACCATCCCCTACATCCTACAGCTTTTCTGCTCGCTTCCGCTCACAATTATGCCTTTCCATTACAGCTCCATCTTCTCTCGGGGCAAAAGGATTGCGAATGTCACCGTCCGGAGCTCCGCAGTGTCCTCGGGGACAGCTGGTGCCCCGTCCCTGGCACAGGACACCTGGTGGACGGGAGTGGGCATAGCACCTTGTTCTTGGACCGGGGAGTCAGGGGCCAGGAAGCCGCCAGGGTGATCAGCACCTCCTCTACAAGCTGGGAATTAACTGCACCCGTAAAGTGTCAGGATAAGCCAGAAATGGAAGAACTCCCCTGTGGAGGAAAAGCTGTCTGAGACTGGCCGTCCAGACACCGAAGGGAGGGTGCGGGGGAGAGGCTGCGATGCAACCGACAAGATAACGTACAAATTTGGGAACAGCTCTTACCACTGCAAGCCCTGACCAGCTGCACCCTACGCACCAGAAGCAGGAAGAAGAGCACCCCCTACGTCAACAGAGCTCACACCTGACCTTACATGCAAGACCTCACTATTGGCAATTTAACGTTGCCCTTGATGTGCCTGTATCATTTAGCCACATCCCCAATATTAAAAACTAGAAAGGAGATTCAAAACCATTTCCACCACAACACATTTAAAAATGGCACATGTTAGAAAACATGCATCACTAAACTAATAATGGACCAAAAAAAAAAAATGACGTCACGGAAAGTTCCCCTGAGACAACAGTGTGATGGTGGCAGACAGAGTTTGTGCCCCTAAGCTTACCTGCATCTTTCTCTTCTTTCTGCTCAGGCTCCCTGTCCAGTCGCTGAAGTTCCGCATGCGACTCTTGAGGGAATCCTTCTTGGCACTGCCCTCGGGACTGGGACGGGCCTTGCGGCATGGCAGTGTGTAGGAGCTGTACTGCTTGGCTCCTTGGTATCCCTCCTTGACTGGCACATCTAGGACATCCGTGAAGGAAGCGCGATGCCCAGTACCTGGGAGAACCAGGAAGGGCACGGGAGAGTGTTCGGCCGCTGGGTCAGTACCGCCCATGTTGGGGTCCCGGTACAGTTCCGAGAAGGACACCGGGGGTGTGCTTCTGCTTCGGCCAACACCTGAGGAACACACAGTCTCCATTTCACCAAGTTCTACCCCATTTCCCCAGGGTGCATCGTACCAGGAGCCCTCAGAGCATAGGGAGCTGCTTTTGCTGGCCCTAGAGGCAGGGTCTGCCTGGCCACAGGACAACAGGGCCTCTGGAAACTCTTCCACGCCGGTCACTCGTGAACAGTGGCTAGGTGTCGACTCCACGGTCGGGCAGAATTTGAGAAGCTGCACCGGACCAGTGGAATCATCCAGCATCAGCTTGTTGTTGTTGGTGAACTCCACACGCAGGCTCCCATCCTTCTTGATGACCACCTTGGGACTACTATTCTCACCGGAGCCCGTGGAGGAGATGCTTGCCGGTGACGGTCTACGCCCATTGACAGTGTGCCCATTGCGTGCTCTGCTGGCCGCCTTGAAGCCGTTCCCCTCCGGTTGGGCGCCATTAGCACAGCAATAGCCGTTCTCAGAGGGCATGAGTAGGCCGCAACCTGATCTCTCAGGCGAACAGGCCTGCTGCTTGCTAGCGCCGCCCACCTTGCTTCCTTTGGCGACATAGTCGTAGTGGCGGGAAACATACGGCTGCCCGCCCTTATGCTGGGATAGCCAGCCACGACCGACGGCACGGGACTTGTACCCTGAGCCCCCGATCCCACCTCTCCACCAGGTCTGGGGAGACAGCGCTTCCTCCTTGGACGAGCAGAACTTCAGAGAAGACGGTTTGCGTTTCCCGGTGAGGATTAAACTGCCACCCTTAGGTCCCTGGATGCTGTACTGGCTCTCAGAATTGCCCATCCTTATCTAGAAAGAAAGAAAAATAAACGTCTATTTTTTGTTTTGAATATTAATTTATATGCCAGGTAAAATTTGTCTTGGGTCAACATTAATATTGATGAACTCAACTCTTTTGTGAGTGCAACACTATACAATAAAGAAAACTGGTGCCAGCTGTTTACAGTAGCATGTCGAGCATTAGAGTTCAGTTTCAAACCGAAATAAATGTAGGCAGCCATGTATTTTCCTGCCATCTCCCCTCTCTCAGTGGACCCCTGCAAAGGAGCCCCGGCTGTGCCGTGAGCGACACGTGACTGAATGCAGCTTTTAAAGGAAATATCCACTAGGCTGCTTTCATTCCACAGCACATCGGATCAGAGGCAGCCATCTTGACCCGGCCACCTTCGCACAACCACGGCTGCAACCTGTGACCAAGGCGGGGAATGGGAGGCTACGGTACCCTCGGTCTTCACAGTGCTGCCCCAGAGATCAATCCCGGCTCTGCTGGTCCTCCACACCGAGGCCCCAGTGGACAAACCCACCTCCTGCACTTCTTCAGCAGCGTTCACCAGTGCTGGAGTCTGTCCTCAGCAGGAACTCTGCCCATCTACATGGTCCTGCTCTCCTTCCCTCAGACGCCACTCCGGCTCATTTTGGGTCATCTGGAAAGGAGTGGGCAGAACAATCGGAATGTTAACACAGGCCCCTGCCTGGCCCCTTGCTCTAGATCTCCGTGGCTCGGCCCAAGAAAGAATCGCCACCCCTGCTTCCCCAGTGTACAGCTCCTGTCAGCTCTTGGAAAAAGCCGCGCCGGCCGACGAGTGAATGAAGAATGAGCAAGTTAAATGTTAGTATTGATTCAAGGCTGCAGCTGAAAGCTGGGTGAGAACCAGCTCAGCTGAGAAAAATGATGTCGTACCACTGAGGCAGAAGCAAAATCTAATAAGCAGAGGACATGGCTGCGTCAACCCTAAACACAGGCTGAATGGCCTCTCATATAAGGCTCCTCACGCTCTTCATTACAGATACGCTTAAATCCGCCTGGAGCCTGCTTTACCTCTTAAATTTTGCAAATCACTGTCCCTATTAGGAGATTAGCAGCGGTTCAGCAAAGAGAAGTTGACCACCCCCTGAGACACCAGCCTGCTAATCTGGTTCATTCCATGACATGTCAAAGTGAAGCCCAATGATATTTTTAACTTTAGTGAGTTGACGTGTCTATTTGTGTGTCATCAGACAGCGCCGGACCTCCGCCGACAAACTCTCCAAGTGCTCTGCCCAGCTGCCCTGTCCACCACGGCCAAAACCTCCATTCTCTGAAATCTAAACATCGCTTGAAATTTTTCCTGCTTGGCTGGAGCTCGGGGACGTCCTGCCTGCTTGGTCAGGAGCGTTTTTGGGAGCTGGCTTCATCTCTCCCACTGTTTATTTTTAAACCCAAGAATTCCATGCAATTTACATTTTTGCACTCGGCCGCTCGAGCGCCAGAAGAGGCTGCAGAGAGGGCAGGCTCTTCTCGCGGTAGCCTGGAACCTCCCTCACTCGAGAAGTTAGCGGCTCTTACACCAACACACGTAGACAGCCCCGGGCAGGAGTCATCCTCTCCACACACATTCACCAACCACCATCATCCGCAGACGGCAGAAGCAGCAAAAAAGACCCCAAGATGAACAACCCCTCAGTAAACCCGAACATTCTGGTAAGAGCACCAAACTTGACAGACTATCCTACATCCTGAATGGACTGGTCGGTCAAATTTGACTTAAAACAAAAGGCACAGATGGGACACCAAGCAAATATCAATACTAGTCTGCTGAAATCAAAGTGGGTTGTTTTACTCCGCTAGAAATAACACATAATTTGTCTTTGGCTAATTATCAGTTGGAGAATTAAGAATTAACACAAGAAAGTGTGTTAAATTGAAGTTTACACAGGATGTGTGCGTCTCAAGCGACACCTGAACACACACACATTGTGTCCTCAGGTTCTCCTCGCTGGATCAACACAACCATTAGCTACCCCCTCCAGAACAGAGGCCAAGTGGGGGGCTTTACAAATGACCTCCCTAAAAACGAGAATGGCCAAAGACGAAGAACACACCCCAGGAGGCCCGCATTAGGGGTCAGAGAGAGTGCTGACCCATCAACCTGGAGAGACGGCCTATCCGCAGAGCCCCAGAGTCCTCTGCAAGGACAGGCCCAGACTCCGGCATAAACCCCTCCCCCCTGCACACACCCGCGTCTCCTGGCTTACTGATTAGCATTGAGGCGGAAGATAAGCGCCGAATGATCAAAGTCGTTTGCACGGGAATTAGTCTAAGTGGGCCAGGCTGACAAAGTCTTTGTCTTACATGACAGAGTTGTGGTAAATGGATCGGCAGTGTTTAGGCGGACAGAAAACGGGTGGGGGGGTGTCCAGGACTCATCAACGCACTAACTCACTATGACAGTGCTGCAAGAGAAGCTAGGAGAGTCTTTACAGCAAAAAGTCTGCCTTGCGACCCCGAGAGGGGGGCAAAGGTCAGTTTTGGGTAAATCCTCAACTTCAACCTCCACTTTCACCGGTAAGCCGGTCATCTCCAGCCTCAGCAGCACCATCTCCCACGATCCTTGGTCTGCCGCTGTCCTCCAGGATAAACACAGTGAGGCTCCTACAGCGAGGTGTTTCCTATTCATCCGCTTTAAGTTTCTCATCCTTATGCTCCCAGAGCTTGGAGCTGAAAACGCAGCTTTTGGAGGGCGAACAAAACAATGACATCACCCTAGCCTTGCTATTTTAGACAATGGGAAGGGAGGCGGTGTTCAAACACATGACCACGACAGACAGGCACTGTTGTCAAGACACCGAGGGGTGTTTGTTCCCTTAAGTGCTGTCACACACTGGGGATTTAAATGCCACACAACCGGAAATCTAATGGAAGAGAGCTAAAAGCAAAATACTGTTTACAAGCAGCGAAGTGTATTTTGCCACATTTCACAATCCAAATACCCTCCTGTGATCATAGGGGAAATAAAAGACATGTAGATTATTTTTATATAAATTATGCGTTGGGATGGTATAAAGCGCACCCCCACACATGTGATGTCATCTTAAAGCTTTGACATAGCAGAGTGGCACGCATGGTATGAAGGGCATAAGCAAAAGCAATATGTTCTGCAGAGGATAAAAATGAAATATAGCAGTTGTGTATAGAAGAGTCTCCAAAATGTCATACTGAACACTAATATAGAGTCGGAGAGATCGAGGCAAAACCTGAAAGGCTCTGACACGAGCCGAGGGAGAGGAGCCAAAACACAGAAGGGAAAACGGGCCGGGAAACCTGGAGAAGCCATGGAAAGAGTGAGACACCTGTGCTCAGAGATAAAACGGCCTTCTGAAGGGGTTTATCTCTCCTTAATTCAGTTACTGAACAAAAGCGGGGGGGGGGGGGGGGGAAGGAAGGAAAAAAAACATTTTTTCCCCCCGGGGGCTTTACTCCACCTTTCTTTTGAAAAAAAAACGAAAAAATTTGTGCCTTTCCGCTCTAAAAAAAGAT
>JAABNY020000025.1:23866050-23878625 GCA_015164015.2 Brevimyrus niger | reverse complement strand
ATTAAATGCAAATGGACATGGGTAGGATGATCATTCTTGCATACACAGTGTTGTTAATACTAGTTACACACTTGATGAGAACTGCATTTCCCAGCACAGTACCAGCTGCAGCAGTAAGGGGGCGACGTTGAGCAGGAACACACAGACCCCCTGTTCTTCTCTCTTCTGGAGGCACAGGGACGGAATGCGGTTAATGCATTGCTGTAGCCTGATTCACCCCCAAATCTTGTTAAAAACGCCAGCGACAGCCTACAATTGTCTGAATGTAGCAGAAGATCTGTAATCCCACCCTCCCAACAGTTGATGATCTAGACTGTCCCCCCCCCCCTCACTGCCTCAACTGCAGTACTACCACGCCCCTCCCTCGCAAAACCACATCTACCCACTCTCTAAAAGCACGTCTGGCCGAGCCAACAAAGGGGGCTTGTTGAGTACAGAGGGTGGAAGAGGAGGGTCCTTATGGCAATTCCCCCAGGGGCAGCAGCACGTCTACATCAGCGGAGGGAGTTCCTGACTCCGCAGCTGTTCCAACTCACAACTGGATGCACGGGAGAGTGCGGGCTTCTTAAAGGGCCAGTGTGGGGCTCTTAAAGGGCCAGTGCGGGGCTCTTAAAGTGCCAATGTGGTACAATGTCGATCGAATACGGTGAGAACTTGCAGCCTTCCTGCTGACACCTTTAACGACATTGGGATGGCATTAGGCAGGATCAGCAAAAAGTTGCTCTAATGACATTTGGGTGCCTAAGCTCCAAAACAGGCGGCCTCATACACCGAAATGTCGATACCTCTGAGCCATCATCATGTGAAAAGGTCATCGATTCGAGAATCACCAACGCAGACAATGCTGTGCTTCTTTAAGCAATCGGTGAAGAAGTGAACCACCCATAATGACCCCAGTGCCACACCTGAAGACAGGACTTAACTCAAGGTCCAAACGTCATCACCAAGAACACTGTATCCGAGAAAGGGCAAAAGACATTGTTCTGAAAGGTTACACAGCCCGTCTCTGAAAATCGCAGGAAGTAACTAAAGCCTTTATAAACACTGACCAGATTCAGTGTTTAGAAGGTGAACGGATCACATCCACATATTTTAAATGTTATACCTGCAAACCCGTCAAATGAAGCACATAACCTGGATGGCATCTAGCAGGTCTACAGACCTTGCTTCATGCCTGGGACATTCCCAAATGCACCATTTCTTCATTCCATTGGGCTACTCCAGAGCGAATCATACCTTCCTAGTACTGTGTCAGAAGCAACACTTCAATGACAGAACCAAGTAAACTCACAGCAAAGAATGGTCCAACTGCAGCTCATCTGCAAGACAGGAATTACCTGCTGGCATGCGTTCTGCGAGGTCTTCGGTCCTCCAGCTCAGTGGAGCTTTAAAAAAATAAATGCATCTGCGAGTCTGGACTTTGAAGAAGAACTCCACCCAGCTGTGATGAAATGCTTCCACATCTATAATCAAGAAAGAGGAAAAAATACCACAGAAATATAAGCAATTGTACTCGCATGTTCTGACATGGACTAAACTGTATATTAAAGGCACCAGATATTACAAAGTTCACAGAATTTAACAGGCCTGCAGTGAATGAAACGTGACTGCCGGTTAAATCGAGCAGACAGCTCATCAGGTTTCACTGTCCGAGCATAAAAACTTTGACCGTCACCGAACTGTAACCAAGGACTTATTTGGAGAAACACCAAGTCAACACATAGGGAAGCTTCTATTTGAAAGGTTCGGGCTTCTCAACAAGCACTTTAACAGAAAAGGAACGAAAAACGGACCAAAGGCAGACAAACTTGGGGAAAAAAAACAAAACAAGGAACTAACTAATGTATAAAGACATATTTAATGATAGCGGTGCTGTGGCTCTGAAGCCACGTGAGCAAGGTGCACCACAGACCCGGCAGGGGAATGCAGTCACGGTGCTGCAGTCACGGCGCTGCAGTCACAGTTAGATGCGGTTCAACAGGTCAGTCACCCTGCGAACAAAAGCAGCACCCTGCCCTGCACAGCATGCTCACCGGGCGCTGGCCATGTGGTCCCACCGGTTTACATTAAAAATGAGCCGTTTCCACATCACTCTCTCTGCTGTGATGGATAACAGTGACAGTGCAGTAATACAGGACAGCAATTTCATCAGTCTAACTCAGACTCCTTAAGTTTAATCCCGTTTCTCTTAAGCATGAGACCTTCCTGACTACACCAAACACGCTGGTTTACAGACAGGTACTCGCTATTCCCATAGGCACCGACTACAGGCAGCTACCAGGGAAGCCTTCAGCCTCTACACCATCATCCACAGCAGCGTGTCACAACCCAGTCCACGGGGACTCCCAGACAGTCCACATATTCACTCCCTCCCAGCTCCCAACACACCCGAACCAGGTGCTCAGCGTGCATGATTGACTGGGAGCAGGGAGGGAGCAAAAACCTGGACTGTCTGAAGGTCCACGCGGATTGGGCTGAGAAAACACTGGGGTACGGCGGATACGAAAGGCCAAAGTGAAGCACATTCACCACTGCAACAAAACAGCGGCATTACGCTCCACTGCGGAAGACTGACCTCCGCACTGGAGAGAAATGTTTGCCATCTTACCGCCTTGCTGTAAGCACAAACTCACAATCAAACACACATTTTAGGAAAAGGGGGGGAGGGTGCAGTCCTAATTCCACTGAGGATTGAGTAACAGGTCGACAAAGTTAGATGAATCAGATAAATAAAATCTGAATTAATCACAAACAAAAGGCGAGGCCATCTGACTGTGCGAACAGCAACAGATGCATGGCTTCACCCCCGTGTAAGACCCCGCATCTCCATTCAAACCATGCGCCGCCTAGATAATCACCAGGCTGCCTGTTAATTTAATAAATAAAGCACTTCAAACAAAAGCCCTTCACCTTCACAGTCCATCATCTTCTTAAAATCGCAAGCTAAAGTGACACGGCAAGATATTAATCTTTCTGAGCTGTCAATTATTTTTCTGCAGGCTTTTCTGACTGCCCATAAAGTGGGACCCCCACATCTGTCGGACGGAGGAATAATTCCCCCTAATTAATGAGAGTCATTTATTACAGCAGGTGGGGGTGGGGTCTGGGGTGGGCGACACACACGTGCGCATCCATCAAAACTACACACGTAACCACAAACACTCGCAATGCTCTTTGTGCTCCAGCGAGTTACCACGTGCTGGACAGCCGGTCTACTGCAGACCAGCTCCAACAGGATCCGCGGAGACGCACATCAGGCACCTTCTGAAATCTGAGGGCGGAGAACCAGTGGCACCACCCATGGCACGGAGCCCGTCCCCACAGACAGCGGGGTGCCGGCCAAGGGGAATGCGACTCGTGCCAGTCATGCGCCCGCCCCAGCGCCAACAGCGACTTCCGGCCCAGGAAGTTCCTCAACACTGGGCTGAGCTCACCTGCTTTTTATAGAAAAGCTCAATTTCAAACGACAACGCTTTTCTTATGGCATCAAAGGGAAGCACAATATAACCCAGCAATAAAGTTCAAAAACCACGGCACTATGTTTAGCTACCTGTTCAATTTACATACCCAAGTCCCAAGAGACACACTTAGGACACATTTTCCTTCTTAAAAAGCAATTCCACGAAAAGCACAGCGTGGAGAATGGGGCCCCCATTTTGCTTTAAGGAATGTGACGAGCACTGATATTACCTACGGCAGATAAATCACAAGCAGGTGTCCTTATATGGAGAAAAACGCATATAAGGAGACTGAAAGATTCAAGTTTCCTGACAGTGCTTGAGAATTAACGACTGGGGGCTTGGGGGCTGCTTCCAGCCAAGAACAGCCATAAGACTCTCCTCCTTTCTACCTTTTCACATCAACATGTAGGCAAAGTTTTTCCGTACAAATGATCCTCACCAGCATGACATGACGGCGCAAGCTTAGCATGAAAGTTTGTAACGACAAAAGAAACCCTCAATCAGCAGATCGGGCCTCTCTATTCAGCCCATCAGGGGTCTTGCTCAAGGACAGAAAACACAAAGGGAAACTTAATCGCACAGGACATGCACCCCCCCCCCCACCTTACTACCAGGACCGGTTAAACACATGAGACCTGAGAGACACCATACGATTATATCTGAACTGGAGGTAAAGTGATCTGCCTGAACCTTTTCAAATCCTAATCTTCAGAAGAATGGAAATGGCGCTGCATGTGCCAATCTGCTCGATTCACCAGCCAAGATATGCTGTATCAGTGTAGCCCACTGGCACCAGGACATATCAGAAGTGACTGGTAAGTCAGCTGGAAGAAAATAGTAACATGCAGCGGTATCCGGGGTCATGTGAGGAGAACTGCCACAGGGTTATTCCAGGAAAAGCATGTAGAAACCTCAAAATCAAGTGTAAATTCTGCACCCCCACAGTTAAAGGAGCAACCCAAAATGATCAAAATGTATTCGATGCATTTTACTCCTCTTACATCAACCGAAAACAGCCAAAGAGCACCCATGGGGCCGACTCAGATACCCAGAACCAGAACCGAAACGCCTGCAAGCCAAGAACCACAAACTCTTCCCGGTGATGATCTGTAGCCTCAGAAAACATAGTAAAAAGCACCACCTATTCCAGACAAGTTCCCGGATATTAAACCACACCTGCGGCGAGCAGGAGGCAGCCGTACCGCAGACGGCTGAAAGGTCACACCCCGTCACTGCAGCTCACATATGCCACTGCCCAACGGAGCTCATCTCATTTATGAATGAGACCAAGGATTTAAATGCCTCATAGCGCAATGCATTCCTCGGCTTTTAAGTGTAAACTACATGCTCAGCCTTATACTTGCTAGAAAGGGCACTGACAGGTCGTAAACAACTACACTACATTCACAGAGTGGGAATGAAATCATGGGGTCCTGAGCACAAACCTTTCCAGCCCGTCCCCCCCATGGAGGATTTCATTTGAAATGGTCACAGACTAAGGCAGGGGTGTCAAACTCCAGTCCCGGAGGGTCAGAGCCCTGTGTATCTTAGTTCTTTCCTTGTTCCACGACAAATGATTCAGCTCAAGAGCTGGGCGGTAATTAGCACAAGGAGTTGAATCAGGTGTGTTAAATGAGGGGAAACCCAAAAATGTGCAGGGCTCCGGCCCCCCAGGACTGGAGTTTGATACCTGTGTGACATGGTGGTGCAGTGGTTAGCACTGTTGCCTCACACCTCTGGGACCAGAGTTCGAGTCTCTGTCTGGGTTATGCGTGTGTGGAGTCTGCATATTCTCCCCGTGTCATTGTCACTCCAATTTCCCCCCACAGTCCAAAAACAGGCTCATTGGGTGTGAATAGGCTGGCCCCCCACCCAGGGTTGTTCCCTGCCTCATGCCCATTGCTTCCAGGATAGGCTCTGGACCCCCTGCAACCCAGTAGGATAAGCAGGTTGGAAAATGGATGGATGGTCACAGACCATTTCTGTGAATATGGGACAAGGTCCCCAAAACCCACATTTTGAGCTAACAAATGTACCAATTCGTGAAGCTCTAATGACAAGCACTACATAGTGGCTAGAGAAATTCAGCCAAAATTGAACGCAGAATACATTCAGAAATGGGGGACAGGGCTCAAACCGCCTGTCCCCCCAGGCAACTCAAGTGGCCCCAAGAACCACAGCTGGCCAAAACCAGTGTGGCATCTAAAACAGCCCTGGGCCTCATTAAATGATTAGCAGTGCCATAGCTACAAGATCTTAATCTAAAAATGGCCACAGACTGCCTTCACAAAGTGGGGGACATCGCTCGTGTCCCATTTAAGTCCCCAAGCCCAGTGGGCCCAAGCCACAATCAATCCATGAGTGCCCCCCCCCCCCGCCCCCCCCAGCTGACTGATAGAACTAAATACGACAAATGCTGCTGTCCCAGTTCCATAAAGCAAGCAATTCCATTCAAGCAGGACATCCTTTTGTGGAGATGGAGCCAAAGATTACACAGCAGCTAATAAGGGAGATTCATGCAAAGAACAGTGAACCAACAGGAGTCAGGAAGGGGTCTGGATCGCACTGGGACACTTATTAGTTTTAGCGCAGGGGGCCTTGAATGAAACCGCATGCCCACACCTCTCCAGAGAACCCCGCTATGGCCCTCAGAGTCTCCTGTCCGAACTCCCCCCCGTTAGGGAAGTAAATCACTTCAAAACAGTGGGGAAGAGGGCACAGAGCCCTGGGGGGAGGCAACCCCTGAAAATGCCAACATCACTGAAATGGTGCATATTTCTTAGAGAAAAGAGGTCAACAGGCCCACGATAGTGTATTTGCTGGTTGTTATCCCACTCGAGCGACTGAGTGAACAAATTGATATCACAGAAAACAGAGTTACCCTTAATCCCCCTTGGCCCAAAACACGACCGTGAGTAATACTGGGGACCAACATCATACCAAGATACGCCCACCCTAATAAAACAAGGGGCATTTAGTCATCTTCGCGCGATTGGACCACCTCACCCGGTACAATCACTCCAACAACAATCCCATAACTTTGCCTACAATCTGATGTTTCTATTTAGGACGCAAAATTTACACCCCCAATGTTCAAAACTAATCATAAACATAACACTGCAGTCAAATATTTTACGTTTGACGTTTCAGCAAATTATCCGCGTGTTGTCAGATTTATGAAGACCGAGGAACTGGCACCGCGAAATTATAAAACACAAAAAGGTGGTAACCGAAAGCAACAGCTGGCCCAGATTTAAGTCATTTTCTCCCCTCATTTTTAGACACAACAAGTTTTGCTTTATTAAAAATACAGCGTTCATGGCCCTACAGAGGTAACAACAGATGTTTTTCCAGCACGGGAACTTAACGTTTCTATTCAGATTCCCCCCCTGTGCTGTGATTAATGCCGCGCATTAACTGCCAGTCAAGGTCCCACGTGTTTAATATGCAGTTACTTCTGTTAAATGATTAACACACGATGCGTCTCCGTTCTGTGCATTTTATAGCTGCTAAGAACATTACCCCACTGTCACAATGGCTTACGGCGTACGTTAAGGATTTACCGGCATTCTGCGTTATAGTTTCATATGTGTAATTTCGCATTTTGAACCTAGATGCCTGCTTTAAGTCCAATTAAGGGTAAAGACTGCAGCTTTCAGAGCAACTCTCCACAGATGGTCGCAGATCTCGCTGAATTGTGAACGAAACGTGATATTGCGGGCATAATCTCTAGGGTGCCTTAAGTCCCCTCCTCCGGCAGGCAGCATTTAGCGCACCGGGGGTGATTCCAGCTGCGCATGCAATCATCGTGCAGCCTATACGCCGTGTTAGGGACCGGGCACACAATAACTCTAGCCCCCCGCCCCCCACCCGTAGAAAATGTCTGAAAGAGTCTTAAAAGTGGCCAAACAACTTTCCCTCGTTCAGGGAGTCTCTGGAAGAAAAATCTCTTTACTATTACTCACTTCACAGGTCTCCACATGTAACCAAACAACGGCAATCATATTTTCTGCAAATTAAAGTAAACTGAGATGGTTCATCCACACCTCTTTCTATACCTTTCAACCTTTCATATAGTTCCAAGACTACACGGAGTTACTGAGTTTTTCAGCGAAAGTTAAAGGATAATTTGCCCGCACCTTAGGCACCACGACGCGATTTTTACGGAGGACGTCGGGCGTCATGTTCTGGAAATAAAAGCTCATCTGTTTTCGTCCCGTAACGGGAATCGTGGCAATTCATTAAGAACCAAAAGGACACGACGTTCCGAAGTGTAGATAGACAAGAAGTTCATATTTTGGGTGAATTTGGTGACAACACGTTACCTAAAAGTGCCACAGAGGGTCTTCACTGTAGATACGAGCCCATGGTTTTTCAGTCGGACAAAGAATAGCGGAGAAACTTTCGCAAAAGACCTCAAACTAGAGTCAAAAGACCCATAGTCAAATATTTCTCAGTAACCCTGTCCTTTTCTCGTTGTATAACAGTCACAAGCTTGTGCCATTTATAAATAATTCCACACGTCTATTTATTTTCCAATAAATAATAAACTCGGCTGATGAAGATCCGGGACTCTAAGATGTCCCACAAATACGCCTGGGGACTAAACTACACCCATTCAATAATATAAACAGCTTCAAAATAATAAGTGATCATACAATACTACAACGTAAGTTGCATTTTGTACTGTTAACAAGCTACAAAGTATATCGCACATTAAGTATTATTGTGACTTGCCACGTTTTAAACAAAGTGGCACGTTGGAGAAGGAGTGGGAAAAGTTGACAAATCTAGTCAGACACGATATGGTAAGGATACCACTCAGTATTCACTGAATCAACAAGAATCCGGTTCGATTCCAGCAACTTACACATGTAGTCAAATGTTAAAAATTATACTTTTTAATTGCTAATGATGTTTGACAAGTATAGGCTAACGTTACCTTCCAAAAAAAAAAAAAAAAAGACCGACTCACACTAGCACCCAAACATAGGTCGGTCTTGATAGTAAACAGAGCAGAGCAAATTTCCCTTTAACTCCATTACGGTAAACTGCAAATGAGTCGCGACACACTAACAGCTTCTGAGCAGAAGTAAACAGCCGAGGTACCAGTGATCGGCCAAGCGCGTATTATTGCTTTGTCTCCGATTGGTCTGATATTGAAAAGCACGACGATTCCCGATTTTCCTGCGATCAAACTCGTGGGGGGAAAGGTGCAAATCAGACTTACCAGATTCCTAACTATCCTCAAACTGTAATACGCCGGAGAACAGTACTAAAAAGTACGAAGTCTTGCATGCCCGACCGCCTCTTGCATGCCCGACTTTTCTGCAAACTCTTCTAACTTCCAAGTCTACGCACTGTGCAGCAGGTCCAGCCCAGCCGAGGGTGATCTGAAGACCACGCCTCCGCCCGACGGACACCCAAGGCTGAGCCCAAACCACACCTCCGTGTGACAGACCCAGTGTCGCCGGCCACTCTGTTAGCAATGCGCATAATATTAGAATATGCAACATATTATCATTGTATTATTATATTGCAATGTATATTCCATTGCACTATATAATGGGTAATTAGAGTTTAGAAAAGTTATGGCGGACTAGTCACGGTTTAGACCCACTGAATTTCTACAGCGGATTCGGTACTGAATTTCCATTCAGATTTACAAGATTTACAGCATAGCCGTAGCATTTAAGGTTGGTGTTGTTCAGAATAGTTTATTGAGAACGTGGGCAGATATATTTCACAATATAGGGTGGAGGGATGTTTGTCTCTGACTTGAAGAAAGACTCAAAGCAATAAGCAGCTTCAGAATCAAAATAGGGCACAAGATCATTGCTCGTTGCCGCTGAACTTAGACTTCAGTGCTTAGTGACACGGTCACTGTGTGGGTCTTAAACTAAAAATAAGAGCAGGGACCTATTAAATGAAAAAGCGTTTACAACTTGTCGTACAAAACTATTGAGATTATTATTATTTTTGGCAGTAGTAGTATTTCAGACAAGCTTAAAATGCGTCCCATGATTTCCAAACGATGACATAGACATTACAAAGTACCAAATACATTTTTTGTTAACCACGAAGAAGACAAAAACAACTAGACTGGCGTCCTGACGCTGAACCTCATCACAATCTAGTCGTTTTTACAAAATGGTGACCATGTGTGTAAAAAATGTTTATCTAGCGAATTTTCTTGTTTTGTCCTTTAACTTACCAAAATACCCAGCGCTAACGTATAGTATTATATTCCTTACGCTACCTGTCTAGGGAGTCATTTACTAAAATACGTGAATTTTATGTATACATTCTACTAAAACATAAATCTTACTTCTCACCATAATCGCAGAGAATAGTTTACCGAAGCAAACCGCTGATTGTAGTCTCTGTCCGGTTACGGTTTGGTTACCAGTAGGGGGTGTATGTCTGGTTTCAGTTATTTTTAACTGACGATGACAAATATCCCGACCCCTCCCCCAACCACACTGCCTGACGTGATGCTGCCGTGGTCATGGCAGGGACAGCTAATGGGCCAGAATGCCCCGTGACACTGGGGCTGTTTCACCAGTGGCTGTCAATCCCACTGCTTAAAGGCGCCACCAAATGACTTGACAGTGCCCTTGGAGCTACTCGAGGGTTTTGCATTGTGCCAATGGATTAATCTGCCATAATAGCTGCGCTAATAGGGTCGTCATGGTAATTGTGGCTAGACAGACCCCCCCACCCCCTACAACCCCCAAAGCTCCCTGGCAATCATTGTACAGTATGATCATGCTATTAAGGTTCTCTGCTGCCCGGCACATTCATAGCCTCATTTTGCCCCAGTAATAGGGCATGGTAATTTGTCATATGGCCTATAATAGGGCATATCACAGCCATTCACGGCGCCGGCCCCTGTGCTAACCAACGGGGGCCCTGGGGCAGATCGGCGTCCCCCCTTCATCTGTGAGGCCTGAGGGTAAACTTTCAGAGTCAGCCCCCCCCCCCCCCAAACGACAGGCTTGCTCTGAGTCAACATGTCAGTGACAAGCCAAGTATTAATCTCGTGCATCAGCTGGCCGATATCTTAACACTCCATCATAACTGCAGCCTGTTTCATTCTGTCGCCTGTACCTACAAGCTCTGTAAACATGTGCAGCTAAAAAAAGGATTTCAGGAGCACAAAAACGAACAAGTGACTCATTGTTTCCACCTTAATGGCTGCACGCTGAATGCAAATATAAGGCGGTTCGTAAAGGCGAATGTTTGTCACCGCGACACCTGAGTGATTCTGGGAGCCACCCTGCGCCCTCGATGCTGAGCGGCATCCAGCCTGACTTTCTCAGACACGACAGCTCAGCAGAACAGAGAATATATGTTTCTGTCTAGGACCCTGGGGAAAAATATAGAACAGTACACTCACTGATACACAGTATGTGAGTCACTCTCCAGTCTTAATGCTTTTAGTTCATGAGTGTCTCATAATGAAATAGCAATCTAACATTCGTCTTTTTCTCTATCCGAAGTGTAATGCATCTATATTAGTTTTGCAGAACTGGGTTTATTTGCACAGAGGAATGCCTAATATGGTAAGAAAGGACCTAAAATCCAACATGTGTTGGCTCTTGTCCAGACTACTAGTAAGTGACATTACTCAGTGGTCGTTGTTTAAACAAACACGAGACCCATCATTGAACCATCACTAGAACATGGTAAGAGATCTTCTAGTTTGAAAGCCGTAATGCTATTCAGCCCAATGTGGTTTGGTCTAGTCCCAGGAAAAGAGTTTCACCGCATTTTTTCTTTTTGCTTTGTCCGTTACCACTTGGAGAACATTGCTAGTTTTATGAGTCTATGGTCCCCTCTTTAGTAGCGGTAGGTCCAGAAATGCACAGAAATGGAAAAAGAAAATGTTGTAGGATAATGGTCAGCTCGATGTGTGGCCGTGAAATGGATACCGTACACGTGTGCGGTGCGAGGTCTTTTGGCTGGCGTTTCCACATTCAGAATCCTTATTGGTCATTTGAGACATTTCATGATATTTAAACTACGACTATGGATGGTAATAATGTCAAGGGCCAAATATAAAGTATTTCATTTCGGCAAAAAAAAAAAAACGTAGTTTACAATTTTGACCAGCAGCTTGCCAGAACTTGTCTAGAATATAATTTCAGTAATATGAAAAGAAAAAGTTTATAAACAATCGAAAGGCTTCCTTTCATTTTCTCACTGTTAAATTATTGGTATGTTTACATCATACTCAAAAATGGAGGCCAGCTTTATGTGAGTATTAAGTAAACCATGTAACCCATATAAAAAGAACAACATTTACACAGATTTGTTACCCATTAAAGCAGTAGGCTGGACGTACTACATTCACCATACTATTGGTAAAACTCTGTCTGTAATTATTAAATAGATGAGATCGTTTTTATGATGTTTTCTGGTATGCCATCCTGTTACTAAACAGAATTCACACTAAGCTGCATTTTCATGCTAATATGAAGTCAATAAACCAAATAAGTGCTAAACCTAACTAAATGAACAGTGTGGCTCACTAATTTTTCTTCCTAATTAATTCCAGGTGTTCCCTGTAACTCCCTAAGGGAAAACAGTGCCGTTATTTTAAATGAAGGTATAAAATTAGAACCCAGAGTGATAGTGTTTGTTGCACCAGTTCGGTGCACATGTCTCACGCCACCCCCGTAACAGGCAGAAGTGACTAAGCACGTCCATGCAGTAGTTTTCACTGGGACACGCCTGTGTACTTACAGGCCCTGGCGCTGGAAGCCATGGCAACAAGTGTCAACCAAGACAAATCTAAGATGCCAAGAAGAGCCCATGTCTATGGAACGCTTCCGATTGTAGCCCTGGCAGCCCTCGTGGGCCAAGCGCACCAGCGAAGCTGCGAGCATGCCGGATCTCCTCACGTTTCACTTTGGTGAATTGCTGAGCGATTCCTGCGGGGACCGTCATTGTGGTGAAACGTGGGAGTCCGTCGCTCATCGCTGGCCGGCGACAGCATCGAACTCGAGAACGGAGAAGGACGTCTGACAGACAGGGATCTCACGGTGACTGGGGGGGCGCTGTGTGTGTATGACTGAGGCAGCACATGAAAACGGCTGGGGGGGGGGGTGC
>JAABNY020000025.1:23843725-23853975 GCA_015164015.2 Brevimyrus niger | reverse complement strand
ACCGCTCATTAATTTCAATGGGAAAAATGCTAATGCTAACTATGACAACCTTAACCCCTACCCTGCCCTAACCATAAGTAACTAGGAAACTGGTCCCCATAAGGGAAAAAAACTGATATTTATTACGTTATGGGGACATTGTGTCCCCTTAAGGATAGGTAAACCCGCTTACACACACACACGTATACAGACCACTTTCACACACAAGTATACAGACCCTTTCACACACATGTATACAGACCACTTTCTTTATACACACACACATGCTGATGTACCACCTGTACCCACGTTCACACTCTGACAAGGGTACGGACCCCATGCCACTGAGACAGCAGGATATCGCCATGCAGTAGTAACATTGGGGCGGTCCTCGGTCGAGCCTCACCGCTGTTGACGGTCTCCTGGTCGATGATGCCGCCCTCGGCGAAGCCGTCCAGGTCGTCGAGCTTCACTTTCTCCCAGGGGATGTAGGTCACACCCAGGTCCACATCCCAGAACTGCTTGTACTCCTGCTTCACCCCTTTGTTCAGAGCCCAGGCGATCTGCAGGTGTGGGGGAGACGTGCAGCTGAAGAACCTTCCTTACGATCTCAGATTCTGGACTTGAACCAAATTCTCGACATGGAAACGTTTTTTCATTTGTAATACTGTGAAGCAAGTTTGTTGCATTATGAAGCTTAATTTACTAACGCAAAACTATAGAGGGAAATATCACAAATGAAAATAGAAAGAGTCACAATTAAACAACTGCAGGGATGTGGGAGCTTTGTTAAGGAAAATCGCAGTGTCATTAAAAAATCTCAGACATGGCTCTGTTCACATCTACTCCCACCCCCCACAACCTTGATGACTTTAGAGCCGATCTTGTAGGAGCCGGTGCTGAGTTTCTGTCGGGCCCGAAAGGCATCCTGCCGGTGGACCATGCAGATGTAGGCACAGCCCCTAGGGGGTATCATCTGGAAGAAGCCATGAAGCACAGTGGGGGAGGGTCAATGTTAATTGCTCGATTACTTAAAGACAGAACACCTAGTCTTAATGTCGGGCAGTACACTGACATTGATTGACTCAATCTGCCCGAATTCTTCAAACAGGTTGGTGAGGTCTTGCTGAGTAGCCTTCTTATCAACTTGCCCCACCCACAATGTCGTACTGCACACTGTTGGGGTAGGGAAAGACAATTACTAAAAATATAAACACAGCAGTCACACAAAATCAATCAATAAAACCTAAATAAAATGACAGTCTGTTATTATGCCATGAAATAAAATACGTAATTTAAGATACTAGTTTAATTACTTTGAAGGACCCCGGATGTTAAATCAGGATTTCTTTTCTTAAATATCCCATAAATGTCCCATAATGCCGCGCAGTGAACTGGGGGTGATGAAGACCCTCACCGCTGAGCGTCTTGGAGCGTATGGGCGGCAGCCCCTTCTTCTGCCGCTCCTTTTCGCGCTCCCTGGCCCGTCGCTCGCTGGAGTACGAGCGGGACGACTTCCTCTTCCTGTCCCGGGAGCGTGAGCGTGAGCGCTTGCGGTGCTTGCGTTTCCGCGAGCCCGAACGCGACCTCGACCTACGCTTTCGCGGTGACCTGCGGGCGTGAGAAACAGGGAATACAGAGGCTGACCATGGGGAGAGAGAGAGCTGCTTATCGTTAAAATGCAATTACCATCACTGCTAACGGTACAGACCAGTATGAAGGGCCAAATAGCAATAATTAAACCACTTACAAATTCAGCATAACAGCCCCGTCTGCAAAATGTATGAGTGATTAAAGGCTAGTTGGCAGTTTCATAGGCCTCTGCAGGGCTTAACGCTTGACAGTAAAAGCCATCGCAAAATACCCACACAGGCACGGCAATTTTTAGTTATTTAATCATTGACAAGATGATTCAAGCATGGTGGGGGGAAGGTGGGGGGGTAACTATGCGGCCCAAAGCAAACCGTACCTGGAGCGGGATCTCGACCGCGTCCTGGACCTTGTGCTCACGGCCTTCTCCTCAGATTCAAAGATCTCCCCATCCACCGTGTCCTGTCCTTCGTCAAGCTCCATGTCCTGCAAGTGGCGAGACACGAATGGAGTCTCCGCGTGAAAACCTCGATCTGACGCACAAATCGCTGGCATGGTGGCCCCGTGAGCCGGGGAATCACTCGCCTGCTGCTGGTTGTCGATGGAGTCGTCCAGTTTAGCGTCGGCCTCCTGCGGCTGCTGCTGGCCGCTGTTCTGGGACGGCGTGGCCGAGCTATCAGTGCCAAATATGGCTTCCTGTCCTTCCATGGACATGGTCTGCGAAAACGGCACGACCGTGAGACCATGTCAGAAAGCAGTCAGGGCACCGATTCAAAATTACTTAAGCTTTATCACAGTAATTATGCACGCACAAATACGACCACTAAGGTATTTATGAGAGAAAGAAAACATTCAAGCATTATAATTTCATGTTTTCATTGTGGTTCAGCAGGAAATTTACCCAGGGGCTGAAGGCAGTAAAGCTCGTGCCCACATACAATAAAACACAGAATAGCTGAAAACAATGAATTTGTGGGAAGGGATTTCCCCTATTTTCATTTTGTACTGTGACTGAACCAATAATTAATTTTGGGGGTGTGAAGCCGGGTCACGGCAGTACCTTCTGCGGCTGGTGCTGCTGGTCCAGCAACTGCTTCTGGAACTGCTCCAAGTTTTGCTGCTGCAGCTGTTCGGCCAGCTGGTGGAAGAGGGAGCTGTTGATGGACTCTGGGACCATCGGCCTGTAGGGCGCAGATAGAGAGAGCACTCCTAAGCTGAAGGTTGAAAGATCACGCCTGAGCAGAAGGACCTGCTTGAGTAAGCCTTATAATACAAACGGAAGAGTACCCGGTGAAAAACACACTACAAAAGCACTACAAGTTACTAAAATCACATTTCAGTACATCCAACTTGCCTGTCCCAAAACACTTGTATAGACAGGAAGCAGAGTAACCACGCAAAGGATGTGACAGGGCACGGGCTGGGGCAACGAGAACAAGAACGGAGGCAGTACTGCAGCATGATGGAAATGAACCGCCAGCACCATACTTACAGCTGAGACGACGTGTCCTTCTTGGACTCTTCGGGACGCTCAGAATCATTTCCAAAGTCAAACTGACCAAGGAGTTTCTACAACCAGAGAGAAATGTTCAGGTCAAAAAAAGGGACATTTTGCAGATGCCAGTCTTGCACTCTTTAAAACTCACATGGATTGGTGCTTACGCACATCATAAGCCACCCACACTTAATAATGTATCTTTTAAAAATAAAATGTCTTGGGACTATAACGCTCCAGGCTTCCAAACAAGCCACCAACCACCTACTTCCTGTTAAAATTTGGGTCTGCAGGTTATGCTGACCTTGTTGAAGGACGACACCCTCTGATCCAGCGGGTTGAAGGTATTGGCTGCGGCGGCCGCTGTGAGCTGCGCCGTGAGGGCCTGCAGCTGTACCACAAGGCCTGCATCCAGAGCCTGCAGCAGCGAGGGCTGAGGCTTCTGCTGTTGCAGCTGCAGGCTCTGCACCAGCTGCTGCAGCTGCAGGTGAGCAGTAAGGGACATAGGAACCACCAATAAGAAACATGTCTGACGTCAACAGAAACATGCAGCACAGATGTTTAAATCACACAGCTGAAGGCTGGACGACTGCAAATAACCTGGTTCAGTTCTATATTCTTGTCTGTCTTTTTTTTACGACTTGTTGCCGCACTGAATAATTCAGCACCAGATTAATCTGATGCAGTCCATGCGGGAGTCCAGGCTCAGGTAGCTAATATAATCCTGACAAACCACAAAAAAGAAAGAAAACACTGTGTTTTGCCCTAAGTTTTTGATAAAGGAATAACATTATACTGAAATATTCTATATGAAAGCCTATAAATCAAAACTAATGTGTGCTTGTGGGAGGTCGTTACTGGAGCAGTGAGTATGCAGAAAGGGAGGGCTGCACACACCTGCTGCCCTTGTGGAGACTGCAGGATCTGGGCCACTGCAGCCACGGTGTCCGTGTTTGAGATCTGCGACGCCCAATCAGGCAAGCTCTGCACAATGTTGGCGGGGGTGGCGGGAGTGGCCGGGGTCCCTGAACACGGTGCATCAGGGAAAGGGAGAAAAAATAGCTTTAGTGATCCCAACAATGTGAAAATGGCATGAGCATACACACATTGTGCAGACCTACATGGATTTCAAGGAAATGGGGAGATTGCACCAGAAGTCGTCAACAAAACGACAATTTATGTTATCAACTGATTACAAACTATTCTTTAAAAACGTATGACAGGAGGATGGTATAAACTGCTTAAAAAACAGGCTGAGCTAACATCACCCATCGCACCCACTTTTGAAAGTGCAGGTCTGGGCTCGGCATACTGACCTGGGGTAGTGTTGTTGACAGTGGCTGCACTGCTGGCCGTGACGGGCGTGACGCTGAGCGGGGGAAGCCCCACCGCCATGTCCAGCAGGGGCTGGATGATGTCGCTCTTGAAGACGTTGTTCTTCTGCCAGAGGTTCAGCACTCTCACGATTTTACTCTGAGACACACACACACACGCATAAGTATTGACCATTGAAAGCAGCTCTCTGATGTAGCTTTATCTTTAAAGGTCTTCGGCTGCCACCCACCTTGTCGTCAGATGGGCATCGATACAAGTTCTGGAAGGTTCCTATGATGTTCTTGCTGAAGCGTGGTGCAAACACGTCTTTCTCTTGACCGAACTGGTGCCGTGACTGCCTCACTATGGAGTCGATGACGTACAGCCCGGGGACCTTGTACTCTGGTTTGCACTGGCACAGGGCACAGGGGCATCGGATTAGTCTCTGAACGTAACTCAACAAGCACAAACCTGGTAAAAACGCAGGAGAAGGGGGGGGGGGGGGGGCCCAAGCAGCACAGACTGACCCTGCATGAGTTTCTGCAAGTGTTCCAAACTGAATTTTGCAATGTCTATACTTTGATGTTCAATTACAAATTTAACAAATATCTCACATATTTACTATGTACATTGAAATAAAGATGAGTGTAATGGCAAAACAAATATATAATGCATAATTTATTTGCCATGAATTAAGTTTATGATATTTGAAGAAGTGTGTGATCATGCCCTAGTCAGTGAAAGTGTGTTTCCTACCCCTAGACCCCCAAAGGGGTTAAATGCCTTCAGTTACTATTTCATTTTATTACAGAGAAACAAGCTAATGTGAGGTATGGCAGCATGTGAACTTCAGCAACAAGGGACTTACTTTCTGAATGAACTTCTCCACACTCTGCACAACATGCTTATAAAACTGCAAAACAGAAAGAAAAAACACGGTTCTGTAAGACACAGCATGTCGCAGTCAGACTCCGAAGCCAGCAGTGCAAATAGATGAGCTGGGCATCACTCTTCACAAGTAGATGAGCTGGGCATCACTCTTCACAAGTAGATGAGCTGGGCATCACTCTTCACAAGTAGATGAGCTAGCGGAGGCAGCAACGGCCACGTTAAGATGCACTAGGATTGTTGCTCTCATACTTCGCTGAAAGTAGAAAAAGCCCTAATGGAATCTGCCCACAGTAATTATATGCATGTCTTTCAAAGGGAACTAAACCACTACAGAAACAATTATCCAGAGGAGTAACCATGTGTGGATATACAGAAAGTAGCATTATCCTGTAGAGACGGCTGTGCAAAGAGCACTACAGTCAGATAGTCCTTCATATAAACCTAGAGGATGTTTACACAGTACTTTTACTTACAAGAACCATAATCCAAAATTCTGACTCCTGCAGAAAAACCGTTCCTGTTCACAGAAATAGCGTCCATGGCTCCTGGCTGGTTCACAATCTGCCTGTTCTCCCTTAAACATGGACCCTTCATTTTAGAAAAGCATAAAAAACAGCTGCGACAGACCCGGTCATACAACAGTGTGGTATAGAACCAGTGAACAGCTGACATTTTTCATATTGATTTTGCTGACGCATAAACTTCACCTTTAAATTGTTCCCCACCAGAGCCCAATAAATGAATAAACATTAAGTTGTCTACTATGTGTTTTGTGTCTGAACTTTCAAGCTAGAATTTTTTTTTCTTATGTAGGATTCTCAACACTGAAAACTAATAGAAAATTTGGGTGCACTGGGACTTATAAATTATGAAAAGAGGTGGGAAAAAGCCTTGGATGCCAGTTTTAATATATTCAATATAAAACAACGCAACACACAGGGGGCCTGTATACTTAACTGCAGTGAAAACATCTGCTTTAACAATCCTGTTCCCAAACTCAATTAGCTTAACAAGTTGTTCCTATTTATTTTGCAATCAACATAGTCCTCCCAACATGCCTTGTAATGAGAACACACATGAAACAAAGTGAATTGTCAATATGTGTTTATAATAAAAGCTCCACTGTAAAAGTACATCACTGCGCGTGAACCTAACAAAAAGCTCCACTGTAAAAGTACATCACTGCACGTGAACCTAACAAAAAACTCCACTGTAAAAGTACATCACTGCACGTGAACCTAACAAAAAACTCCACTGTAAAAGTACATCACTGCACGTGAACCTAACAAAAAGCTCCACTGTAAAAGTACATCACTGTGTGTGAACCTAACATGTTCCATACGGGGTCACCCAAAACATGCTCCTTATGAAAGCATTTGCTCTAGCAAAGGTGGTTCAAACTTAAAGGATTATTAGTGCAATCTATATTATGTAGAAAACGAAGGGGAAAAAATTGTAAATTGTCATGCTGACATAAAAAAATGTTTAATACAGTGTGTTGCCTTACAGCACAAAGCTACTGATGATCATTTTAGGTCTGCTCAGATCTGCTCCATTTCCATCCAATTGCCTTCAGGGATTAATAAAATTAATTTCACCTTTCTCCATTCCCTACCTAATTGTAATTACCAAGCCGGTTTGTTTATCGCAAACAAAACTAAAATGTAATGCAAGGTAGAAAACAGACTTTTCTGTTACAAAACTCAAGCGAGGTAGTATGCCTGACCCCGTTATGTGACGTGATCGCAGTATCTGTACCATGGGCACCTTTATAACTTCCCCCCATTAGGTAAGAGTTTCTGACCACTAAAATGCTAAGCCTAGTCTGGTCACCATTTGTCAGTAACAGCTTAGGACTTGTATCTCTGTAATTTGCATGAGGTCCTTCAAATGAACATTTGTTTATTATTATTATTATTTTAAATAAGTGAATCATTAAAGGTAACAGCATGGACTTGTCTTGGCATCCTCTATAAAGAGGACTGACTTCAGGCTTATCTTTGACTACTGAAGGCTGCCTGGGACACAAACGATGCATTGACAGATGTGTGTTTGTGTCGATTCCACCCAGCTGGGCTAGTCCTCCTTCATTTCCCATTTCTGTGGGGCAGTGTTCCCCAATCCAGCCCCCCGGAACCTGCAGACAGTTCACATTTTTGCTCCCTAGCAGGAGCTGGGACGGAGCGAAAACGTGGACCATCTGTGGGTCCCTGAGGACCGGATTGGGTAACACTGCTGTGGGCAATCACACTTTGTTTTTTGTTAATCAGGTAACATTAGGAAGAGGAGCAGTGTTGCTCCTCACAAAGCCTGCTGTCTTTAGTAAGACAAGAAAATGCCATTCATATTTTTTGAGCTTGCACAAGCCGCAATGGAGACACAATAAACAGATTTAATCATTATGTAAGATGGTAATTAAAAAAACAATACTTTTAGCAAAATACCGAATAAAGCAAACCCAAGGAATGAATGACTAATCCAGTAAATAATCAGCTAAGACAGACCGACTCAGAAGGAGTTTCTATCCCCAGGCCATTCGACTCCTCAATCAGGACACGCCCCTCTCTCTCTACACGGTGTTATAGTATTATTATAGTACTTTTATAGTACCCTGGACAGCAATCATCTCAGGGTCCCATACTCATTGTCATCATTCTATACAACACACCTTATAACTTATATCTGTAAATCTGTTTCAAATCTGTATTCAAAGTTCTATTTTAATATTTTATTTATTTCTCCTTTCTATTTCCTGTAATATCCTTTGCAACAACTGCATAGTCAAAAGAGTGGTTCAGGATACATTATACTGCATGTTGTACTTGTATGCATGTGACAAAGAATCTTGAATCTAGTGTGACACCCATTTTCAAATTCCAAAATAAGACTTGAAACTCAGACTCGTTCACTACCACTTCCAAGAAATTAGCCATTGTTCTAAAAGACATATCCTAAGTCAATAATGCAGCTTGCTTTAGAACCACCTGTCTCATCACAACAGCATTAAAGTTAGGGGAAACTTCCCACATTAGTGTCTGTCTCAGTGTTATTCAGATGGCTAAGAAATTCACCCAGTTGTCATGTGATGTCCTGACAAGCATGGATGCAAATGTTGAAACTGCACCATAAAGAAAAATCACACGTTCCAGTGGGAATGACGCCGGTGATCCTGCTGACAGTGAAATGGCCCACAACCCCCAAAGCAGTGTGTCATGGGAAGCATGACGTTCCCAGATTTCATATTCAAACTGCTGAGCTGTTACTGTGCTCTGTGACAGTTTTCAGAGTTAATATCATGACGAATAATAATAATACTACTACTACTAACAGTAATAGTCTATTAAAATGTGGACGCTAACAATAAAGCCCTTACAAAGAAATTAACAAACCACCTACAATTTGGTTTCATGTGACCAAAAATGTGTCGAGTGAGAATTTATTTTCCTTGGTCACACTGGTGCAGCTACCATTTCGTAGGTGCATGATTTTTTTATGGGTCAGAGCCAACCAAAGGCAGAGAAGCGGTGGGTGTTTGCCTCTCTATACCAGTATTTTTTAATCTATATGTTTAAAAATGCTTTAAAAGGGTATGTTTCAATTAATTATAAAATCATTTAACTTGCAATGTTGTATTTATTTTAACTGTATATTTAGTTTGGTAGCAACATGTTTGCTTAACCTGAAGTATAACTATTACCTTGATAAAGCAATATTAGGGATTTTGCTTTACCATTATATGCATTTTACTACAGACCTAGGTCAAATTATATTACACGTAATCCAGACACGCTTTTTTTAAACAATCGTGATCATTGTCTATTTTGTCCATTTGATGCTATTTAGCTTAATATACAGCAATACATTAATAATGTAATGAAACACGCTGATTATATGATCAGGCTAAATGTAACTGATTATTCAATAATAATATAAACACCTTTAACACATAAATGCAGTTTCAGAAAGACTGCTATAAGAAACACATCCTGAGTCGTGACAAGGGCGACCACCAGAGCATTTGCACCCACCGCAGCATTTGAGTGTCAGGCAGTGGCAAACCAAAGCCTTTTCTATACGTATCTGGGAGCAGCACGCACTGTTGACTCATCTGAGTTGAAGAAATTAGGTTCATCTAAATATTATGGAGGCGCATCAAAACGAAAAAAGTTAGGTGCACCAGTGCAACTAATTCAAAAAGTTAGTCTGGAGCCCTGACCTATACATTATCAGGTAAAACTTTAAAAATATCCTGTTAGGGGAACACGGACTAATGCGTAATGTCCTACAGTAATATTCCCAATGCAGTGTTAGTCTGTCTCATTTCTAACTCCCTCTCTTGGCAGCTAGGGGGCATCAGTCCCAATTTACAGCTGCAGTTTGAAGACAAGCAAAGTACACTAAAAGCAGTGATGAGGAAGGTTATTTATGCTGTGGAGAATTCTGTTCTGCTGAACTTCTGTGAATGTTTGACAATGAAAATGTGTATTGATATACAAGAAATAAATATATAGTCTTTAAGTATCCCCAAGTAATATATTTGAATTATACCGATTTGTGTATAACAGGTAATTGGGCTGGTGGTAATTGGTACAGTTGAATGGCAGTTAACACTCACATAGACACACACACACAGAAACAATGCTTTTGGAATTACCTTAGCAAAAATAAAACAAAAAAGTAAATGGTGGTAAATATCATACATCACTTTACAGATACAGGCATAATTAGTGTAGTAAGTAGTGCTGTGTCGATAAAATCGATTCTCTGATTCTTATTCGATTCTCATAATAATTCCTATAGATCGATTTGTACGTCCAAAGATCGATTTTAGCCTTTTTTTACCCTTCATTTTCTGCCCTTTTTACAGCTAAAATAGGGGAAAAAAATCCAGATGGGCATTTTGAGGCTTAGGTGTTAAAAGGTTAATATCTTTAATCATGCACATTGTGAATTCAATGGCGCGACAATGGGTTATTTTAAA
>JAABNY020000025.1:23813697-23837430 GCA_015164015.2 Brevimyrus niger | reverse complement strand
AATTGTACACACCAGGAAATGAGTCATACTACAATGTAATTCTTACTTGAATGCCTTCTTCACAGACTGGACAATTACCCAAATAAAGCAGCTCAACATTACAGTAACTAACAATAAATAAACCACTAACTTACGTGTACTATTAAAGCATTTATGTAATTTCATTAACCTTTATTTCACCAGGTAAATTAACCAAAAACCAGTTCTCACTGCTTTATGTGATATTCGGGAGAAATAGCAGACTATGCATCGGAACTGCCTGGTATACAAAGTCATGTGTGTAACTAAACTCTTCAGCCAATAAGGGCCAAGATGTGTCGTCATGGAGACGGTTCCAGTTTGTGCAGCTGGGTGAGAGGTCGCAATGCATCTAACTGTAATGCATTGCATCAGGATCGCCACCAATGACTGCACTGGGGAAACAAACTGAAGCATGGACTTAACACAGAGGACTAATGACAACAACCAGAAACAGCTGATCACATGGGGATCCCACGCGAGGTTAACGAGGGGGCGTGGCACACGGAAGGAGCAGACGATCGGGGCAGGGCAGGGGCAATGTTCGGATAAGATCTTTATCGTTTTGGAAGCCATTAAGAAAAAAAATGCTCTTCTTGTTTTATCCTGTTCATCTTGTGTTTAAATGCTGAAAAAAATAAATAAAACATATTTAGGTGAAATTTTGGGGGGCCAGGAACCAATTAATTGGTTTTCCATTATTTCTTATGGGAAAAATTCGATCTGAACTCGAACATTTTAGGATTCGATCCGGAGTCTGGAACGGATTAAGTTCGAGAACCGAGGTACCACTGTATTTGTTTTGAATGAAATGAAAAATAACATTTTTTGCTTTTTCGGCTGCCCAAATTGCAGTACACCACTACTTCAAAGGTAAAGGTCAAATTAATCCAAATAATAATAAAAATAAATAAACAACTGAAGATCAGATTACATACAGCAAATACTACAAAAAAAGGCTCCAGCATACAAACACATAATCTGAAAAGGGGCTTCTTTCAGCCAAAGTGTTATGTGCAGGATATTCTGGACCTCAGTTATACGTTCAGAAGAACCTTAATCAACCGCCTCACCACAGCAAATGAAGCCTCTGTGTTTATTTTCAATGACTCATTCAGTGAAGTTTGTTTTTATGGTAACTGCCTGGATGATGCAGATCTGGACCCTAACTGCTGAACTACTGTAGTTAAAGTGTCATTGAAGTTACAAAGTATCATTGACAAAAGAGCTGCATGAACTCCATTCACCACATGAATTCTCTAAGATAACTGGAACTACAGCATGACCAGAAGATGACATTACAAAAATTAATCTTTTCACAACACTAGACACACAACCCACATCTGGGTGTGATATAGTAACAGTGAAATCAAAAAACTTAATTCACGGCTAAATGTGTTTGGCAAATGATCGCTGCACTTCAGGGAAGCACACATGGACTTAAAAACATGGACTCATAACTCGAAAGCTGCTGGGTCAAGTATTAGAAAAGACCCAGATACAGCACCCTCCAAAAAGGTACTTAACTTGTAATGCATCACCCGAAGGTGTAAATGACAAACAGAAAGAATAAATGCTAAATTTATAGGGCACTCGGCCACAACCTATGCTTTAACCCCCCCCAACTAATACGACTTTCCTAAGGGAAGACATGTAGAATACTTACAGTTAGCGACATCCCATTACAAAACACAATGCCCATGGTATAAGGCATAACATTACAGACGCAGATGTGTTTCTCCCATGGATGTTTAAGGATACAGAAATCTAAAAATCCATGCATTCTGAGGTTCAAACTGTATTAGGCATCCATATGAAATAAAGCTTATTTTATTTCTGCACCGCACCTTCATAGAGCCCTTTCCGTGGCAGGGCGGTCAGGCGGCTGCAGGGTCATGCAATTCTCATGAGTGAGTGCTTATGCGGTGTCGACGTTACACTTTTCACAGCACAGGTAACGTAGACTTAGTCTGAATCACAAAATTTCAGTGATGTGGAAAGAAGGTGGACACATTGACTGCAAGATGACAAACTGCATACACGGGGGAGCAGATAATATACTGCTGATGTGCACTAATCGGGAATTCAACACATCTTAAACATGTATCTGTATACAATGTCTTTCCATGTAAGCAGGCAAGTTATTTTTTTTTTTACAGGAGCATCCATTATACCAACCTAAACACAGTTATCTTCCCAGACATATATAAAATGTTGATGTGGATAAAGAAAATATAAGGACTGTTGCAAATAATTGTTTTAGTAGACTTGGATGGTATCTCATTTTTTCCACACTATCTAGACATTATACTGTGGAATATAGATATTTTGATGGTATTTCCAAAAACAACACTATTTTAAATCTTGTTGGAAAAATTCAACAGAAAAAAAATTTGTGGGGATGGGGTTGGACAAATTTTTTCTTGCCAGACCACCCCACCCGCCTTTTCGTCTAATTTTGTTGCCAAGATGTCAAAATTCCACAGTACAGTAAAAATACTATAGTATACCGTATTACTGAACAAGCCGACTCTTGGAAGTCATTGCTTTGACCACAGGAAAAATGCGTTGAGGCCCTGAAGTGGCCATTTTACTGCCCACTAAGTGAAGTTACTTGTCTTGTTTCTGCTGATGGGATGAGCATCGTGGCAACACGAGGACTTTAATGAGAAGCTTTCATGTGGACACCATAAAAAAGGGGGAGAAAAAACATAGACAGGCTGATGCTGTCACAGATGGAAGAGTTTTAGGTTGTTGAGTAGCACAGTGTAGCTTCTTGGGGAGCCTTTAACGTTAAGGATGTCTGAGATAAACCAGGGGAATCTGACAATTTTATGGATAAAAGATTCTAATACCTGCAGGGGGTCTAACTCGAGTAAACACTAAAAAAGAGTCAAATAAAAAGAACAAAACAATTATTCTGTATGAGCCTGGCAATACATACAATTAGTGTTAAAATAAACCAAATGAAACAAGCAGTGTGACATCTATGATGGATGGTTTCATATCCAAGCAGCCTGCTTTATGGCAAAGAAAGCAAAACCAGTAGGAAAAGATCATTTTGATCACAAGGTAAAACTTCTGAATGACCTCCCTAGTCTATGGCTGATGCCCAGTGTATATACTGAAATTCATTCCATGTAAACTGATATTTTATAGAAAAGGATAAAATGCACTAATCAAAAGAGTGACCCTCAGACAAAATACTTTAACGAATCATGAAGTCTAAACATTAAACAAACATCTGAATTAATAGCAACTCATACAATAACAGTTATCTAGTTCAGTCAGCTAGTAAACCTCAAGAAAACTGCTGCAAAAAATAACCACTAAATTCCTATCTAAAACCCTCTCATCTAGTGCTATAACAGACATGCTGTAATATAATCCAAATACCCTGCATCCAAGAAACCCTCCCAGCCAACAACCTCATTATGAAAAATAACATATCCAAATTTGCTTAAATAAGAAATGCCTTGTAAAACGAACTCACACCAAAAAGCAGAATGCTCTACAGCAAAACATTAATCACACCCTTTTACAGATATGGACGTAACAAATTTTAAAAAGAAAAAGTGGGAGGGACTACAGTGAGCTCTCAATCACCACCTGGTTTAACCCAATGGAAATCAACAGTGTAACCAATGGGAAGTGAGCTTAGATAGATAGTGACTGGAAACACACAACAGTTCTGCCCAAGACTTTCCAAAGCCTCATTTTTCCTGTCACTGTTCAAAACTATCCCTACTGAGCAGAGGATCCACTTAAAAAGAAGCCCAACCACAAAGCATTATTACAACATGCAGTCAGAGCCAATGCAGCTATAGGGGACAGCGAGCTGAAGGCACAGGAATGAGACGCCTGCATATAGGCTCGTGCCCTTTCTGCGCGTCACCCGAACATGGACGCACTCAGCCCTTCTCCTCCTCTTTGGAAACAGCCCATCTCCTACCTAAGCTGAGTTAGGGTGCCCTTATCTGTCAGTTACTCTCATGCCCGCTTCCGGCTTCACTTTGCGTTTGGGGGGGAGATGGCTGGGAAAGCTGCTGAGGGAAGGGGAGAGAGGTGTTATTTGACAGGCACGGCATGCACTTCTGCACACACAAATAGCAAAAAAGTGGAAATAATCAAGACGGCACGTGTACACACTCGTGAAATGAGTCGAGGGCTGTAACAGCTCTGAGAGCTGCTCGGGCTGGGCGGCGGTGCCCCAGACTCACAGAACAAACATTAAAGACCGACTGCTGTCTGAACAAACACCCACTCATGAATGGTTGCTATGGACAAAGGAAAGGCTATCTGGCCAATGAAAGTTAAAAACCAGAGGACACTGCGTCCCTGACAGTGCTGAATTACACTGAACACAGTGAGACTATGAAGGGGCTGGACAAAGCTTTCAGTGAACGTTCATAAGAAGCACAAGTTCTTCGGAGAAGATAAAAAGGCTACAATGATGAGTCTTTAGAAACTGGTAAATGCAAAGGTGCCCCAAACATTTTAATTCATCATAAATGTTAAGTCTTTTTTTTTTTTAAGCCAAAACTACACCAATTTGGTTATTTCAAATTAGGTTTGAAAAAAAGATAATTAAGGTTGCACACTTTGTAGCTCAGGATTTGTTCACAGTTGGAGCAGCAGTAAGGAAATTTTCTCCCTGAACAGAAACAGCAGGTCAGGTTTATTGTGGATTCTATGCATTTTGATCTTTGGTTCAAGATCAAACAGTCCAGCTGTTTATTATTCATTTTCACACATTATAAAGCTATACCAATGGGTCTAACCTGATAGCATTAAAAAACAAAAAACAAGTGGCTGAACAAGTTGCAGGAAAGAGAAGAGACTTATTTTGTGAAATTAAAAACTGCATTCAAACTCCTGAGTCCCAATTTTTTTGCTCATCAATACACCACATTGGCTTTACCCGCCAAAAAGCAAAACCCTGCAGGAACAAAAGCAGCTTTGTACATGGGAAGGCACTTCTTAAAAACTTAATTACAGTCAAGGGATCCTGACTAAAAAATGTGTCCCTATTCCAATAAAGCTATTCATAATTTATGTCTGAAGTAGTATCTGATTATGTCATTATCCTTCAAATGTCCTTAAAAACAACAAATAAACATATGTTTACAGGACAAGTTACTTAGTAGCACAACAGAAGATCTTTTAAAGGAACGAAAGTGCCGTGTGTTTTCCATACCTGCCAGATCCATGTCTCATACCTATTTAGTCTGTTAAAAGATAACTACTATTATTAAATCGATTTGTACAATAAATCCATAACAGCTCTTTCCCATTTTAGGTGTGGTTTTTTGTGGCTTTCAAGCTGAACACCAACGCTGCTACTCAGTTTTTTGCCACTCAGTGGGTGTGAACAGAGCGACTTCCATCTGCTGTGACATCTTGTGCATAGCCGGTTCCAGCACGAGGAGCATCAGATAAGAGGCTGACGATCTGGAAGTTGATGACACTTAACAGCAACTGGTAGCACAGCGGTTTGCAATCTTTGTAAAGACAAAGTCCTGAGAGGTGGAAGTAGCATATAGTGGAAAATCCCACTAAACAAAGCACACACAATTTTGTTAGAAGACACAATAGATAATTTGGGAGTTGCTAGCTTGGGCTGTTTTGTGCATTCGCTACAGCTTGTTAAACACAAGTGTAAGTGACGCTGTTGCTACTGGGAGAAAAACTGTGGAGCATTTTAAGCATTCACCACTTGTGTATACTCTAATAGAAGATATTCAAACTGAACTGCAAAAGTCTCAAAAATGCTTTGTTGCAATAGCAGCCCCTCGAGTATCATAAGCTACAGTAAGTACGCAAAACAGCTCAACGTAGCGACTCCCAAACCATCCATTGCTTTTATCACATTACTTGCATTGTCTTGCACAATTGTGTGCATTTTGTTTAGTGAGATTTTCCATGAAATGCTACTCCCACCATTTAAAACTTTTTTACGCAGACTGCAAATCGCTGTGCTACTGGTTGCTGTTAGTGCTCTGGAGCCTAGGGGTAGGAAATGCACTTTCACTGACTGAGTCACACATTTCTTCAAAAATCATAACCTTAATTCATAGCAAATAAATTATTTTTTATATATTTCTTTTGCCACTCATCTTTATTTTAATGTATATTGTAAATATGTGAGCTTTTTGTTAAGTTTGCAATTTGACATCAAAGTTTACACATTGCAAAATGCAGTTTGGAACACTTGCAGAAACATTGCAAAAGTACACAGTAAGCAATGCTGGCAGTTTGTTTTGATCCCAGATATCTGATCACCAAAGTCTTGGCTACATGAAGATGACTAAATGGTGTAGTTGCAACATTCATTTGAATAAATAAATAAGAAAAGCCTAACGCATGTAACTATTTCTGGCTCTTTTCATTGAATATGTAGCAACTTTCATGTATATGAATGAGTCATTGTCACCTGGCCACGTCCCTATACCCCCCTTTTATGGCACTGAGGGGGACGTATCTGGATCGCGTTTCACCGTTGCTCTGTTAATCAAATTATCATGCCAATGCAATCTGAATACGTGCTAATGCGGCTATTTAGAATGTGAATAGCGATCTTCAGGTGAGAGCGATACTACACACCCCCGATGCAGGTAAAACAAAGTAAGATGACATGGTTTAATTTTTTGCCGATTTTAACCTAATTTTAAAAACTTTAATACTTCCGAAAATTGATTTTTTGAAAAGAAGACAGATTACGGATTTAGCCAGTGTTTTTTCATGATTCTACATTAAGATTTCAGCGAGATATAAACTGAAATAGAAGCGAAAAGTATGCGATGTCGACGACATACTCGGGCGCAGAGGGTTAAAAGGGTCTTCCAGATCGTCAGTCTCTTATCTGATGCTCCTCATGCTGGAAGAGTAAAATACTCAGAGATTGTCGCCTTATGTTGTGTTCTTACATTCCTCGTACTGCAAAGGGTATGCGCATGACGTCACAGCAGGTGGAAGTCACGGCGTTCATACCCACTGAGTAGCAAAAAACTGAATGGCTGTGTTAGTGTTCAGCTTGAACTCTGCAAAATACACACACATCTAAAATGGGAAAAAGCTGTCATGAGATTGATTGTACAAACAGATTTAACATGAAATGAAATATCTTTTTAGATACTGCCAAAAACTAAATGAGTAAGTATCGGACGTGGATCGGTCACTCATGGCCAATAGGTGATTGATCAAAAAGGTCCGGATCAGTGCCTATACCAATCCGATTATCGCATCTCTAGTATTTATATATTAAATATTAATAGGTAAAAGGAGTGCTTGTATTGCAATCTGTATTGATATCAGCAGCTGTCTGTCGGAATCGAATTAGAATCAAAAGGACAGTTATTCTACTCAATTACCGTGTCTATAATCTATCAGATAAATGTGTTAAATCTATATGAGATTCATATCTGAGAGCACCTAGATCACTACAATAACCCTTCATATTTGACTGAATGCACAACCACTGTGCTTTGTAAGAGTTATCAATGAGAATTCAGCAGATATCCACGCTGTGGATCGCCTGATAAGCCTCAATATGCACTACACAGGATAAGCAAGGGTGCAAAAAGGTCGAGCAGCAGTCATACTGGCACTGCAAACAAACCGCTGCCCCCCTGCTACGGCAAGGCCTGTCTCAATACAGCCATTCAACTTTTAAACATGTTAAAACTGATACTTAAAATATCTTTTCTGACCCACTGACAGAATGTCAACATGACTTATGAGCACTCATGCTTTTCGGTTAAAGTCATCTTTTACTGGATTTACTGGAATAAAATAGGAGCAAAATAAAACTTTAGGTAAATAATAATACACAAACTTTGCCAAAGTATATCTTATACACACACACACAAACGTTCATACATATGCCTTGGTTATATTTCATTATGAGAGAACAAGACAGCATAAAAAAACAGCTTAATCTAGTTACTGAATAATTTTGAGGGGTTCTGTAAGTACAAATCCCCTAACAATTCTGTACATTACTGTATGAATCCACTGGTGTTGGCTTTTTCATTAATGGGACAGGACTCAAAAGGCCTGCAGATTCTGTGTCCATAGCTCAATGTGGCTTAAACACTACGCATTATTTTGCAATGGACCAATATTATTCTTAGCAGCCCAGAATGTTGAATTGCATTATTTCTAAGTGATTTAATGTCTTTCCAACTTCATGATCCAAATCAACTATTAAATCACTGATTCCATGTCTAAAATGCTGATAAAATGTTTTTTTAAACTGGTTGAGTAACTGGAATTAGAACTGAGAAATATGTGGAAGTATGCTGGTAAAAATTTCACTGTACTATTAACAAGAGACAGAAAGCAGCTTCTGAGGGGTTGGATGAAAGATGATGACATTCTGTTTCCATAGCAACCTCTGTAGCCTTTATGGATGAAATGCTTAAGTGAGGTGTACAAAAGACTGGCTGCGTAAAAAGGATTTTCCTATTTTTGTAATTTGAAGAAGGCAAGGGGACTGGTATGAGGGATGAAAAAGTGAATAAATTATTGGTCAATTATTTGCACAAATTATGTCATCTTCAATTTCCAAAGCAAAATAAAAACATATGACTATGAAGTGTTTTTGCAGAAAGGTGTCCATGATGTGAACAAAAATATGTATGCAGTTGTTTGGTAAGAGTGAGCAGGTTCCTTTGAATGTCGCTATGCAATGGGGGGGGGGGGGTCTTCACCCCCACGGGAATGATGTCACATGTAAGATGAGGCTCTGCGGAGTCGTTGGGTACAGGCAGTGAGAGACGCACACTGTGAAAGCTTCCTTTCCCTGCATTTACAACACATACTTACCTTTATAGCTTTTATAGCTGATTTTGTTATCTGGGTCATCTTTGCTTTGGATATCGGAGGCTTGTATTCATTCAGAGAGTACAACTGAAAAACACAGCATAGAAGAAAGACATTAGTTTGACATTTTTGAGAACACCTGAAATGGCTTAGATGTTTCCCTTGTAGGCTTTTTTTCAGTTATATTAAACTAGCTAAAGTGGTCTTAACTACATAAATACAGATGTAATTATTTTCACATTGAAAAAGTTGGTGTTTTTTTCCAAGGAAAAATGTGAAGAACTCTGCAATATGATTAGGAATTACTGATGTTTGGATCATATAATCGTAATACTACACTGAATAATTCTTGTAACTGTAATGTGTCAGTGTACTGCTGCTAGAACTAAATTTCCCGGAGGAACCTTCCCGAGGGATTAATAAAGTACCATCTATCCATCTAATATTCCTTGACTTACCACCTGAATCACTCAACTAGAGTTTATAGCTGACTAAACATTTTAAGTAGAATGCACATCTATCATTTTGCACATACTTGTGCACACATCTGACACAAATGTTTGTGTGACATTTGCATGGTGGTTACATTTCACTGGACATAAAAACAGGGGCTCAAAGCACATTGGTGACAACAAACCAATTTCAGTATTTTCAGAAGTACTTGAAACCAATGTGATGGTTTCAACTGTGACAGTGAAAGTGCTTTGCCTAAATCTGTCCACAAACACTGGAGAACAGTGTAAATTTATGCAGGCTTTATTAATTAGTATTTAAGAGCTACTGCAAGTTGACAACCTAATATTCCACTATAGCTTACTGACACAGATGCATATGTAGTGGATATTGACCAAATCTGTTTCTGGGGATAAAAAAAACTTGCAAATCACCAAACTAAGAAAAGCAGGCATTATTCCCCTCTAGCACAATTACGTCAAGATTGGGCAATGAACCATATTTTGCTCATACTGTACTGGCCACACACTGTACTCCATGGCCTACTTCATATTACGTAATCAAGGGCAATTCTTCAAAGCCATGCTGTCAAACGTGGATACGCATTTCCTTAAAAACACAATAAACACAATAACACATTTCCTTGTACAAAGCACAATAAAATTCGTAATAATAATTTTTAAACTAGCCATTAGTCTATATAGCCCTTTAGGGAGTGCGATACTTTGGTCTAACGATGTAAATAAACAGCAGCTAGACCGATCAGCCTTTGTATGCAGTTTTACAAAGTCATCCTCTGCTCTATCAATGTGTAGCAGCCTAGTCAAGATCGGTACCAAAAGCAAGAGCGCTAATTTAACTAAAATTAATAAACGCATAAGTTTTTCAAAACACGGCTTTGTCTACCCCGCTGCCCGTACACTGTTAGCAATAGCTACGTAATGGTACGTGCAATTTAGCCGTCCAGCTAAGAAAAGGCCGGTTAGATGGATGCCTAATGAATTTCACGCGCCGATTAACATGATATAGGTGCACATATCATCAGCTGTTAGCATCTTAACTGGATGACCGGTTTAGGCGGCCTAGTAACTAGCTAGGGGGAAATTAATTATATAAATAAATAAAAACACGGCTAACAGGCTAACGCTGAGGGGAGGGCACCATCCGCTCGCACGGATAATACCTATAATGTGGATTATTTAAGGTTTTAGCGCATTTTAAAACGCAAATTGTGCGCGGCAGAACCGCCCGGCCGCATCCCGGCGCCGAGCCCAGACGCAGGATGGCGACACCGCCTCGGACCCGCTCGCCATTACGGTGCCTCAGCCGGCGCACCCGAGACGATTGCGGCTGACGGAGGACTTTCGTCTACCATTACGACGGAGCCGGACACTCTAAAAACGAGTGTTTGGACAAACTTCTGACGTTACGGCCCGGTTCCGAATGCGTTAGCTAGCCTGTGCAGAGGAGTGAGGCCTAGTTAACCCAGGTTCCCACTGCCCTTCTGTATCCGTCTCCAACCCCAGAATAAGCCAATTACATACACTTCAATTGAAGAATGAGATACAAACCTCGCCATTAAATGCTTTAACGGCCTCCATGGTGTTACTATATATATATATAACAATATATATATGATAATGGCGGCGCTTTTAGGGTGTTCGCTGTGCTCTCACAGCCCGGTTTTCCGCATGCTCTCAGAGCGGCGTCTAACAGAGGTGGTAGGGAAGCCAAATATGGCGGCCGGAGGGGCGAGAAGAAGCAGCGCGAGCCTCTGACGAGCCCGCGCGGCCGAAAGCGGCTACTGCATGTGGCGGCCGCCGGCAAGACGTGACAGCTTCAATCCAGACTGATGAAAATCGATACCCTCCATTCCCCCCATATATGTTGAATTAATATTTCAAAATATTAAAGTGAGATTTTCTTGTCAATATAATTGACAATATATTGTCAATATAAAAATGTTGCACGGAGATGCACAAGACACCAGAGAATTTTTTATGCATGGAATTTGTATTGTTCTCTGAATTGAACCAGGTCAACACACTAGAAATTAGTGAACTGTACATATTTTTATACACTACTGTACAAAAAAACATTTACAACTGGAACTATAATAGCAAATGGTACAACTCCACATATAATTTTTACAGAATTCATTGTTAACTGATTTCGCAAAAAGAAATCTTCTGAAATGGTAATTTCACTGAGAAACTGGACCGTAATTCACCACAGTCCTGATACTGTTAAGGTACATCCAGTTACTTATACCTAATGCCTTTTAGTACTGGGATAAAAGTGTATGTTTACAAACTTGGTTTGCATGGAAAAAGAGGAACTACATATTTACAGACAATTAAAAGCAGTCGCACAAATACTTTGTTGTGAATTATTTTCCCGTGAATCATGAATCACTGGCATTAAGTAAAACTGTATCAAAAGGCACAGCAATGTAATGTGAACCAGTGGATATTAGGACTTCTCCAACCCCAGCGTAAAATACAAAACAACAAACACACCCACTGTCTTCGTGCCTCATATGTGCGACCGGAGTGTCTAGCTACTGTCACAAGTTTTCACTGTGTCTGTAAAGAAAATCACATGGACACTTCATCAATAATCCAGTGTGCTCCAATACACAAATGAATGTTAAAAACTAAGAAAAAAAATACAAAAACAAAACAAGTGTTCACAACAGTACCCAAAAACAAATAGTCTAATATGTGTTTAATATGTACAAGTCCTGTGCTGTAACAGCATTTGAGCTCTGCTCTTTGCTTGGGCAAGCAGCAGGCAATAGGTCAGTGGTTGTGGAAGGACAGGAACTTCAAAGAGTTTCACACGCTAGTCTCTGTGTAAGGGGCCACACTGGCCACAGCAGCAAGGTGCTCCACACTGCCCCCTGGAGGCTCCTGTGGTGTACAGATGTCCTGCCACAATGGCAGATGGGCCTCCTTCCATTTCCTGTACTTGAAGGCAGTCAGATCAGAATCAGTCAGAACCTGCTCTATGGCCAGCAGATCTGCCTCTTTAGCCTAGAACAAAGGAGACATAAGGCAAACCCATAAGGTGTCATTAAAACATTTTTTTCCTTAATTTTCGCCGAAACAGTATCGCTATATTAGCATTGCTCACAGCGACAAGCCAGATATGGATGTCAATATTTTTTTTTCACAGCTAAACAAGGAAACTATCATTAGGGTTACATAGAAGCCCACAATGCAAAATGCATGTTTTTGTTTTCTAAGCAGTGCTATTAAAGTTGTGTGGTATCTATTCATACAAGTGTTCATATTACTTGGTATTTACTCATGTTTGCTACCTGCTACAGAGCATCATATGCTTTTTGTAGCAAGAAAATATGTCAGCAGTCATCACTACACTTTACTGTACAGTGCCGTAACAATAAAACATTCATACAACATGTAAAGATTCATACAGGCCAACAGGCTAATATGACCGACTACAAAAAACAGAAAGTATACTGTTCTTTACAACAAACAGCACTGCAGAAATTAGAGATAACCAGAAAAACAATGCACATTAAAGTACTTGCTTAGAGCTGCAAACAAGCTGTTTTTCCCTCAGTGTTAAGTTGTCTGCTTCACATCCTGAATACTCCTTAATTATGAGTGCTCATCCATTCACCTATCCATCCATCTTACAACTGTTTAGCCAGCGTATGGTGGGGGATGTGTTCCGTCATTAAGTTCAAGTCGAGTTCAATTCAGCTGCAATTCTCCCACCTAGTGGTGTCAGTTGAGATTGCAGCTAACCACCGGCTGCACATCTTACCCACCTTAAGCGTGCTGTTCAGTGTCCGGATGTGATGTAGCTTTTCATTCATAGTCTGGTTTTTGCAGCGCTTGATGAATGACTTTCTAAAATCCCTTTTAGTGGATGGTTTTCGCTCTCCAATAGGTGATAGACTGGCTTCTTTCAGGTGAATGTACAATTTTTCCATTTCATCTGATGCATTTTCTGGTAAAAAAAACACACACACACTAATTATCTTTCTATCTACCCAAATAAAATGCAATATTTCTGGCCGCACACAAAGTGTGATCTCTCATGCTAATTATTTATACTATTCACGTGTAGAAAAATAGTTCGCCATTTCCCTTATAAGATTAAACGTTTATGTTTTGATGACAATTTAATTATTTATTTAAACCCATCTGCATCCAAATGAATTGTAACTAGTTAATTTAATGTGTTTAGCACTTTTGAAGAGAAACAAAAACAGTGAGAATGTGGCTGCATTTAACATTTTGTCGCTTCGCAGCCAGGAAATGTGGTGCAGGGCTCAGACAAACCTACGGACACCTGCGCACAAGGGCGAAGAGCTCAACCTGCGATTCTGACAATGACAGAGGTAACCGTCCGGCGACAGGAAACTCAATCTGTGTGAATTTCCCCTCCCCAGAACAGCCTAACTACGTGCAAAAGGGAAGACTGTCTCCAAGTGCCACGATGGCTTCAGCACTTCTTGTTTTTGGCTGAGAGGAAGCGCAAAATGAATAAAAACGGTCACGGTCACACAGTCATATGTCAACAAATCAGCCAAAGCACGGTCTTATCGCATTCCTGCCACTGAAAACGGAGGCATCCTTACGAGTGAATCTCAACTTTCCAGTAAACCGAAAGAGTACTTTTGGAACATTCTGGCAGATGCTTTTGTCCAAATCTAACATTAACTGTCAAGTCAGCATTAAAAAAAATATTTTCCTTTTCACAGCACACTAAGGAAAAAACGGGATAAGAATTAGCTCATCTTCACTAGCTTTTACATCAACCCCCCCCCCCCCGCCCACCATAATACACAGTGTGCAGTGCAGCCCACAGGAAGACATGAAGATTTTCCAGTTTATTCCAGTGGCTGCACACAAAGTCTCAGATAGACATGGGGGAAGGGGAACCTTCAGCGAAATGACGGTACTCTATTCTAAGGTCTAATTAAGTCTGTAATTAGCCGCATCTAATGGGCGCTCTGTGCTTAACCCGTCTGCAGCTGCTACGCGGACTCACCCTCTGCGGGATCTGCTGGTGAACACCCTCCCCGGTCCGCGCATGGGCTGCCACTGACTGCCAAATCCAGGGGCTTCTGCTCCAGGCAGGCCGCCACATTGCACCCCTCCTGCTCAGCCTCTAGGTGGAGCTGTCTGTGGGCCTGTGGCGAGCGGTGCACCTCCCTCCTGGCCGACTGCGTGATGACGTCCGGCGACGACCGCCGGTTCTTGGTCGTGGAGGAGACGGAGCTCTGGGACGTCATCGTGCTGATGGGAGTCGAGGCGGAGCCCGACGCCTCACTCTGAGAGGGCGAGGAGTAGGGTGGAGGGAGACTATCCTGTTGAACAGAGGCACGCCGAATTAAAAGCAAGAATACAGACATTAAACACTAAATTCGACATGTGTAGATTAACGCTTTAGATAACTCAGTCTGTCAGCCGCATCAAAACAATGCATAGCAATAAAAGAAATGTGTATAAACATGAAGCGACAGTGTTACAGTGGTCAGTACTGCGGCCTCTGACCGATCCAGCTGGGTTCGCATGTCCTCCCAGTCTTTGTATGGATTTCCTTCTGGTCAACCAGTTTCCTTCCACTCTCCAAAGGTATACGGATTAGGTGGACCGGCATCTTAGTGTGTGTGTGTGTGTGTGAGTGTGTGTGTGTCCTGGCCTGCTTCCTGCGATTCCCGAGAAAAGTTTCACAACCGTGCAGATGTGTTGAACAGTGAGATGGAACAACAGAAAAGGGGAGAGGGATTAAAAAAAAAAAATAAAAAAAAAACTCCACTTCTGCGTTTTCTTAACTTTGGAGATCATCGGGTGGAATTATTCCCCCAAGAACACGGATGATGGATAGTGTCGGTTACCGTGAAAAGAGTCTCTTTTAAAAGGCACACCTGTATCCTCTGCTACTTTCTGTTGCTGCACAAGAAAGTGGCAAAATAGCAGCAGGTCACCTGCCTACGAGGCCGCATTTGGACAATAAGCAACGCACAGCCAACCAAAGCCAACATATTAGATCTGTTTATAGCCACAAGTTTAAAACGGGTCACTGTACGCGTCTGTGACGGGTCCAGCCTGTCAGACCGAGCTGCGCTTACAGTGGATGCTTCTTCAGAGTAAGGGGGTGGGGCCACCTCTGTGGAATCATGCTCCTCCTGGTCACTCGCTTCACTATAACGCTCTGAAGAAACACACAAAACACATGTATATAGCTAAACTACATGTATATACCAGCCAAAAGCTTCTGTACACCTCAGGGTTTCACCAGTTTTTCATTTATTTCATAAACTGCTGATTTTTTATTCTTGTTAGACATGACAACAAGTTACACAAAATGTTTCCTTTAAGCATAGGAAGAGTATGTAACAGGCATGTCTGACACCCTATTAGCTGGTTGTGTGATGGCATAGTCAAATTCTAGGCTGTCCTTTAACTTTAAATGCACTAGTTAACTGTTTCATCCCATGAGATAGAGCAGTATTAACGCCCCTTGTAGAAAGAATGCCTCCAATTTTCTCTGCTGTTATAACTGCTATGGGAAGTTACTTAGATGAATGGAAATGACATTTTCCTGCTAATCAAGGTATGCAAATGGTGAACATACTGTAAATGTTTGTTAGTAAAGAATACTGTGTATGTTTATTAAATGTTAAGCGAGTAGCATACGAATGTAAAAAATCTCAGTATGTGCAAAAACTTGACTGGTAGACTACATCACCTATGTGAAAACGACAAGCGGAGCTTAGCTCACTTTCATTAGCACAACTTCCAATTTTAGCCAAACCACCAGAACCATCAGCTGAACATTTAGCGACAGCTCACCTCCTGAATTGTCTGTCGGCTCATAGTGAATGGAAGCCAGCCCCAGTTTGTTCAGCCATCTGAAAGCAAGCAAACACGTCCGTGAGACAAACCCCTGCCTGCATGCCTAAACTGTTTGAGTGTGGTTCACTAAATGCTAAGATGTGCTAATAAGGGAAAGAAAAATTAAGTGACTTAAGTATGACTGTGTGGTACAATACTGCTTTTTTCCCCGCACTAGCCGCAAAACCTTTTTGCGACCAGTTGAATGCTTCAGCTGCTGAATTGTCACATTTAAATCAGATGCAGAGTGTCACAGATGCAGAGTGAGACTCGTCAGCGGCACCAAGCATGCAAGGGGGGCTCTCAATGACAAAACCGCAGTAGGATGCGCAGGGCTGCACGTTTCCGTCGCTGCCCGGCCCGAGGTCCTCACACATTCATGTCCTCGCTGCTCTCTGCCGCAAAGTAAAACATCATGACATCAGGGTGACAGGCCTTCATCGCGCTGCGGAGAGCAGGAGGGAGGAGAGGCTCAGAAAGGCGAGAGATTTTCGACCAACTCGAAGGCAAAACAAATCAAACCACCGAGCAGAATTAAGAATTAAATTAAATTGAGAATTAAAGTCGCCCCATATCACTGAAACACTGCTTCAAAACACTGGCATATTTGTAAATTAACTCATAAAAACAAAACAGATTAACTGCCTGAAATGAAAGTACATCAACATGCGCTGGAAAAAAAGACAACGCTGACTCGGTTTGCAAAAACAAGCTCTGCTGCTGTGATTTACGTGAAAAAAAATGTCGCTTTACTTGGGAAAAAAAACAGTATCATGTTTTCATAAGCTGCAGTGCATTTTCCATCTGTCCATGGCTCAACTTGCTTTTACTTCTACGTACACCAATTATGCAAAGATGTGTGTGATCAAAAGTGGTTTAGCGGTTCCTGTCAAACATTCACCACACGTTTTAGCTTGATCCGTTTCCTACAGACGGGTTTAAAAACATTTCAAAACAAACTGCTCACTTACTACTTTTTCTTGCACTCTACTGCCCGGTCGATCAGAAAGTCTGCCAGGTTGATGTAACCTTCCGCTTTTTCTGCCTGTAAGGGGATCAACACCACAGTGCAAGACATCACTATCATTTAAAGCATTCAACCGTTACCACAACACTTATTTGACCGCAAGGAAAAATGTGAAGAAACAGCTAAAACATCATTGGCAGGTTCTACTGTGTTTCATGTTTATTCTTCTGGACCATCATGCAGCACGACCTGATTGGCTGTGGTCCAACAGGTTGGACAACCCTTGGGGTCAGTCTGTGACCATTCGCCAGCTAACCAACACTGATTCGACAACACAGAAAAATTCAACATCAGTGGTCCTTCGTGAGAATGCCACTCACCATCTGACTGGTATACCAGTATAGTGAAGTCCTCTTCAGCACAAACCAGTATTTCTTCCACTTGATCCCCAAGAAGCCTTTTCCCTCAGTTTTCCTGTAGAGCCAACCTTGGTGGTCCACATTCCCCAGCTCCTTCACGGAAATCCTCCTCCGGCTCATTGTCACATTGCCTGGGGATGGAGGACAGCCAGCCGATGTTTATGTCATTTCGAACCCAAGTCAAGTTTGAGGCAGCGCTGCATCCGCGATTCCGACGTCATCAAACCGCTCACAGTCAACAGAGTCAAAAACGTAGCCCAAGATCTTGCCGTAAACAGACCCTTAGAGATCTTACCTCGATCCTTCTTCTTCGATTTTGGCCGCAGGGAGACCTGTTTTGGAGAGGAGGCAGAAAAAGCGGCAGTGGGGTCAGGCAGAGGCAAAATGTTGGGGGGCGCTTGGCAGGTGCGATGTTGAGAGTGTGCGCAGATCAGGGCGTGGAAGCACAGCTGCGCAGCCAGCGCTGACAGAAGCTTGCAGCTGCCACACACAGCTCGACTGGAACATCCTGTTTCACACTAAACACCGAACATGAAGCCTCCCACATGCACTCGCTTCAGCTCGCTCTCTACCACCTCCCCTAACCTCATCTTCGCCTCTCTCTCTTTCACCCACCCCCCCCATTCCACCACCCTACCCAGATGGGCGAAGCAGGTCACTTTTCCCAAAGTAAATTGATACAAATTGCGAAGAGTTTCACTTTACTTTCAGACTTCGCTTCTAACAAGACATGTTGGGCGGGATAAGTGTTGCACATTGGCGGCAACCACTGATAACAGTAGCGTCAGTCACTCTAATTAATAAAACAATCATTCCACAGACAAATAAAACACAACACAACCGACAATAAAGAGAATTTTCTCATTAATTGGCAATGCGTAAAAAAATGCCACCTGAAGGGAAATAACAGAAACACAATTATAGTTATAAATTACAGTTATAAATTTGACGCAGTTGCTGTAGAGAAGGTGCTACCAGCCTTGCTGGAGATAACGGAGGACTATGGTACTTACTGGATTATACCCATCAGCTGCCATATTCGGTGCCAACGAGATGGGGAAGGCAGCCTGGAAGAAAGAAACCGCACAAACTCGTCAGTTCGATTAAATCGCTCCCTCTCCCGAATAATACTCTTCTCCTTTTTTCTCAAAATAACCTGTACATCTTAATTTTTCAAGCCAGTACAAATACGATTACTGCACCTTTAGTAGCGCAGCCACTGTATCCCCAAATAAGTCACAGCAAAATATTCTAAACTCATAACTTTACCAAAAAATAAAATAAAGGACGGACGAACTCATCCTGTTGACCATGCAAAAGGGAACCGTGAAAGAAAAACGCTGCCAGCTCCGCGCGCAGAATTAGCCTTAATCTTTCTACATCGCTAAATAAAAGTTGAGCAAGAGCCCCGCGCTGAGCTGTGCGCGTTGGCCAACTTCCTACGCCGCGCGGGTTCCTCATTCGCAGCACGGCCGGACTGAGGAACAAAGAAAATGAGGATGCAGCGTCTGCCGGTCAGCCGATGACAGAAAGGTGCTAAAGTGCGCGTCCCATGACATCTTCTGACAGGCCGGGCACTTCCTTCGATTTCCAGATTTGGGAAACCTTTGTTAAAAAAAAATAATGTCTCCTTTAACTTATAGACATTAAGAAATAAGGTTTCCACATCTTACCGCTCAGTTTCGTAGGCCTACTATCGATTACGACAGATATTTCCACGACGGGGTTCAATCTTCCTGCCCACTTGCCCAGAGGCGATTCTAGGGACAGTTGGGGCCCCATCAGGCAAAATAAAAAAAACATGGGGCCCTCCAACGCACCCCGCCCAACAATATAATAAGATTTATGACCATTATTTTACCGTGAAGTCTAAATTAATATCAACAAAGAGAATTTAATAAACAGGAAAGCAGAATACACAAATGAAGCAGATCTGGCATCCCAATGCACTAATGAAGTAATCGGCTCAGCTCGGGGGCACCCAGGCTGCCTTGTCTGTCAGGTCCCTACACCTCTTTGCTTGCCCAAAAAACGCCTCTCAGTCACGCAAGCATGTTAACGGAGTATACTCCTTACTAGTACTACTGCAACATGTAATACCAATAGGGTTGTAACCTTGTAACCTGTAATACAAATAGGCTCTACGGCCGATTGACGTATTTCACTATGTTTGAGGAACAAAGTAGCAAAATCCGCTGATTAGGGAGGACTGCCTCAAACAAGAAGTCAAACCCCTAATTTCAGCTGACAGGGTCCATGGGCAAGATCCTGATGAATGGGGCCGTGAATCTTAGCAAATAGAGAGACGACGTAAATCCACATAATATAAGAGTCCGGGAGATTACACACCCGGCCATTTGTCCTTGCAGTCGCTCAACTGCATAATGAAAGCATGTCAAACATCACGGAAGATTCGTGAATAAAGCAGCAGATTTGGTGGGTAGGCTGAGCGGAAAGCGATCGCCGTTTTCTATAAATACAAAAGCAATAATCTTCATTTCAGTCGTAGTCAAACTTTTCTTCAGGGATACAGCTTGTAATTAGTAAGGGGCTTATAAATATACCTTCCTGCAGCAAAGGTACATTTAGTTCAAGCAGTCATGTCAATTGCTACAGGTCAATGAGTGTAGGCCTACTGTTTATCAAGTCTTTGTATTCGGGTAACAAAAAATAACTACCTAGATGTAAGCAAAGTAATAACATCACGTACGCACAGATACAATTATTGCATGTTAACTGTCACGGGAAATAGCCTAAATAAAAAAATACAAATTTACTTAAAGATATAGGCCTATACTTTGTCATACCTGAAATCGAGCCAACGGGCTGAATTTTACAGAACTCATGTTATAAGGGAACACGTTAGTCCTAGTCGCTAATCTTTAAATCGTACGTGGCGAATTTTCCCTTGTTGGCATAAAGTAATTAACGCTGTATATGTTTACTCCTGCACCAGAATGCAGAAAAAGCACAGATGAAACGATATATGCAATTTAAGGAACATTAGCTAACAAAAACAAATGAAACTCCTCGAGGGACGCCTAGCAAACAGCCAAGTCGTTGGTTTCAAGTCTTAATGACTCTATCGGGAGCATGTGTGTATTTTCCCGTTTGTTTTAAAGAGACATGGCAGTCCGTAACCACAGTGCGTCGCTGTTGTGCCTTTTTGTAACATCTTCTAGACAGTCGGTTACTGTACACGCTACGGGTATTTTGTAGACTTTTTAAACACACCAGGTACCGCTTATTTTGTTCTAATTGTTCTATATTTTCTTAAGGAACACGTTTAGGCAATGTACAGCGTAGTGACTGATACAAAGAAAACGGTACCACATAAAGAATCCAAACGAATTATTTTGGGGAATATAGAACTGGAAAAAGAAACAGCCAGTTGGTTTATGAAAGGGGGAAATGTAGAATTGGGACCAGAGGTGGGTATTTCCCAAGTATCTCTAACAACTGGGTTGGGGTAGATTGACAACTTTTTCAGCGCTCCTGCACACACAGGAAAGCCCCCCCCCCCCCAAAAAAAGTGGCAGTTAAAGCTAGTTATCTGTTCTTAGCGCTTGAGTAGAGGGATGTCGCCCTTCACTTCATGCCTCCCTGAATCTTCAGCAAGTATCGGCCCCAACACTGCTCCACTAAACCCGCTGGCTTCTACTCTTCGTAATAATTCAGAGGTTGGACACCTTATATAGAAACAAATCATGGAATAGTTTCTATCCAAAAACATTTTCCTAAACAAGGGCCGAGGGGGGAGGGCTGTAAATGAGCGTCCTGGTGAAGTGGTTGAAGAAAAATGCTTCGGCGTTCAAGAGAAGGCATGATTTAGATGTTAAATATTTAACCAAGCTGGGCTGATTAGTTTGCTCTGATTTGCAAAATTACTCATGTTTAGTGACAGACATTCCGTATGTAGCAGGTGTGGGTTGGTGTGTATTCACTTTCTTACACAATAGACACACTGATGACTGCAACACATGTAACAACAATGCAAAGGACCAACAGTGTGTGTGAAAAGGTGTGTTATAGAGATGCTAATATTTAATAGATTACCTCCCTAGGTGGCCCTAGTTGTGTTTAACTCACGGTAACACAAGGATTACCCTGTGAACTGTTAACATTGCATAATGCAGCCTTTCACACGCACTGCGGGTGCATTGCTGCCTTCTCCGGCTCCTAAAGTTCCCGCGGAATGTTCTTACCCTGAAAACGGGGCACAGGAAAATAAATGTGGGAAAATTTACACGCATTCCTGAAGCGGGCTTAGTTTGAACATGAACAGGCAAAGTCAAAAACTATTTAAATGTTCTCAATATATTTTTTGCGGATGACTTCTTGTCTGTTAGGGCTCTTGCGTGAAGGAAGCCGCTCGGTGACAACTGCCACCATGCCGTCTCACCCGTTTTTTTTTTTTGCTCCATACAGTACAGCGATTCTTTTTCACGAGGTCCTAGACGTGCCAGGATCGGAGCCGAGGATGGTATTGGATTTATATTCCGATCCGTATCTGCGAAACCGAAGGAGACTGGCACAGGAATATCGAGTAACAGCCTGATTATTATAATTACCCCTGTCACTGTCGTGACCCTTCTGCAAACGGGGCTGACGGATTATGTTAACTCTCCGAGTGCTGCGTTGACAGCTCACGTAAGTACAGCCATGTTGGTAGATGGGCTACCCTACCCAGTTTACCCACCCGGGAATCCAAAGAATGAGAAAAATCCTAACGTGTGGTTTGGAGTGACACTGCAAGGCACAACATTTTTGCATATTTATTATGCAAACGCCTTTATCCAAAGCAACATACATTATTTTTGAGAAAGCAAATTGAGAAATCAGTCCCTGGAAGCAATTGGGGGTTAAGGGTCTTGTATAGGGGACCCTGGCATTTGAACCAGCAGCCTACTGAGCAAAAATACAGCATTTTTTAAACCTAATCAGCCAGACAACCCCCCCCCCAATAACAATTAGGCCAAAGCTCTCAGTAAAGAGGAACAGAAAGTGAGAAAGAGATTTTCAAATACATTCCACTTTTCCTGAAAGTCCACTCCTTGACCAGAGCCTCTTGTCCAAACACCCAACTGTTTGCAAGCATTCACCAGAATCGCAGTAAAACAGGAACATATGCAGCTATTTCCCTTCTAAGAGGAAAGACCTACATAGAAAATAAGTGACAATTTGGGAAATAAAAATAGTTTGGTTGCCCTGTACCACAAATTCACCAGAAAATCATACTGACAAATACACGCTATAATAACAGAACTATTTAAGTTAGAGTTATTTGAATTGAGCCCTAAAAATACCCCTTGTTATTGTTGTCTGCATATTTTGTATTGCTAGCACAGTAAAAATCACATTTCTATGACAAAAATGATCTTGTGTTTATGTGTCATTCTTTTCTGTTTCCAGCTGTGGATGACATTTAAAGAGCAGGGCTGTATGTTACAGAGCAATCAGATTGCTGAACTACGTCATTTTATATTACTGTAGCGGAACTAAACTACCAGGGAGCGTCATTTTGCATACTATAATGGAAACTGTACAGCAAAAATGAAGGTAGCTTGTCTCATCAAGTTGTGTTATAGGTCAGAGGACATAGGTCGAATATTGCTGCTGTTAAACAGAATCACCATGTCTGTCCCGTTTTGTATTAATATGGCAGAAAAGCCGTGATATTAATTACTCCTGTTCAGATTGGATAACAACGGAAAATGATGAAAACTGGTAAGCTTCCATATCAATGGAAAAGTATATAAAGAGATAAGGGTCTGCTGTGTCTCTTTGCCAGCTCCTGACACTCCCAGTGTATTTGGTTGCATGTTTTATTCCCTGTGGGGTCTGTGGAATCTCACTAATGCCTCTGGCCAGAGAACCACAGGGTCATGGCAGCTGAATTCCTTGCTCCCCAGCAGCGCGACCAGCAGAGGGGCGTGGGTCAGCTTTTTCAGTAAAAGCGTCACCTCTGGGAAGCTGCCAAAGGAAAACCTTCCCCTTTTCTCTGATTATACGGCGCCCGGACGATGGCGGTCCAAAATAGCGCCCGCGACGGGAGGAAAATGAACAGGAGGCCTTGTCACAATTCTCATACCCAGCTTTTGGCACTTCTTTGGGGTGGGGGTGGGGGGGGGGGGGGGGGGGGGGGGGGGGGGGCGGGCGGGGGGGGGGGGGGGGC
>JAABNY020000025.1:23776373-23796118 GCA_015164015.2 Brevimyrus niger | reverse complement strand
GGGGGGGGGGGGGGGGGGGGGGGGCGGGGGGGGGGGGGCGGGGGGGGGGGTTTGGAGTCTCAGCGGTGGACTCTGCATAAGCCATCAACAGGGTCCCACAGTAGTTTATTAAAACATCATACACCCAAGTACATCCTTGATTTAATGGCTCAGCCATACATATGGAAATTTGCCAGAAACGTACAAAGATGTCCTGAGGTCGGCTAAGGTCATTTTGGGAAACGCCAACGCTGACATGAAATCCACTCGAGCGAAACCTCACTTTACGGCTGGGCCGATTCTCGGATAAATGCCGGTGGTTGGAGGAGGCGGCGGCATAAGAAGGGCCAACCATATTATTAGCCAATTATATGCTTTGGCTCAGTGAGTGACAGGGAAGGGAGCACTCCGGGAGCCAATCAGCTGTCCTCCCCTGTATACTACCCTGGTTATGGGGACGTAGGACAGGTGCTGCTTGCGTATGCCGAGACCCCACAGCTAATGGTCATTAAGTTTACAAATGTGCTGGTTGTCTGCAACAATATGCCTCACACACCCCATGTGTTGGTTCGGAGAGGCGCATGAGGAAGGGTACCAAACTGTCTTATGATCGCCTGCCTGTCCATTTCACGAGGGAGGAGGGCAGGAAATCCTCAGAGTCCCTTAATAGACGTTACATCAGCAGGCCAAATCACGTGGAGGGGGAGAGCTCAGGACAACCGTATCAATGATGTTATGCGCAAAACAAAGCATTGACTCATTCGTGCACCTCGAAGGAAATCTTTTCCTTAGAAAGCCCCCCCATCAATAATTTATAGAAAGTGGTGTAATCAGGGATGTTGTGAATATTTCCAGAGCAGGAATCGCTTCACATTCCCTGTCCATCCGGACTGGGACAATAAACAATGCACCTTATGTGGCCCAGTTATTGAGCTGCGGGGGTAGGGGACAAAGGAATCCTGTCCACCGTCACACGATGGTCCAAAAGTTGGGGCAGTATTTTGCCCAACAGGCTTCCTTTACGCGACTCAAACTAAAATGCGATGTGCTTTCCGTTCTGACCCTCAAAATCCGCTGAAATTCTGCCCATGGCCCTGCTTTGTTTGTACAATAGATACGAGGTAAACTGAGTCGCAAAGAATGTGCATTACTTCACATCCAGGTTCACACCCTTGTTTGACCTACAGTCCATGGTAACAACATATTAAACACATAAATATCCTGGTTGCTGATTTAGCTCCAGGGTTCACTTGATCCCCATGGTAACAGTACCCAATGATATTAACAATAAATACATAGGTGAAAAGTACGGGATCTAAAACATCCTTTTAGACTTAGGCCTAGCAGCTATTATAGGCCATGCTAGGATGGTGACTCCATATCCTGCTAGATTGTGCACGTGAGCCAGGTCGTGCGGAGCGGAGCGTCCCTGTAACCCATGACACCACAGCCCAGAACTATACATCTTATCTGTGTGACATTTGGCACTGAACATTTGCCAGACACAGAAAACGGACCTGAGTCGAGTCCGCTCTGGAGAAGGATCCTGTCCAAACCACGATGTGGAAATAAGGGGTGTGGGGTAGGGGGGGGATCGGATCATTTTGATTGTTTTGATGAAGAAAGGGTTGTTCAATCAATACCTGCCCGCCAATGCAAAAAATATTACTCCTTGGCAATGAGACCAGGGGCCGTCACTCACCACTGAGCGGGAAGCATGGGACGGAATGCTGAGAATTCTGAGCAGACACTGCGAACAAACAATAAGTGCCTTTCCTGGCCCACAAATGGTCTTGGAAAATGCACTATGGCAGCCAAAGGCCGGTGGTGGCCAGTAGCAATCCCCATGGTTAGACAGGGAGTTCCTCAGGAGAAACTGGAGATGCCACGCTTGGGTTTAACATGGGATTCACACAACTTGGTGCGGCGGACACAAGCCCTGGCCAAACTGTATGGTTGAAACGAAAACACATTGGGTTAGAGGCTGAGAGATCCCAGCACTGACCAGGGCACAGAGGAGGTCCACGGCCTCCAGCACCAGCTCCTGGTGTCCGATCCGGGTGACGCCCAGCTCTTCCAGGTCCTGGTGCGAGATCTTCAGGAGCTGTTCGCCATTGATCTTTTCCTGTTCAAACTTGCAGACGTATTGCTGGAGGCTGTCATCCAAGCCTGCGGGGGGCGGAGTTAAAGAAAATACGGTCAGACAAAAGCCTGTGTCAAGGCAGCAGTCTGGCTAAAGGGGTTGGAACGTGGCTGGGTTACTCAAACAAACAAACCTTTGGCACCCAATACCTAAAGCCCTTGTTTTTATTATGATACAGTAGTAATTCCCAACCCAGTCCTCAGGGACCGGTAGACAGTGGACATTTATGCAAGTTGGGAGGGAGCAAAAATGTGGACTGCCTGGCAGGGAGCAAAAACGTGGACCATCTGTGGACCAGATTTTGGAGAGATGCTAAACCGATCAAAGACAGACAGGACAGCTAAACTCTGCAATGAACAATCACAGCCAACTGCAGGACCTGATACTTTCCTACTAGGTATTGTTACGGCAGAGCTCCAAAAGTTCAGGGAAGTCTGACAAACTGAACATCACGATAAAGCAGACCTGCCCAATTCTGGTCCTGGAGGACCAGTCTGTCTTGCAGACTACCCCACCCCCAGGACTGGAACCCTGCAATAAACCCTGCATACTATAGAATTCCACTATTGTTTTTGGGGTTCAAATGGGATATTAACATCTCCCTTGCAAAGAATGCCTGGATTTTTGCCCTTTTATCTTCCGCAGTGCTCCAGTGCTGCTGCCCACGTGTCTGTCAACTGCAGCGTGACCGACATTCATCATGCAAAGCGGTCGACACACGGGTTGAGGCTGCTCCCGTGCAGGTGGAGGGTGCTAATCTACTGTTCCAGCACTGTGAAAGGGCAGCAGATGCCACAAGAAGCAGGAAACTGTTCCCCACCTATGAGGAGAGCAGGGGGTGGGAAGCGTCCCACTTTACAACCTCACATGGAGAGCTGCCTGGGGTTTATTTGTTTTCACATTGGGGACGTTAATTCGAGACAGCTGCTGGACGTGGACCGTATCTCCATCTCGAATATGTTCACTTGCAAGATGGGGAACCTGGCAAGACCCAGGGTGTGGCAAAAGGTCAGCCACTGTCAAAACAGAGCTCACATACTTCTGCTCAGAATTCCCAGGACCGATGAGGTTAGAAGTTTCAAAAAAGTTAAGTGACAGAGCACCAACCTAAATTCAACCCAAAGAAAACACTCCACTGCAATTATGCGGGGGGGCTGCTAGTTTAATAGATCTTTGAAGTTTTTTGGGGGGAATTCTAGTTATGTTGAAATGGCACAATTCACCAGGAAGTACACCCGCATAATGTATAATAAAGGTTTGTACTTGGAATATGTGTTTAGTCTCTCTGTGGCTATCCATTACGAGTGTTGTGCCACAAGTCTGGAATCAACATCTCACTGACCGTTAAATGATAAGACGGATTTTCAGCGACCATATCCAAAAACAGACCTCGACCGCCAGCGAGACCTTCAGCCAGACAACATGAGGCACTGCGGTTAAGATGGCCGACTGCCTATTCAGATCCCAGCAATGAAAAATGCTGCTGTACCATTGAACCAGGTATAATCACTTAAGCCGAGAAATCATAAATCTCACCCACATGCTCGGCCCTGAAATCCAGCGAGATCTGAACTCTGAAGTGTAGAGTTACAGGTCACAAGTGGGTTCGCTCACTTGTGGGTCTCATTTACTAATGAGGAGCCTTTAATGGCAGGGAATGCAGATCGGCTTCAGGCCTCCAGACTGCAGCTCCCTATGGAGGCCCTGTAATGGGGATTAATTAAACAGATCCCGCTGGGCAAGGAGGAAGCCAGAACCTATTAGATGCAAGGAGGATAGGGCTTTGGACTAAAAGCCAGACTGGGGGGGGGGGGATAGACTTTCATCAGGGTGGGGGACCGAGTGAGAGAGAGAGAGTGAGCGGGTTAACAGAAGGGGAGGGAGATGGGGTAGCAGGACTTGTCCTTTGATCTGTCCAAGTAACAGGTCCTACCGTCAGCCCATCATACAAGGAACATAGCCTGAGATTCTCCAGTAAGATACTCAGTTCTATAACAGAGATTGTGTGTGGCTCAGTGGGTTTGTACATGGGGCCTGTGATCAGAAGGTTGCCAGGTTGAATCCTAGGGTCAGTAGAGTAAAATACTGTTGGGTCCTTGGGCAAGGCCCTTACCCCCCCCCCCCAGAGTCCATCTAACCCTGCCTTTTTGTTTGCCATCTGCTAAATAAGATGTAAAAAGACTTTGGGACTCAGGAACGTTATCCACTTTTATTTCTTAATTGTTGCATTATATGGAATAGGTAACCGTTTTACACAAAAGCATCAAACATGTTGCATTGTGGGTGACAGACCATCAATCTTACGCACAAGCACAGATGACCAAGATGCCTTCCACGGCCTAGCCGGCGCTCAACAATTAACAAGTGCTCCCCAAATGTCAGACAGCACAATGGGAGGGGTGTGGATGACACAGCAATCAAGAGGGTCGTCTCCGGACGTGTAAAACGCCAACTCCACCACTTCAGATGAAAGGCTTCTGCGGGGTACCCGCGCGTCATCAGCACAGGATCAAAGAGCAGCGCCGAGACGCCAGTCTTCCAAACATCACTGACATCCCACCAACCGGCTGGTTTGTCCATTAGGTAAAAATGACAGCATTAAAGATGGTGCCATGATTCGTGGTTTACCACTTCAGAGAACGGCGATCTCACCTACGTGTATTTCACAAGGAGCTCTGTTACCAAATACTTAAGTACAGTTATCCAAATAGCAATATAGCAAGTTCAATTGCCGGAAAATATGCGGGTGGGGTGGACAGCGATTAATCTTTATTACGATGTAATGTTTTTTTCAAAATGCTGTTCCGAACTTTATTAAGAGCCACCGATTCCAGAAAAGCTTTGGTTCCCTTTCTGTACGGCACTGATTTCTCTGAGGTAGCACCAACCGTCCACAAATAGGTACAAAAATAACCCTTTCTGGCGTAATTTGAGAAGAAAGGTTTCTTTAAGAAACTTTAGGAACGATTGATGTGGGGGCTAGCAAAAAAAGAAAAAAAAAAACCTTACATCCAACCGCTACTGTTAAATCCTCTTCTCAGTGGGTGGGATATTCAGTGGGGGTAAGGCGGGGGTGGGAAGGTATGTTTTCCACCTGTCGCCCCCCCATGAAGTTCTGTCACCTCCCACTATACAATTTCTAACTGGAAAAGTAACCACTGTGTGTAGATCCAATCTCCTGCTTTAGGGTAGGCCCAAGTCAGACAGTCAAATCAACAGGACCCTTTGAACAGGACCCCACTGCCTTTGTAACAGTTCACAAGTGCCACCTTTAGGACCTAAAGGCTTCAGCATGAAGACCCTTGTCTGAATTTCTACCAATAGAAGCCACCCCTTCTGATAAACCGAAGGTTTCCTTCCTCACATTTACGAGGAAGAACTGCAGTGTTCATTTATTTGGGACCAGGAACATCCAGAATGCTTGGAGAAGAGAGAACAGACCAGCAGCCGTAGATGCACAAGACACTATAGCAAAGGTCATCATTTTGTTGTTGCTGCTGCTATATCCCTTTATGATAGAGGTTTAAAATTAGTCCTGGGATTTTAAACACGTTTTATCGCAAGGATAACATTAATTGATTTTAAAGAAAGCACCTTCAGACTTGCTTGGTGTTGTAATTCTAGATATACTCCATCAGGGATTTAACACCATCGAAGCAGATGCGCCTCAGCTTTTAGGTGACCTACACATGTGTTCCAACAAGATGCAACACCACCCATCGCCCTGAAAGAGTGAGAAATCCAGCTCATTCTGGTCACCCAGAAGCACGTCTCCACCCAGCCCCGGAATGCACTCTGCAAACAAACACTGTTCAAAAATATCGAAAAAAACTTAAGCTATAAGAGTGACTACTATAGGAGGAAAGGGGGGGAATAGAGTTTCACATGCCAGGGGGGAATCCCTCCCCATTCCCAGTGGGAGCTACTGCCATCTGCAGCTGTACCCCCACTGGACAGGGAAACCAGTGTGCACAACACCGGCGACGTTGTACCTTTCAATAGCCTCGGTCCCCCACCCGCCAAACCTTTGAGAATTAGTGGAATGTTCATTGTTCTCCAAATTCTATAGAGGGAATTCCAAGATTCTGGAATGACCATGTAGAAACCACTTTTATAAAGGTCTTCTGATGCAAAAATTAAAAGTGCATTCCAAACGGGTAGCAACACCCCCCCCAACTGTATCCAACAGCCAAAATGTTCACTGTAAAACTCCGGCAGCCCAACATTTACAAGCGAATCCTCTTCATTTGTTTTGGTGCCATGTGTTGGAGTGTCCTGGTTTCATTCATAACCAGTTTGACTTGATTTTTGCACCATTTTCAGACATCTCACCTGCAGAATTCCACTTGACTGCATTTATTAGTGACCATCCTGACAGAGTTCCTGTTTGCCACTGGGGATTGTTTTTCAGTAAACATTTCCTTGGTGTTGAAACGCTTTCTTGCAGATGTCCTCCATCCGACAGGGAGGGTAATGAAAGAGCCGCGTCTCACGTGCCAGAGGAACTGACCGGTTCACCTGACTGCTGCGGCGCCTCAGCGACACTCGGATCAGGTCAGACCGGGTCGTGTGAAAAAGACTCACCCAAAATTACGGGTACCTGACACGTCAGTCACTCGGGAATTTCAGCTGAGCCCTGGGTCACCAAGTTCAACTTTTTGATTTGTACCAAAGCTGCTGAATGCACCTCCAAACCAAAATTAACGTTTCTTCACAGCAAACTGACAGCATGAAAAGAACATTACGAAACAGCGATGACACATAATAGACCTGACTGTCTGCCACTAACCTTCCAGTCCCCACACACCTTGGCACCAAACCAAAATTACTGTAATTGTCATAGTCGCTACCTCCGTTAAACAATTATTGGATTAAACATCAACCACATCACATACCTCAGACACATGGTTCCCTACAATGGTCTAAGCATACAGGAGCAACTGTGGTGTGTTTCATCCATTAATAACCACACACAGATGGTCCATAGTGGCCGTGTGGTGAATTCGCAAGAGGGCTGAACCGTCTCAATATCTGCCCCCCATGAAGCATAAATGCAACCTTAACACAGGAGATAAATTAAATGAATTTATTCAATTCAGATTGATGTATTCCCTTTCACACTATGGCTGCAAGGGGTTTCCAAACACTTGAAAGCGCCACAAAAATGCTCATTTTTAGACTCCTGTGAACAAATTCTCAGAAATCAACAAGAAACAAATCCGAAGTCTCCCACCACATTTGTGTGGGAAGTTGGGGTAATAAAAGATCGATCGGGTGCAGGGCACCGGTGACCGTCGCTTACTTGGGAGTGGCCGTAACGGCCTGACCCCTGGCTGCTGCACATGCTGGATGAGGGATCTAACCATGCCTGTCTTTCCAAGGAGAGACTGAGGTAAACCTCTGAAGCCATTAGCACTGGTTGGAGGTAGAGTAGGAAATCTTGATCACACCTGTCTAGGATTGCAAAGGGGTGGAAAATTTCCAGAAACTTTCCATCCCATGGGAAGTTAAGCTTTGGAATTTTGGAAATATTCCAAGTTGGCAACTTTCCATGGGAATTAACTGCAATATGGGAATTAATACAACTCCAGGGCAACAATCTTCATGTGCGCTGCTTTTCCGGCACGCGCAGAGGCCACCCGGCAAGTTGGTTAATGGAGAATTTCCCCTGGGCTGATCAGACTACGAATGGAGCCATCTTGTGACAAACTGCCAAATCGCCAGTCTCCGTGCCCTGCCCCCACCCCCGCAGCCATACAGGCAGGCACACAATTACCCCGTTTTGGCATCTAAGCTTTAAATGTTAACTCTTCCTTTTGTGCTGGCTGCCAGTAATAACAAAGGCACGAAGCAGGGCTCTGCGAGACGGGGGGGGCGGGGGGTACACATGGGGCATTCAGGTAGCCATAGAGACCACGCTTATTAATTGAGGAGTCCCCACACGAAAGCAAGTTCACTGCCAGGTTTCAACCACAATGCTCACAAAATAGCGAGAAGAGTCAAGTTAAGTAAAAAAAAAAAAAGTGCCATTTATTCAATTATTGATTGCCGAGGATGCATCGAAGTGCGAAAAATTAGACAGATTACTGCAGTGTCAATGCTGATTTGACGGCTCTTGAAATCATACCTGCCAACACTCTAGATTTCCCAGCTTTTCCCCATCCCTCTGCCTACTGTGCCCATCTGGATGAACTAGCTATCCCGATTAATTCCAGATTTTACACAGTCACTAATGATCATGAGAATTAATCCCCCCTGGCAAAATCCCCTGCACAACTTGTATTAAAGTGCAACAAAGCAGAGGGGGGGGGGGGTTAAAACACACAGACACAAACGGACACACACACACAGTCAGACACACACTAGAACAAGTGTGCAGGATGTCAGGTAATGTTCCTTGCGAATGGCAGTGCGAGAAGGCATGACAGCACTGGTACACATGACCCTCAGCGGACAACCCAAGCTAATCCCAGCAGGGCATGAATCTCCCAGGGAACTGGGAATATTTTTGGTGCACAGCTGGGTTAAGAACGAACATAGAAGGGTGCATTTCTTTACTCTGGGAACGGGAATTTGCAAGAACTTGAGCAAATGGAAAGTCAAAAATCGGCGAATCACGCCAGGCTGGTTTTCACGACCACTGCTAAGAGGCACAAGGGGGGACTGGAGGTCTATTCCAGCAGGCTGCACAGGAGAAACACCTTTAACGTTTACATACCAGGCGTCAGTAAACAGAGGCCACAGGTTGGTCATCTGTCTTCAACGGTCTAACAAAGACTCTGCTTTAATGTGCCCTTTATACAAAAAACACAGAACTGAAGAGGAAAACATGACACTGTATTCCAAACTATCCAATAGTATTTTTTTGCAATAAATTAGATAATATTTCATGAAATTCCAGAATGCCACTCCTGTCAGTTCAACAATCCAGGGCAAAACCGCCAACACTGTGACTCAAACTGACGCATCTGCCCTTCCGACAGACTTCCTGTTCTAGTCTTAATAAACAAAATCTGGCAAAAAGGATCTGGGGAAATTTACATAAATTAACAAAAGAAACAGGTTCTGCACTACCCAGGTATATCATTAAACACGCCAAGGCCACACCAAAATGACACACCAAGCAGTGGTGTCACAAGGTATTTCCCTCAGGAACTTTCGGTGCTTTTTCGCAGGGAGTTTTGTTAATTTCCGTCAAAGGTCAGTATCACAAAGGTCCATGGGGAGCGGGGCGGGGAGGGGGGGTTCCCTTCAAACGCCTAGTGCCCCCGTCCCTTGCCTCCCACAATCCCACTCGACAGGAACCAGAAAGAACTGAGCAGACGTGCAGGGATACTGGACAGCAGAGACGAGAGGAAGTGGAGGTGGGTCAGCGGAAGGCGAGTGGGAAGCAAGGGGAATGCGAACCACAGCTGCACCGCACATCAGCACTCCGACAGGAAAAAGGAGGGAGACGCGTCACAGCCGAAAGCCTTCGGAATCGCACTCACAGCCGCATTTGAGAAGGCAGCCGCGCGCGTTCGGCGTGCGACGTCACGGACGCACGTCTCGGCAGCTTCGCAGAATGCGGAGGGGAAAGCGGGCAGGTGTTCATCTGTAAATCTCGATCTCGAATAGACCGACTCCACCTGGCAGAACGTTAATGGCTTAAACAAGCCGTTTATCGATATGGTGCCCCGTTTAGCATTTTTGCCTGCAGATAAACTCTTTTCCTAATGATTAACCAAAAGCGTTTCAGCAGGCCGGTCATGAGCAACATGAAGAATGGGACGAGTTTCTGGGCTCGGGAAAGGAAAACCCAACAAGACCAGCAGTCAGTGATTAGTGGCGGCGACAAGAACAGCAGCTGATCTAAAGTTTTTCTGGCTACAGAGAGATATTGTGTTTAGCTCTAATCAGTTCAGTGTCCAACTAACGGCAGCGATTCAGCTGATGTGCTTACATGGATCAAGAACTATTGTCAGCAGATTCTTCCCAAAAGGGAGAGACTTAGAATAGCAACTGAGAAAAATCAACAGCATTCCTCTCATAGCTACTGGTCACTGGGGCTTGAGCAGCCAGTAGCCTGGTTGGGGTCACATGCTGACCAAAAGAGGGTGTCTGATCTACCGGAGCTGCTCAAAGAAGGCAGATGGAGGGGGACAGAGGGCTCCTTTGGCGTCTGACTTGGGGTCAGATGTGTGGGCATCTGCTTAGCAGGTGGTGCAGAGATACAGTAAAAAGAGTCTAAAACGGATCACCAATAGAGGCTCCTGTTTTCGTACAAAGAGGAAAAGGGACATGCTAATCTGACTGAAATACTCTCCAGTAGAACACAGCACAATGCTCAGGCCCAGCTAACATTTCAGACACTGTCAACAGCCCATCATTAAGGTGGATCCAGGTCTTCTGGTTAGGCGAGGAAATAACTCATGCTAATGGCGGCTTTACGATGTTTTCACATGACAGAGCAGATGTAACCGGTTCATCTTCCGTTATTCTCAGCTTTACCATGGGCTGTTCTGGCTGCTTGAACGGATTACTAAAAGGTCCATGACTAGAACATTGGTGTAGAAGCTAAGGTCGACTCTAAGTTCAGGTTCTCTTCAAGCAAGGTGCCACGGCTGGGTAGATAAGGTCGTTTGAATTTGCAATGCATATTACAATTTGAATAGAAAGCAAACCACCCCCCAGCCCCCACTTGTCCTTCTCAGGCTTCCACAGCGAACGTTGATTCAAGCGAAAACAAACATTGCAGAACTATTATAACAATGGGACAGGGCAAGAACTCTGTCCCAAGGCACATCTTCTGGACTCAATTAACAGCACAGTGAACAATGTTAAAAACAAACAGGAAAAGATAATAGTTACTGTGTTTAGGGTCCAAGTCAAGACACGGTTTTGGAGAAAATAGCTGGATGTTCCTCTCTTCCAAGATACTCGTGTCCAGGTGGAAAGGTACCACATTCATAACCTGGTCCAAGAGGCCCCGGGCAGCCGCATGATCAACAGAACCAAAAGTGACAGCTTTGCAGTGGCTCAAAACCACAGCATAGCTTTTTACATCTGAAACAGAGAGAAAACTGCAGAAACTTCAGATTCTGTTTTCGCGGTTTCTGTGTCCATTGAAGGATTCGCGAAAAATCTGCAGACCTGTATCCTCAACCCTACAGCAGCCCTGCTTTCAGGTTAGGGCAGATAAAGACAAGAATTTCACCCAAGGAAATGCAAAAAAATCATAAAAAAAAACCCACAGTAGCATTCCTGTGACTCTGAATGTTAACGAGGGGCCATTTACAAGGAACCGGGGGGGGTTCTTTGATGCTCCACTTATCACCAACTGATCGCGATCAGATCGATAAGAACCAAACACCTGGCTTGGTCTCTCCAGATTAAGCTCCCGCGATGCTCCATCACACCCAGCAGCAGGAAAACAAACTCACCACACCCACCGAGCCGGTTACGCCGAAAGCCCCGGCCAGTAACTGCCGCTGTGCCGCCTTGTCAGACAAACAGCGCCGAATTGCCGCCTTGCGCAGTTTATTGACGTCAGATAACAAGGCTGATATATTAATTTGCCCCCTGATTACTGGTAAACTTAAATTTTCAACATTGCACTCCAGAACCAAGACCTGAAAGGTAGTAAATTACTTGTAGCCACATAGATCCAACTAAAATTTACAAAAGAAGCTATATACGCTAAAACCCTACAATGAAACTTAGCTTTAAAATAAATCCTACATAAATTTACAAACGAGAGGAGGCCATTCGGCCCATCAAGCTCGTTTGGGAAGAACTTAACTAATAGCTCAGTTGTTAAAATCTTATCTAGCTCTGATTTAAAGGAACTCAGGTGTTTACCCTGCACTACACCAGCGGGAAGACTACTCCATATGCTATGTACATGCTGTGAAAAAAAGTTCTCAAATTCAGTTTAAAATGTTCTCCCGCTAATTTCCATCCTGAAATAATTCTAAACATTTACTAGTAAGAAAATCTAGCTACTTTGTTTCCTGCATTGAAACATTTTTAAAAACAAATTACTTCAGCTATTAGGGGTGGCATGGTGGTGCAGTGGTAAGCGCTGTTGTCACGCTGTCCCGTGTGTGTGTGGTGTTTGCAGGTTCACATGTGTCGTTGTGGGGTTTCCTCCAGTGTCTCCAAAGTCCAAAAACATGCTGAAGTGGAGTTACCAAATGACCTCTAGGTGTGAATGGTGCAAGTGAGCCCTGCTCCAGACCTGTGAGACCCTGAACTGGACAAGTGATTACAGAAAATAGCTAGACTTCAACTAATAAGGCAAGAGACTAATTTCAAAGTGAAAACAGAAGGCTAAAATGACATGTTTAAAACACATCAGTGAAAGGAATGGAAACTATCTGGCAGAACGTTAGCGCTGGACAACTGAGGGGGGGGGGGGGGGAGACGGTATCTGTAAGCGTGAAAATATGCAGCCGAGTTTTCGTCTAAACATTCCTTTCATAGCATCGGCATAGAGCAGGAAGCATATTACCGCGCATTCAAGGCCCGATTTGGGGAGATGCGGCTTCGATTAGGATAAATGACAACAGCTCTTTACGATCAATTATGCAACGCAGGCCGACGTCTGTGAAAGTTACCTTCTGTACGTGACACCTGAAGGCATCCCCGAGGGGACAGACTAATGATGATGCATGACATCACGTGTCATACCAGTCAGATCCGGACAAGAGGGAGTAAAGCTCCGTGAGTATTGTGTTAAGGTTTGGGAAAAGGCGGGGAGCATTGGTACATCTATTGCACAAACCCTTAAGACATTCAGTTCTCATTTAAAATCCACTCCGCAGTCTGTATATGAAGACAAGCCCAATGAGCATTTTTTTGCCGCTCAGCAGAGTCCATGGGGAAATCCAGAGTTCTGACGAGTTGAGCTACCTATCGAGACGTGCGATCGAGTCTCTCTGCGCATGTGCAGTTCCACTGGGATTAGGGTTAGGGGTAAGGTTAAGGATTAGAGCTAGGGCAATCGACTAGTACTACGGTAGCCTAACTCGACAAAGTAGCTCAACTCGACAGAACGTCCGGCTCCCTCGCGCGAGATTAAAGACCGGTGCCATTCTTGACGCTGAAAAGAGCGGCCTAGTAAAGGGTCTGGGTGTTAATCATTAGCCCAGCGAACCCCGGGTCCACCACGACGAGTGAAGGAGCACATACTGCAACCCTGTAAGACACAGTGGTCGATTGTCCATCAGGCGTTTATGGAGTTAACCCCAGGTCAACATATGACCCAGTAGCTGGCTGTTGGTGGCAGGGCAGAAAATGCAAGCCAGTGATCACCGACAGTTTAGCCTCTGTGCGTCACTCCGAAGAGCATTAAACAAAAGGATTATAACGGACAGACCATATTACTGCGCAGTTTTAGCACACTTGAATAAATAGGCTAATGCCCGAGTATATTTAACTGAGCCGTTTAATGATAACATCTATCTACACGTATTAATTACAACTCAGAGGCATCGTTGCATTCTAAACTACAGATTTGTTATGAATGGATGAAGTCCTCACGTATTTCCTGGGAAGGAAATAAGACACGAATATAATATAGTTCCTGTTATTGGACTGACAATTGCCTTTTATTGTAAATTTGAAGTAGTAATCAACGGCACAGCTTTGAATACAGCGATTTTGGTTTAAACAACGTGACAGGATCACGGAGACAAGCTTTGACGTCTGTTTCAAACAGATAGACTGTTAGTGGAAGGGAGAGTGACACCCTATTGTGGGTTCTGGAAATACAGGTTTTGTCAATAACAGACGATACCTTTACAGGTGAAATTGGACCGATGACTTTTCGCTCTGATTTTTTTTTTGCGTAATCTAAGGGAACCTGAATACTCCACTTGAAAAGCAGGTCGTCAGATCATCCGCACTTGCTGCAACATGAAAACAATATTCAAGAGTATAGTGTGTAATTTCAAGTTCATATACGGTTTTTGGCCGTAGAATTGCCTTCTAAATATTTCAAGAGTTTTTCGTTTAACACACACACACACACACACACACAACCAGATAAGCTACAAGTATGCGTTGTCAAATTCCAGCAAAACACAGGAGTAACAAAGTTACTTTATTCATGCACAATTTACACGCGACACCTTATATATTGAGTATACTGATACATTCCTCAGCTTTTTGAAGTTGAAACGACCGAGGATTACCCATTAAACATTACCCAGCCGTGGGAACGCCGTTTCAAGCGTGAAACACAAATTACTGCCAACTGGGGGAGATCAAAGGGCCAAGAACGTAGAAAGCAAAGCGTATTTAAAAACGGTACAACAGCATTGACAACAAGTTATATTTGCGCACATTATATCTGAACAACAATAATAGTCATTGATGGTAAATTGCAGCGACTCGGTAGGGAAAACTCAAGTTTACGTGAAAGTCGCATAAACACAGCAGCTAGACACAAAACGATCAAACCATCGAGCGGTTCTCCGACTTTTTGAGTATGTCGTTATTTAGTGGGCACAAAAACTCTCGAACTCATACCTTTCATCCAGTCAACGACTTGCTTCGGTGACCACTTAGTTATCGGATCCATGGCTTGCATTATTTTTGTGATTTACTAGCTTCAGAAAAGTATCCCGAGAAATAAAAGAAGCGCCGAAAACGATGTGCCCGTCTTTTTCCAATGTGCCACCATAGTCCTATTATCCCTACAAACTGTATAATGCGGTCTCTAAAGCGAGAACCTCTTTTGGTCCTGCCTAGACAATCACATACGGCACAAGCTACTTGTTACCGTGCACAGACTGAGGAGCAGAGTCGATGAGGGAGGGGGGAAACTCACTAGAGTATCGGGTTGCAGTTTCAGCTTTTTTCCAACAACCACATACAGCTGAAACTACTTAGGGGAGGAGCGAGTATTCAAGCGCTTTTATTTTACATGACAATAACAAGAGCGACAGGCATACAGTAATGCCGTCAATTTTAGTCAGTTTTTTAAATCCGTATTTTTATGTGTTTGTTTACGCATAATGAGAATGGAAGATACTGTCCATCTGAGTTACCCTGTAAGGTAGCCTGTTGTCTTGAAAATTAACTTTCAAATCATAAATATTTTATAGCTAAACACGTCATTGATGCGCTGAAAAAAACAAGCACATTTCCTTACATGTTTCGTACATGTTGAAGTATTTACTCTCACACTGCGAATATATGAGCTTTCCTAGCACGGATCTTTACGATGTATAAAAATGTTCCAAGGAATGAACGCAGTCAGCATTTTACACCCCAGCGTCAGTTGGGAAACTGACACCAGATTCAGGGAATCCATTGTAAATACTGCACAACCGGCATCCTATTATTTCGACGCATTCTAACAAAGAATTTAAGATCAACAAATAGGCCTAAACCACAAACAAGTGTAATTATGATTATATCATTCAAACCTTCTTCACTTGAGACAGCCAGTGGATCCGGAATTCTGTCATTGTATGTAACTCACCAGTGTTCTCTGTTGGCCAGAAGGGATACAACACTTTAAAACTAAATCCAATAACACTAATCCGATATTAATGTAAACAGAATCATAGTCCATATTTGGCTATAAAATAGTTCAAAACAGGCACAAAACCCCGGCATGACGTTAAAAGGTGAAAGGTGTTTGATTGATGGGGTACCGGAGACGGAAGGCAGTAAGTGTTATCTGTCACGACCCAACGATGGCCAAACGTACCGTGCGTATCTTAAGATTGGAGGAAGCTGTAAGACAGAGATTTACTCATGTCATTAGCGTGTCAGCCGTGAGATATTCACGATCTTTATTGTGCAGGCATCACTACATGCAGTCAGTGCACGATTCTTCTTAAAAACCTGATAAATTAGACCAAGAAATACACAATGCTCCAAAACTTTAGACTTGCGCCTTTTCAATTCGTTTTCTAGTTTGTTTCATAGTTTGGCAATGTGGTGGATATCTCAAGAGCTTAAGTAAATGCTCAATAGTTTGTCGTTTAAAAGTGAGACACAGTTTTAATGGTTTAGAAATCATTTCTCAAGTAGCGCAGCTTGCGTCTTTCAGAGGCGCACGGGAACCTAAATGGGCCCCGAATGGAAACGGAAAATTGTCCCCTTTCTAGGTCGCTAGAAAGTCACCCCCTCCCCCAAGTCAAACCGCTGCATGATATCCCTCCGCCATAAAAAGACAAGCTTAGCGTTCATGGCACGTTACAAACACTCGCTGTGTCCACCTGAAAGATACGGCGCTCGGCTGATACGCAAAATAATAACGCTACAGTGTCCCATCAGAAAGACCCTTTCAGATGGGAAAATACGTCACCGAACAGTTCGTTTAATTTATACGAATTACCATTAGTTTTTTTTTTTTACAATGGAGCAAACAGAGATGTGTGTCTTTTACTTAGAGCATTACATCAGCTACACATCCAGTTAATTACGTAAGTGAACAACTCGGATAAGGAGAGAAGTTAGTTGATTGGAAACTAATAATTCAGTACATGCCTGAAAATATTAGGCTGTTACTGAGCTGAAACATGGAAATGATTTTTAAAGGTTTGGAATTATAAGTTCTTAAACCACATCTAGACCTCCAGAATGCAATAGATGAATCAAGCCTCCATTAATGTTAATTTTGTTCCTCTTTACTACCCCAGTAACTACAGGATGTTGGTAACATTCCCCATTTAAAATGCCCAATTCATGTTGTCTGGCTGTTGCAGTTAAACTTTTGCTGCTTGACCACGGCCCTTCATGTAGCGACTTCTTCCAGCCATAGACGTCGCCTGACACTTGTTACACAGCTAATAAAAAAGGCGGAGAACAGGTGATCTTGGGATGAGAATTGACAGCTGGAGAGGTTACCGTCCAGAGCTGGGGACCCTAAGCCAACAGGCACTAACTGACAGAGGTGTGAAGGCTTGCTTTGTTGCCCTAAACTCAGAGGGTTGTGAGATTGAATTCCAATTTGCATGTGCAGAGTTTGCATCTTCTGCCCTACAGTCTAAAGGCATGTGCATTGGCTTTATTGGTGACTTGAATCTTCCTTTTGTGAGCCACTGTCCCGTAATTGACCGGAGTCCTTTTCAAGCAGAATGCCGCTCGCTCCCTGTGCTTCTCACCACAGATACCCAGTGGCTGCAAACTCGACAGGAGAAGTAGCTACTAAAATGGAATTATGGAGTTTGGTGGTAGTGTTTTGACGGAGAGCCCTGGGGGGGGGGGGGGGGGGCCTGTCGTGGGGCATGTTTGTGTCAGACTTTCACACTCAGTGTTTCCCTCAAAGGTAAATCTGGAGATAGTGAATGCTTGTCAGTCAGGTTTTGCTCGTGAAAAGCCTCAACATTAAAAGGAATTACATGCTCGCTTGGTGTGTGAGAAATTGCGTGTTTTCGTGACATGATACAGACAGAGCTATGATGCTCTGGGAACAGCTATATAATCATACACATCATAATTCAATATGCTACAATAATGAATTAATGATGTTCAGCCTTTTTTTTTTCATTATTCCACCTCAGGGCAACAGCGTTTTTGTTGAAACAGGTAACTGCCTCAAGATACCATTGTGATGTTTTAATGTGGGTGTATATTTACTATGTGGCTTTGATGTGGGCGTGTATTCACAGTGTAGCATAGCAGATGGTCTTCTCTATAAAAGGTATCATTTTGCCCCCCCCCACCCAGCCAAGTCACGCCAAACACACACACAGACTTTCCCTAAACAGGGAGAGTCCCTATTGTTCCTGCACGCAAAGTGTGGAGCCTTAATTGTTGGTAAATTGAAGTGATAATTGTAGCAGGCATCATTTTTTAGAAGGGCAATAAAATAATGCACTCCACCGCGAAAGTCACTTCTGTTTTCTTTTAAATTCCTCTTTGAACAAACGCCTTTCCATAAAGGACTCCGTCAGGTACGGGGAAGTGGGCGTGTCCAGTAGCTTTACCAAGGGCAGTATTTGAAACCACAGCATTTTTCCTATATCACGGGCGAAAAGGTACAACAGGTACTTCCTGTTTGGATCTACTTCGTCAAATATGCTTCCAGAAGATGATCTGACAGGGTGCAATTAGGAGAAGGTTATAGCCGGTTTGCTCCTTGAAGATTTATCTATATGGGAGTTTCTGGCGCCTGGGTGTGGAGGTGGAAACGGGGTTTTCTCCTCCAACAAGGTGACCTCCAGGTGTCAGGATCTTTGACAGAAGAAGTCTGAGGTTCTACCTACTTGTCAAAGGGGTGGGGTGGGGGGGCTCATCCTCAGTTTTACCTTCCCCACACAGACCTCAGGTACAAGTAAATGTCTGTAAACCCCCACCGTGTTCATCACCACCTCTGTCACCGTGGCGGGAAACAGCCTGAGAGGTGAGCTTGAGAAGGTCCTCAAGAACATCGCTGACTTTCCAGATGAGATGAAGCCAGTGGGATCCTGGAAGCGGGGAATAGAAATGAAATGGTAAAAATTACCCACACAGGACTATAAATAGTGATTGTGCAAAAACAGCCATGTGGCAGTCAGCCTGGTCTGTTATTGCTGCAGCCCTTCATGCGACACTGAGCGCCAAAACAGGAACAGCATGGATTTGCTTTGTTACCGTTTGCAGCGACTGCAGTGGGAATGAGCTTCTGGCCTCTTAAAGTCCCCATTAAGATTTAGGGTTCTGTGCAAAGAACAAGACAGATCTAACTAGAAATAAAATGTAAATGAAAGACAATATTTTTACAAGTTTAATTATAAGGAGCTGCATGTTAGCACTTTAAAAGCGGCTATATATAATTTTTGTCCAAGCTGCCCACTTGGCTGTAATTCATGAGCACACATAATGTAAACACATTTACACCTATTTATTTAGCAGATGTGTTTGCCTAAAGTGATGTGCAAGCAAGACAGATCATCTCACACCAACAGGCTTTGTTTTCTTTTGGTTTTATTGTAGTGCCTGATGTTGACTGATGAGAATTTTCCTAAACATGGCAGAAAGTCACAGGCATTAACACGGAATCAGTGATGAACTGGCATAAGTGAATTTGGAGAATATAGACAAATATTATATTTTCTACTGCTACAAAGGTACTGAATGGGTGTTGGGAGGGATGGGGGCGGGCTTTGCTCATAAGATCTGCTGTTTTCTTGGAGAACGCTCTCAGGAGATAACCTCGTTATGGAAAGAGATGCACTAAGAGGATCAGGACATGGCATGGCTTAGCCACCCCCCCCCACCCCCCCGCCCATTGGCCCCAGGGCAGGAGATCTAGAAACAGCAGGTGCTCCAGAAGGCAGGAAGATGGACACAATGCCTGGTGTGTGTGTGTATGCAGGCGCTGGCAGTTTCAGCAGAGACAGAGGGTTCGAATGTAGCCGAAGCCAAAAAAAACAAGGGGGCAGGAAAATGGCACTTTCTCTGCATTCCTCATTATATCCAAGACCCCAATGGCAGTAAACCTATGGAGCCAATGTGTATCTCCCACAATCCACAATAATATTAATTTAATTACAAATGCCACAGCAGCCTAAGATACGCCAGCGGATAGTGTCACATGGGCTGCAGGACAAGGCACTACAGAGAAGCTGGAACCTTTAAATATCTAAGTGTGTGTGTGGGTGGGTGTGTGTGGGTGTGTGTGGGTGTGTGTGGGTGGGGG
>JAABNY020000025.1:23744790-23776273 GCA_015164015.2 Brevimyrus niger | reverse complement strand
GCATTGCACAGAAGTCCAATAACAGAACACCACTCGGGTTCAGATCAGGGAGGCCGTTCCTCCCAATCACCCCCCTCAAGGTCACACTGTCATTGCCCACGTGGGCGTTAAAGTCCCCCAGCAAAACGATGGAATCCCCCCATGGCACGCTAACCAGCATACCACTAAGGGAACCCAAGAAGGCCGGGTACTCCGAACTGACACTTGGCGCATAAGCGCAGATGACAGTCAGAGACCTATCCCCGACTCGAAGGCGCAGGGAAACAGCCCTCTCATTCTCCGGGGTAAACTCAGTTGTTAAAGCACTGAGCTGTGGGGCTACCAATAGCCCCACCCCAGCCCAGCGTCGCTCACCCGCTGCAACTCCAGAAGAAAAGAACATCCAGGCCCTCTCCAGGAGATTGGTTCCAGAACCCACGCTATGCGTTGAGGTAAGCCCGACTATATCTAGCCGATATTTCTCAACCTCACGCAAAAGCTCAGGCTCCTTCCCCACCAGAGAGGTGACATTCCATGTTCCGAGAGCCAATTTTGTTAGCCGAGGATCGGAACGCCAGGGCTTCCCTTGGCTGCCACCCAATCCACAATGCACCGAACCCCTGACATTCCCCTTGTGGGTGGTGGGCCGCAAGGGGAATGTCATTTGGGTACATCCTTATGTATGGTAGTACATAGTTTATTTGATAAATTATGCAGTTAGACATTACCAACATTAAATGCAGTAATAATGAAGCACATCCTATATTATTATACAGTACTGTATAGTAGGGGCATAGCACCAATTTTTAATTCCTGGACATGGTGACATGTGGAGAAACCTAACTTTAGCTGCTTGCACTCAACACTTGTATTTTACTCATTACCCACAGGTATATATGTAAACATATTGCCATAGATTAACCAGTGTGCTACAACTTTGGTTGACAGTTTCAACAGTTTAAGTTGTTCTTCATCACCAGGACTACCTCAGCGCCCACAAAATGGACAGCGTACCATAGTCTCAAATTAGGAGTTGAAAATTCTCATGCCCAGCACCTCACATTCAGCATCAAATTGCTCCATCATCCATCTTGGAGGTTCTGATCTATTGAGACCAAAAGCACAACATTAGCTGTAATGTTCCAGAGAATTAATTCTAGATTCAACTACTGGTCAGTGTTTCCTCTGCCTGAGCAAGTTCCTGCCTACCTCTCCTATTAAAGTTTGCCAAAAAAATTTTGGAGTCTTTTCTCCATGACCATCAACTCCACAAATTCCTACACTGCAGCCTTTCTGGAATGTCTGTGTCTTTCCTCTATCCCAGAAGACTCCCATACAACCGCTAAAGAGCTCCTTCTTCAGCCTAACAGATTATGTCACCACATCATTCCACTAACCAGTCCTGTGGTTACCACTATGACAGAACCTGACTGGCTATTTGCCAGTGGCAAAAAGAGGTCTTGATCATGGTCTATTCCACCTTGATGTCTCTGACTTTACTTTGCATGCAGGAGAAGTTGTTCTGAAGATTTGAATGGAATTCATCTTGTATTGAAGCTTCAGCCAGAGATTCCCAATTCCCAGAAAAGGCTGACTGCTTGTTAGGTTTGTCTTAACGCATCCAGTCTCCTCAACATGCTCTGAGTTCAACACAGTACCAAGCAATGATTACTTGGTAGTTTTTGCCTCTCCATTCATGCCAATTTCCTAAATATGTAGCATTAAATGACAACTAAAAAGTTCACTGACTTTTGTCTTCAGCTGTTGTGGTACTATGAGCATTTATGATCTAAACATGAAGTTTATTTGGGACAAGTCATGGCTTGCACAGCAGTCCAATTACAGTTCATTAGGATTGAATCCAGGTAGCCAGTACTCTCAATCATGCCCCTTTTTTCACGAGCATTGAACTCTTCCAAAAGGGCCGCAGAGTGCATAGGCGGTACCCTCGTGAGGACCACTGAAGGCCACCTTCTTGTCCACCAGGGAAAACTCCAACCATAAAGTCTTCTGCCTGGGCATGAAGGAGCACTGAATATCCCCACACCCATTTGAGGTCTCAACATGATTCATTTTTCGGGCCCAGAGTTATGTCTAAAATTGGAACCACAGAACATGCTCCCTGGTTTTGAGAAACCCCTTGTGGTACTGGCAATCATTATCATCATGATGATGTTCTATATAGACAATGGAACACTTTGTGTTTTAAGTAATGCGACTCCTGATTCCAGAGATGCAAAAGCCAATGAAAAAAACTATAAAAAATAGTTTTCCACAGTCTGAGTAAAAGCCAGTAATGGTGACGATAGAATAGTTTAATTATGACTCGTCTCAGATTAGTTTTGTACTATCATACTTTGGCCAGCAGGTGGAACAGTGTCGCTATAAATAAACACTTTCATCACTAGAATTATGAACCTGCAAAGTTGGTGTCCTTTACTGGACTTTAATGCCTTTCATTTGCCAGAAATGTTTTGTGCTCTTTTTGGAACAACTCCAAAAAGCTATAGCTATGTAAAAAGACCCATGATGGAGTATTCTCTGTGCTCCCTTCCATTATAGTTGCTTGAAAACATGGGACTTCACACATGTTCTTTCAGCAAGTAAGACCCTACTTTGCATGTGAAACATTAATAGGGACCTGTCTAATTGCTCTAAAACCAGTAACTTCAGCAGTCAATTTAGCTGGTAGAACTAGTGACAAGTCAGATACTGATCACTTCAGTCCATCAAGGAGTTTAATTGCTCCTTGAAGATGCTGTGTTCTGTTTACTATCACTGGTACCTTCTGAAGCTCCTGTGGGTTCAGATCATGTTGTTCCCTTCTTTCAATGAAAAAAAAACAATAGTTCGGATAACTACATGACTCTGTCAGCAGTTATGTTTTTCATATAATTTTTTATCGTGTATTTTTAAAAAGTAAGTGATGGAGGTGGGTGATTTGGTGTTTAATTGCCCTTGGAGGTTGATTATGAATCTGAGTGTGTAGTCTGTGATTGACTGGTCTTCTATCCAGGATGTTCTCTATCTTATACCTTGTTAATATGTAGGAAGTCTGAAGTCTACAACATCATGTCTGGAGGATCCATGGGAGATATGGGTCAGCATGCTCCTCAGGCTGGAGTTGTGTGGACATCAGGTCTGCTGTTATGACTGGAACTCCATGACTAACCCACAGTGTGAGCTGTGCCAACTTACAAAAGAATCCCTGTTCTTGGGGGTCCCAAGAACCCTAATAGCACATAGGCAGTGTGTGACTGAGTGAACTAAGCCTTTGTGCCTGTGATCAGAAGGTTGCTGGTCTGGACCCAACCTTGGTATGTCTGTGGGCCTTGATCAAGCCCCCCTAACCCCCAGCTCCCTGAGTGTCACAACAGGTGGCTGCCCTTTGTAGTCAAGCATGATCTCATGGAGAGTAAGACGGCGGAGGTGAAAAGAGAATTTCTCCATGGGGATCAACAAAGTATTATTAATACATGTACAGACAGATTAGCATAAGCTTCAGCTACTCCCCCTATACTGTAGCTATTTATTGGGAGTTTGATATAATACATAGGAATCTGAGGAAATGCACTGTGGCCAGAGTGGCAGATTTGTGATAAAAATGATTTTATCTAAAACAGGAAACAGGCTGAAAATTCCTATCGAAGGGACCAGAATGTGGCATGGATTTCAGTTCTTTCAGGTCTATAAAATATGTTATGTTACGTATAAATTCATAAAACCTAATAATAGAATTGTTCAGCTAGCTTTATAGGCAATATGGACTAAGGAAGTTATTCCTTACTAATAGCTGTCCTGCAGTAGGACTGGGCTAATGATTGTACCAATCCTAACAGAATGTTACTAACTAATGACACTTACGGCCACCAACCACATAGAGCCACTTGTCAGTTTGTGTATATTCTCATGAGAGTTGTGGTAGACTACAGCTTCTTAGCAGGAAGTAATGGTTTGGAAAAGAGAAAAAAATGACATATCACACTTAGTGTGCTGCCATTGTTTCCTGAGGAAAATATGAATATTGCATAACTAATCCATGTTCATCCCATTTTGTAGGTTGCAGAGCCCGTCGGTTTGTACCAGTTTACACATTTCTCCCTTTCCTCTTCATAGTAAGTGTGGCCTTTCTGCTCTCTCTCTCTCACTCTCTCTCTGTCTCTTTCTCTCTCTCTCTGACAAAAGGAGAGAGAGAGACAGCTGGGCGAAGCAAAATGAATGACTGAGAGAGTCTCAGACACTCCCTCCTCACTGCCGGTTTCGCACCCGCGGCTCAGCTGTCATCCCCGAAACTATTTGAGCCCGTCGAAAACATGTTCAAGCTCAAGGTGTGAAACTGCTAAAGGAGATTGTGGGCTCCTTGTTTCTTCAGACCACTTTATATTTCATTGGAAAGAGACAGGTTTAAGAACCAGACTGGGAAAAATAGAAGAGACCAACTTATAGGATGCTGATCAGAGATACTGCCTCCATTAGCCATCAATCAAACATATAGTAGTTCTTGACAATACCATTTAAGAAATACTGTAATTAAAAGCACATTTCTTATTTATTAATTATTATTATTATTATTATTATCATTATTATTATTTTGCTTCATCTGGTCAGTGTTCATTCCTGATGATGGTATTCCTCTGTAAGGACCTGTCAAAAAACCCGAGAGAAGTGATCAGAATTTCATTTTCAGAATTATATTCTCACCGGGGAAGAAATTGGAAAGGAAGAATATCTTCAGCTGAGAACTTGGGTGCTGGCAAAGATTTAAGAATACCATTGAAGGTAAGTTGAAGGTAAAAGAAGCTAAATAAATGTACATAGTCTATTACCATAACAATGAGCACAAGGAAGCCTAAAGACCCAGACAGAAGATAAAACACTGTCATCATGATGACCATCCACTGCTGACACAGTCCTCGACTGCAGAAGGTGGATTTTGTCTTGCACCTCTACTAAGATCCTTTCCTGTTTGTGACCCTGAAAAGAATTGAAAACAGTAACAAAACTCTGATGCATACAAATCTCCTTGCACACATAGGGCACCATGCTATAAAGACCAATCGAATATAAAAATCCATTTTTCAAAGACCAATATGATGCATCTATTCACCATTTCCCTAACTGTAATTTTCCCCATACAGTTGACCTTAACATTGTCTGGCAGAGTACTCCTGCATTTATTGCAGCCCTCACTATGCCAAGGTACAAATAAACTGGAATAAACCTTTTCAATGTCAGTTAGCAACAAAGACACTACAAGAGATTCTAAACTCCTTTTTCACTAGTTTGCCAAGCCAGAACCACTGGGACTGGTTCAACCACATAATCAATGAAGGCCAAGGATGAATGCAATGTGTGGATTTTACTTGAAATCACATTCAACAGTTGTTCACCTCAATGACTGTTCACATTCCAGAACTGGCTAAAAAATTTGGTTTTAACTCTGTCAACAAAAGTCTATGAGAGAAATGCTCTGCACAGCTCTGTTAAAATTCTCTGATAGGAAAATGTAAGTATACATACACACAAGTAAAACCGGTGGAGTCTTGAATATACCAGAATGGGATGAGATCCAGGTATTTATATCTGCTTGAGCACCTGCCAACACCCAGCTGGACTTAGAGCTGTCAGCCTTTAATGAAAAGGTACAAAGAAATTGCCAAAAGGTGTGAACAGATTGGAGCTACCTGCAATGTAAATCACATAAAAATCAGAAATTAAAACAGGAGTACAAGCATATTGAAGATTGTAACAACAAAGATGATCCGACAATAATCATGATCAAGGTCAGGGATCACCATTGTTGTGTATAAACAGGCAGAAATAATAATACTTTTCCAGTCTGTGAATTAAGCCTGGTTCAGATTTAGTCCGGCTCACTACTCCAACAGAAAAGCACCATTAATTGCTATGCTAGTCCAATCGGGCGGTGGTGGCTTGATGGTTAGGGAAGTGTGCTTATAGTTGAAAGATTGCAGGTTCAAACCCCCACCAGCAAGCCACCACTGAGGTACCCTGAGCAAGGTACCATCCCCAAGCACTGTTCCCTGGGTGCTGAATTAGCTGCTCCCTGCTATGTCACGAAAGTCACATATGGGTCAAATGCAGAGGTCACATTTCGTTGTTGTGCAGTGTGTGTTGACAATGATCACTTACTGTAATTCTACATTTCTTAAAAAAGAGAACAGAGTTAAGTTTTCCGATGGAAAGAACAGCTATGCACTGTCAGGTCTCAATAAAATGGAATTCTTGATTGTTCTGATTGCCCTGATTTGTAACATACGGTTGGGTGTTTAAGGAAACGCTTTTGAAGTCTTTGGCTAGAGTGACTGACATGTTCCAAGTTTAACAAGGAACTTACCGAGTCTCTGAGAAGCTGTCAATTAAACAACTTCCTTAGTGGTTCTTTTTATGTAACAAGCTAACAAATATGTCCCAAATATACTAGCTATTCTCTTAAGAATCACTAACTTTCTTTGAAACCGATGCCCATGTCCATTTTTGAAGGATATTTCTTTCGCAAACTATCATATTTCCATGCATCTATTTTCAGAAACCGGTCTAGCACAAGGTAATTTATGTGGTGCATCAACCAACCATCCCGGATCAGCTCCCCAGGTACAAACTGTGACCGCCTCGGGAGAGCTGCTGCACGGAGAGCTCGAGAGAAATGATCTCACCATACCCGGCCATAGGCGTACATTTAGGGGGGACAGGGGAGACACGTCTTCTCCCATGTTGATATTGGGGTATCATCCCCCTCAATAATATCATATACAATAAAATGATTCATTTTCAAAAAACATGCACGATTAATATATCTCATCACATAATTTTAAGTTTTTTTTCTGACAGTTTTTACCTGGAGAACCCCTACCCTCCTTTAAAATGGTTTAGTCTGAACTCTCGCTCCGGCTGGCAGACGCTCGCTTCCTTAGCTGGACGCGGCGGTAGGGAAAGTGCTGCTTTGTTTTGCGTGTTAAGTTATTGAAGAACTCGAATCTTAACCAGCATTTAACCAAAAAAAGACTGTCTGAAATGGTGGAATTTAATCATCTCGTCGATCAGGTTTCATAAAGATTAATTTATTTGATTGTGCAAACCTGTTAGTTAACAGCAAAAATAGCGACGCTGGTAACGTTGCATGTGTCCACATAGCATGTCAGTCGCAATTCTCATCCAACTGTGTTTGGTGTTAGGGCATTAGAATGTGTAAAAAGCCCGTCCAAAAAACGGGGTCAGACCTGGTGCTTATTTGGTAGACGCCATAAAGTAAGTTACTCAGTTAATATTAACTCATTATTAAAATCACTCAGTTCTTAAACTGTTGGCAGAAAGTCCCATATATTGCTACCAAGAGATTTAACAGATCCCCTATATTTATTTCTAAAGGTATCTAGGATATCTCCTAGTTTCTATTCAGTGTGTTGTTTGGTGTAAGTGGTTCTTTCTGGAAAGTTATGGTGTTTGTGAGAGAAGACAGGGGTGCAAGAGAGTGCCAGGGGCATCAAGACCCTGAGGTGAGGTCATTTTTCCAAATTGCATGGCCTGACATTCGCAGCGAAATCTCGCGATTTGTGCATAATTGTAATAATTACCGCAAATTCAGCGTACATGATGCGGGACATTGTCATACTTAAACTGCCATATAAGTGAGGATGGATGTCACTTTTTGTAACGGCAATAGGTACAAATGAAAAAACGAACTGCATGTATACAGCGGGACTATAGAATCGCCCTGTAATGCAACCTGACGTCACACGTGTGTCCCAGACATACCCGTCGCCCTTCCGCTCCCCCTGCCCAGTGTTGGTATGAAACCTATGACGCTACATACATAGCGAGACCAGCGGTAGCAGTGAGAGTACACTGCTTTCGAAAAGCTTATTTTTCTACCTGTCCCACCAGAACACTACCACCCCAGCAGAATCAATGCCCCCTTCTGGCATCCTGCTCAATTTGGGATTGCACCTTGGGGAAACCCGACCCATCAAGTGTCCCCCCGAGTTTCCACTTCCCATTTTCATACTTTGCATTCTTTCCCCTTAATAAACGTACCGCAGTGGGACTTTCTTCACCCTACCCATGCCACCTGGTCCTCCCCTCCCATCACATTTAGCATCACCACTTTACATGAACAGCTGTCATTAGGCTGGTCGCACTGATAAACCACATGAACAAGGAAAGAGCATGCAAACCCAACACAGATAAAGCTACGAGCCCAGAGCTGAAACAGAACAATGCTGTCCACCTGTGCGCTGTGCCTTCAGCCTCTTACACTGTAGGAATTTAGGAAATTCTGCAGTATGTGCAAGGGAATGAGCTACGGAAACATTACAGCTCTCAGTTGCAATTCTGTTCTGGTGTTTGAATATTTTGGACACCTACCTAACATCTGTGAATGCTGGCATAACTACTGTGGGGCAGTTCTGGAGGAGCTCCTCTGGAGTCTTATGTTGTTTTGGGATCTTCCTAAAAGCAGGCCTTGCACTTGGAGTGGAAAATATGCAGTATGACAACCTTTGTGCATGATCACATCATCCTTTTTCAGGGACTAGTGATGCTGATGTGGTATGGAGCATGAGAATGGGAAAAGGTGAACTTGGATTTAAGGTTTCTTTTTTCTCTGGTTCTTTGTTTTCTTTGGAATGGAAATTTATTTGGTTTCTTGTGCGAAATGGCAATAGAGGATCCATTTGTGTTACTCAGTTGAGACCTAAACCAGGTGCCATGGTCTACATATGGAGTTCCAGAGGTGTGTTTACAACCTATTTTTCCTATCATATTCAAATAATATCTATGTGTGTTTCCCCTTGCATGATGGAAATCATCCCATTTCATGCCTTATGTTCCACATGGAAGGAGAATTCTATTTACTTTACCTTTACTGATGCTTTTCATCCAAATTGATTTACAATATATAAGTTTTTTTATACTAGGATATATTCTACTGAAACAATTTGGATTTGCTACTCTGTATCAAGGTTAGGAAAATTGTGTCCATATTAGGACCTTCAGCTTTTAGGTTACAAGTTCATGCTGTTAACCATTTTATTACCAAAATCCCGTAACCCTCAGGCACGTTGGTAGGAGCCACTGGAGTGGATGATGGATATTTCTGCATAGTGCCGGGACATTTCCCCATGTTTACAAAGTACCTATTTTACCCCCAGTTATTGAACCAGAGGCATATGTAACATGAAAAACCACTCTTCAAACAGCAATGTAGAGAAAGCACTCCTTTAACAAATAAGGGGCTTGACCTTAACATTTGAAAAGTCTTCCTGAGGTGAATACGCTGCTACGATATTTCCAGGCTATGAGGGGAAGTTGTTAAGTAATTAGTCTATAAATTACTGCAATTAGGAGCAGTGCATTCTGTGCTGCAGGGGAAGCAGTGTGTGCCTGTTGAGACATAGGCATTAGCTGCAGTTCTGAAGCATTCCCTCACTGGGCTCACAACTCCATTTCTGCTTAGCAAACAGTGCCCAGGCCAGGTATCATAGGGTGACCAGATAATCCATGTCAGGGAGGACGCTTTGAGCTACTTCGGGTTTTACAAACTACTTTCAAATTAAAAGGCTCCTGTGTTTGACTTAATAGTTAAACTCTTCTTGTGCTTTGACTGGTTTGTTTCCTTGACTGAAAGACTCATCCAGCTGTTTCATATTATCATTAGTGACACATGCATGATTACAGGAGACTGACCAATCAGCACACAGCGAGAACTTAGTGCTAAAGTGAAATCCAGGTCCTTTTAATTGAAATGGTAAATTACAATTCCTGTCCTAGCTCAGAGAGTCCTCACTGACATGGATTATCTGGTCACCTTAGATACCAGATATCAGATCTGTCACACTCAGCTTGGCTTTCAAATTCAAATATCGGTCTCTGTTGGATTAATCAATGTCTCTTTTACCTGGTAGAAAATAGAGGGCATGCTAACTGTAGCCATGATATCGTTAAGTGTCAGTAGGACCTTAATAGCCCTCTCTATCCAGAAAGTTCCTTTGTGCATTATGAAAAACATTTCCCATAATTAGTGAATGTTAATGCAGTGTTTCTTCAACACTACAGTTACAGTACTGTAAATGTTGTCATTTTTATTGTTGTTAATGGAGTGGCTAATTGTAGCTATCCATGCAAATGCTTCTAGTAACACGAATAGTCAATTTAGCAAAAGTTGGCTTGAAGTTATTAATGTACTCACTCACTCATGGAGGAAATAATTTCTCACTGTTGTAATTTTCTTTGTCTATTTTGGCACCTTGTTAAAGTGCCTTACCAGTCAATTTAAGCTCCAAATAAGCTGTAGACGACTTGATATTGTATAATACAGTAGAATACTGTACTTACATTAAAACCTTCCATTGTCCCTTCCATTGTTTGTATATTAAGATGACAACATTCCTGAGAGTCTGTGATTTGCAGTCTCATGCAATTTGAAGTATCTTACCCATTTCTGTGTTGGTAATATCTGAACAATTGCAAAAGGATAGAAGGGCAAATTCAATTGACCCTGAAGAGCTCTATGAGCACATTGACACTTCTTGAAGTTTAATCTCAGATATCTTTGCAACAAAGGGGTTTCTTTGTTGTAATTTAATTGCTTAATTCATTCTGACAATTATTTTGATGAGGGTTAATGGGTAATTAATTGGAGGATCCAATTAATTGGAAAGGTAGGAATTTAGGTAAAGATTTCTACTGGGACATTGTTAATTACTTAAGCTTTTTTGGTAGGCTATTTAATTAGATTTAATTTGATTTGTACAGTGGTGAAATTAGTAAGTAAAGTTAACTGACACATCTACTTAATTATACACAAAAGCTGTGCTCAAACAGCTCAATGTATTGTTCTGAGAATTTTTCAACAGAGTAGGAGCTGCATGGTCTCTACACTGTTCAGAACAGCTAGAAAAACAAACACTCCCAGATATGCTCTGGTCTTAAGCCATTTACACTCAGGCAGCTGCAGCTTTCAAGGAAATTCTATTGAGAACTAAATATTTGAAACTGTTAGCTGGCTCTTTGCCAGGTAGTATTCCACGTGCTGTTGCCAACAGCCTACTAATGGTCCATTAGTAATGGCATGCAAGGCAGTGGAAGCTTCTGAGAAGGATGGGGGCAGGGACTGGCTGTTCCACTCCACATCTACTATAATCTCCCCAGACACCGTTGGTCCTGAAGAGCTATTAGAATGGTTCTCTGAGCTGCAGGAGACCATTTTGAGAAGTGAGCTGTACACACTCGGTGCATTTCACAAAAAAAGTAAACTTGCAAACAACATACACTGCCAGTGAAACGTTTTCACACACCACAGGTTTTTTTTTTTTTACCACTTTTCCATTTATTTAATAAACTGCAGAAAGCTGAGTGAACACTATAAAGGAAAATATAAATAAAATAAAACACATTGCTTTAAAATACGGAAAGAGTATTTAACAGTGCATGTCTGGCATTCTATTAACTGCCTGTGCAATGATGGCATAGTCAAATTCTAGGCTGCCCTTAAACTTTAAATGCACTAGTTAACTGTTTCATGGCATGAAACAGCAGCATTTAATGTCTCTTGTAGAAAGAATGCCTCAAATTTTCTCTGCCGTTATAACTACTAGAAGAGGTTATTTTGATGATTCAAAGATATGATATTTTCTTGCTAATAAAGGTACTTTCATCACTGTAATTCTCAGCTAAAAAAGTGGACAAGTAAATGCATGAATGTATGGTTAAGTATTTTTTTGTTCTCATGCCCATATGGCGTGTGGATTAACACAAAAGACATCGCAGGATGTATTTCAGCACCCCCTCTGTGTATGGTTAGATTGCAGGCACCTGGAAAAAGGAAAATTCAATAGGAAAGCTACATTTTAGGAAAATCTCAGGCGAGGCAGTAGCTTGGAGATCTCATGCATGGCCCCCTCATCAAGTGTCTTCCCATCTACACGACTCCAGAATACTGCCCCCAGAACATGGACTCAACTTGGGACAGAAATAAAATGACGAATTGAAAACAAAGGACTGTGAAATCCATGTCCAGGCCTGATTCTGGCTGTCATTAAGCTGCTCACTTTTTCACCTGTTTTCCAAAACCAAAAAACAGAAATAGAGACCAATTTTGGCCAGATAGAAATATTTTTTTTTCTGCCCATCTGAATGTCATTGAACAGAAAGCAGACAGATGTAAAAGAAATCTGACTTCCATGCTCTGTTAATGTCTTTGTCTCCTTTAAGATACAGTGAGTGACAGACCGAGAATAAAATTACCCCACAAAATGTGGTAAAAGCTTTCCAATCCAATGGCTATCTGAAGTTTGGAGAATTCATGTGAGATTCTCCAAGAGTCAAATGTTGATTTTCAGATTAGCAGAATCCATCCACCTGACAGATAATGGTGGACAATGTTTATGACTATAGTGCCTTTCACAATAGAGTTGCCCCAAGGTGCTTCACATGGGTGTCTTGTGATATATTCCTGTATCATTTATACGAAATAATTCTAAAAAGAGGTAAAGGGAAGACAACGCAATGAAAGAAAGCCAGACGACAATGGAGGAATAGGAACCAAGATGCATTTTTTTTGGACTGGTAGGAAGCCAGAGTAAGGAAAACAACCACAAATATAGGGAAAGCCTGTGAATTCCCTACATATTTGGCTGAACGCTAGAATAAACCCACAACTCTGGAGGTATTAGGAGGCAGTGCTATGTACACAGTGCTGGTCTTGGCCTTTCTGGAATCTATACATTTTATTTCTAGTGGGATTTATTGAAATATCCAACTAAGTGTATTCATAGAATTAGATCTCTCAACATTCAGTGATGCCTCTTGAAAATATTCAATGGGGTTTGTCTGACATCTGGCTATTAGCTTGAAATGGCCTCTTAATTTGTGGCATGTTTGAGTGTCTATTGGGGGAGTTGTGGGGGGTTGGGGGCACTTGGGAAGTGCTTACCTTTTTACTGAGCAATCAAAGTGAAGAGATCCACTTCAGTCCAGAATGAACGTTCCTGAGTTTGCCTTTTTGTCCTCAAAAATATCTCTTTTTGTATAAACACTCTCATTATTTCAGCAAGCATGACACAGCTGAAGAAGTTACAGACTGGAGGCCATGTGGGCTGTTAGTCTGTGACCTGGTCCATCCATCCGTCCTGGAGCCACATGGACCACGAGGCTGGGATACAAGCAGTATGGGCCACGAGGCTAGGAAGTACCCTGGATGGGAGGCCAGTCCATCACAGGTACATATGCATGCATCAGCCATAACATTAAAGTCAGTGACAGGTGAAGTGAATAACATTGATTAACTCATTACAATGGCACCTGTCAAGGCTGTCATTGCATATTAGGCAATGGAACAGATCTTGTTCATGTGTCGAAGCATTGTGATGGCTAGACGACATCTCCAAAACGACAGGTCTTGTGAGGTGTTCCTGGTATGCAGTGGTCACTACCTAAAAAAAGTGATCCAAGGAAGGTCAACTGGTGAATCAGCAATGGAGTCATGGGCATCCGAGTCTCACTGATTCGTGTGAAGAGTGAAAGCTTGCCCATGTGGTCTAATCCGACAGGAGACCTACTGTAGCGAAAATTGCTAAAAAAGTTCATGCTTGCAAAGATAGAAAGGACATGGACAGATATATACACAGATAAGTCGAGCTACAGTTTTAGCTCGACTATGCCATTAAATCGGACTCTGGTCTATATTACATTCTACATCCATGGGAGGGGAATCAATTTATTGACTGAAGTATGTCAGACATAATTTAGACAGGTGGTGATATAGCTCATTTCAGCTTGTTAGTATTGGGCTTTTCCCGGTTGACCTATTATGTCACATACATAAAAAATAATAAAATTGATTAATAATGGATGTGTGGACAAATGAAGTGATACAAGCTTTAATTGGTCAGAAGAACGGATACAACAAGATCAGGATAGCATAACAAGAAATAAAGTATTTTGCATAGTATACTATGACAGCACGGTATTGGAACATCTTCAGATATGGCAATGTTATTTTGTAGTAATAAATATTGGGGTAATCATGAAACCAAAAAAAAGGATTTCAACATAAATTTCTCACAAACCTGTCTAGGAGTGATTTAAACAGCAAGGAAGAAAATAATTATGTTGTCTCAGAGAACACATGCAGCATTTATGCAAAAGCAGTAGAGGTAAACTTTAAACTCATTTTTAAACATATACTATATAATCTTGAACATGAATAAGTAATAAACTTGCAAAACTTGTTTTGCAACAAATCTTTTTTCCCTATGATAGAGTAAAACTGCTTTAGCGAGACTTAAACTTCCTGTGCTACAATGTGTACAGAATGACTAGCTATATAAGAATGACTAGTTATATAAGAATTGGATGTGCATAACATGCAATATTGTCCAGTCCTACTACAGCCATTTTTTTAATTCAGTACAAAATACCTGCCTCACATTGTGATGTTATTAGGTGCCGGTACCAGTTTTCACGCCAATGGAAAACCAACACCTTCTTCTGTGTGCCAGTTTCTTCTGTTATTTGCCGGCCACATCCCGGGGGGGCTGTGGAGCATATGCAGAGCGCCTAGGCCAGTTTGAGTCCGACTGAACATATACATGCAGGAGTAAATCAACACCCTATCGCATTATCTGGGTGTCAGTCCGACTTCAAGAAATTTAATTTAGTATATGTCGGTCAGACTAACATGTTTACATGTACTTTCAATGTCCGGATCTAGCCGGACTAACACAATAATTACATTTTCTTAGTGTGCATGTAAATGTACTGACTGTTGCAGACTAAGTACACCCCTTCATGGCAACAGCGTTTCCCCATGTCAGTGGTCTCCTTCAGCAGGATAATGCACACTGCCACACTGGAAAAAATGTTCAGGAATGGTTTGAGAAACATGAAAATGGGCTCAGGGTGTTGACTTGGCTTTCAAATTCCCCAGATCTCAAACTGATCAAGTATCTGTGAGATGTACTGGACAAACAAGTCTGATCCATGGAGGCTCCACCTCACAGCTTACAGGACTTAAAGGATCTGCTGCTAATTTTTTGGTGCCAGATACCACAGGACACCTTCGGAGGTCTTGAGTCCATGCTACAAGGTGTGAGAGCCGTTTTTAGCAACACGAGGATAACCTACACAATATTAGGCAGGTGATTTTAATATTTGGCTGATCGGTGAATGCACACACGCACTATCATAGTGTTGTAATAAGGATCTACTGGTTTGCAGTAGCTGCATGTATTTGAAGTTTTAATTGACCCCCAGGTATAACGGGTGGTGTGTGGCTTTGTGGGTTAGGACTATATGCCCATGATTGAAAGGTCACTGGTTCAACTCTCATAGTTGGTACAGTGATTTGAGTGTTGGGATCTTGAGCAAGGCCCCAATAGTTTTAGGAACTAGCTGACCCTACTTTCTTAATTGTATGTTGCCTTGGGTAAAGTAGTCCCATCTGAAGTGAAGGTTTTCTTAAATACAATTGGAGAAGTTTAGCCCAACCCAGCATGACAACCTCAACAACAACCTGTTCTATGAGGTACTGGTTCTGGAGTGAACCGCAGGCGTAGAAATTTACCTTGCTGTTATTTTTCTTTTTTTTTGAGCAAACCAAACAGCTACTCTTTCCAGTGGTGTGGTAACTAAAATCTATTTATTGAGAACAAGGTTTAGCTTAGTTTTGGTTTTCTTTATCTCCTTTTGTATGTAGTTAATGAACATGGGCTGGTATTTCAGGAATTCATTTTGGTGGCCTTTCTCCCCTGACACAATGCACTTAAACCAGTGTGTATTTAAGGTGCTCAGTTTTTTACCGGTTGTGGCACAACAGGCTGTATAGGCCCACTGTGATGTATCTTTATCATCTTGACAAGAAGAGAAACCAGATGTACAGTAACTAAACTTCAGTGTAACATGTCTTACCACTTGTGGGTGCACCAGATGTACAGTAACTATACTTCAGTATAACATGTCTGACCATTTGAGGGTGCACCAGATGTACAGTAACTATACTTATCTTATCTGAGTATCTGTTCTTTAAACATTGCACAAATTTTCAGTTTAGAAATTTTCAAGGGTTTGGGTATGTGGAACTGATAAGATCACATGGTTGGTTTCCTCAGTTAGCAGGACTGGGATTACCCTCTACACACACACACACACATACACACACACACACACACACACACACACACACACACACACACACACACACACAGGTTTGGAGTGGAGGGCAGTGGGGCCTTATGCACTCACACAAAATGACACACCGGCCATGACATTAAATTCAAATATTAGATGGCATATATGCTCCTCATTAGGACACCAAGCATCTTTCTGAGTTCACCCACACACAAAAACATCATGCAGTCCATAGTAACATAACACAACCAGGAACTCTGGGGAAAACCACTGGTGAAATGGTGACACTTTTCCTATCAGGGACAGTACCTTAGGATGATTATTCACAACTTGTTCATGGGGAAAAAGCACAATCCTCTTATCTTTGGACAGGAAACCAAGCCATGTTGCACACTCAGGGGGGGACGCACTCGTGGGGGGACACACTCAAGGGATACACTCAGGGGGGACACACTCAGGGGACACACTCAGGGGGGGACGCACTCGGGGACACAGTCGGGAACATACTCAGGAGGGGACACACTTAGGGGACACACTCCCTGCTCTCTCAATTGTACATCGCTTTGGATAAAAGCGTCTATTAAGTCAATGTAATCCCACAATTCTCTCATATGAGAGGACTGAGGTGTGTTTTGCTCAGAGGAATCCGATCTCTTTGATCCCCCGGCGCCCACGGCGGATGTGTAGCCTGCTTAGTGAACGCATCCACGCATCTCTACCCCCCCTTACCACCCCCAGCTTCCCTCTCCCACAGAGGCCTTACTGAAGGCCCTTTTCTAAAAGCCACGAAGGCCTGTGACAGCAGATACTCCTTCTGCAGATGGATGACCGGGCTGACCGGGAATTCAGAGGGGGAGGGGTGGGGTGGGGAGAGCGGAGCCGGATGGCTGTAGTTGGGGGAATGGCTGCGCTTCTGCTGAACAGCCGGACACGTCATGTCCAGTCAAATGAGTGCCATGGGCAGGGGGGAGCTTCATCACTTCCTGTTTTCTGGCGTTCAACAGCAATAGACACTTCCTTCCACAAAGGTGCATTAATTACTCAAAATTGCATCTAATTTATCCTGGATTTCCCCAAGGGTACTTACATATAAAAAAAAAAATGACATTCAGATGACCTATGCTACAAACATGCCTGTATTACCCTGGATTATTTTACAACTCATAAGACAGAGAAAAGCAGCCTGACTTTCTAACCCCATGTAAAAAAATAAACAGCCAGGATAATATTTTCAGTAAAATTTACCATTTCCCATAAAGGGGAAATTATTTAAAATCAATTTAAGGAACCCATATTGCAAATAGCTGAGGGTAATTTTTACCTCGAAGCCTTTCCTGTTAATGGCTTTCATTATATCTGTAAACGACCCTTCTTAACAGAAATGACCCTTTTCCTGGCAAAACAAAGGTATTCTGTTTGATTTCTGTCTCTCGAGTAACATATTTGTCATATGTTGACACGTTCATGAAATGTGTAGGCCGAGCCAGTGCATTACACAATAAGACAACTGACTCAGAAATGCTGTCACGCAATTATAGCTAATTAATATGCAGATCGAAAGGACCGACCTAGAATGGCGTGTTTTTTTACTTCATGTTTTTTTAGTTTCTATCCAGCTAATTACTTGCTGTTTATGAACCCATGGACACCGGGACTGCAGTCAGTAACAGAATCCAAATGACAAATTGTTTCCACTTGTTCCCTTTAATCTGTTTTTACTGTCATGATCCTCTGGTGTGGGAGGATTTGCTCAGGCAACAAGATGACAGCACATTATACGGCAGGCGAAACAGTAAAAAAAACACACTTCTGAGCCGACGTGTTAGAAGAGTTTAAAATGGTCACAAGCGATATGGGGGAGCAGAATGGCGTCTTGGTGGGAACTCCGAGGCGAGTCGTCACATGTTGAGGTACTCCAGCACGAAGACCTGCAGGATCTTGCTGAGGTTCTGGACGGTGGCGCGGTCGAGGTTCTCCTCGTTGTCGTCGAAGGTGTGCCACACGGAGGGGAACGGCGTGGGGATCAGATGAAGCACACGCACACCTGACCGGCACATGGAAAACAGCCACTCGGACAGCTGGACCTCAGGCTTCACGACGCAGCCTGTTACTCAACTTGACCTACAACTCCGGCTCACAAAAGACCGAGAATAACCCAAGCCCTTCTTTAAGACAAAGAGCGTTACATCATCCCCATGAATCACTCACTGTCCGCTGACACACTAACACACTAGCTGCATAACTATGCCTATATTCAGCTGCCGCACAGATCCTTATTATCCAAAGTGACTCACAGTTCGAATTTATCTCAAGACCAGTTCCTGTTCAATGTTCCTGCAGCAACCTTCACAATGCATGGCCATGCCCTAAACTAATATCTATCTTTTGTTCAACTTGTTCATGCGATGAATTGCACAGACTTTTTTTATTGGTGAGCGGAAAAAACAATATAAAAAAAAAAACACATCTACTTAACACTTTTATATTTACACTTAACTGCTATTCACTGCAGCTGGTTTCTGACCAAATCTTTATCTTGCTTTTATGGTTTGTAGCATTTGCTGGGGTTCTTGTTTCATAAGTTAAGAGATAAACAAATAACAGGTTCACCTTTATTCAGGAACGGCTTGTGGTCGTCCTCCACAGGGCCCACAGGCAGACCAGGCCAGAAATACTGCACCTCTATTGGATGGTCTTCCAGCTGGCCCATGGCATGCAGCCGGCGCTCTGGGGACCAATGGGCAGTCAAGGAACCGCACAGTTGGTGTCAGTCTCTTTTGTCACACTCGATAGGCATAGGAGTAGTTTGTGCAGGTCAGCTTGTAGCTTAGCAACCATCAGGAACAATGCATAATTTAGAACCCATAAATGGTCGAAGGAGTCGAAGGAACTAGGGAGAATTAACATAGATGATGAATTGGTCAATGTGAGTGATCCTAATTGCCAAATTACGGTAGAGGTGAGACTCACCAATGTTCTGCAGCCTGCTCAGCCACCTAGCAGTGTTGGAGAACTGATTACCAAAACGGGGCGTCGAGGCACCGATCAGGTCCAGCAGCACGAAGAGATCCTGGAGTAGATCAAGAGGGAAGCACCGTGTGGAACTTTCCATCAACAGAAATGGCTCTATGAGAAGGTCGAAACTTGGAACTGGCTGAAGAAAGGATAGAGACTCAACGGCCAGCCTGCAGCCTATTCAGTGGTCATGTGGTCATGCCTAGGCCAACGCTGTCATGTGACTGGTGCCCTGACTGACCATCAACCTCCATTTTTCTGGATGTTCCAAAAAACAACAACAGCTGCAGCTTATTAAACTCTTATCTTTTTTTGCAATGGCGGTTTTTATCTGTTTCTTTAACTGAACCATCGCTATCTAATCGTTAGCACGGATACGAGATAACGAGAGCATATGCAGCTTTCTGTCCGTTAACAATAAAAATTTATTTATGTTTCTGTGTGATTTGCCTGCCAGCTGCTAGTATTAATCAAATCTGACAGACAGGACCACTCCCCTACGCTGAGACACCATGTCCAGTACATTGAGGGTATGTTAGGCTTCAGAATCAGAATCAGAATCAGAATAGAGTTTATTGCCAAGTACATTGACACATACTTGTTCTGACACCTTTGGATCTAGCATATGGAAGTAGAGGTATCATGCAGAAACTGCATATGAACCCATTAATCCGTTTATCCATCTTCAAATGCTGATTTAACTGTAATGTAGAGTCTACAGCACAGGATGTAATGCAGGATACACCCTGTAGGAGGCAGCAGTGCATCACAACGCACTCTCACACACATGACCCAAGGTGAAGAGTCTGCAGTTCACCTAAACAGCATGTCTTTAGTCAATGGAGGGAAATCAGGGGATACGGGATCACGAATGTATGCATGAGCAGGACAGATCTGCCGGACAGGCGTAGGTACAATGCCGTGTAGCAGGTTGGTGTCCGTGGCGCCGGGCGGATGCACAGTCTCCTCCATCTTCTTGGCCAGATGGCGGGAGCCGTACAGGGAGTCGGTGGAGGTCCACTGATACAGAGCCTCCTCGCCGTCAAAGAAGATTAGCTGCAGCGACAGGTCAGGGCTGGAGTCCTGTGATGGAGAAGGAGATCCTGCTCTAGTCAGGCTGCTTCGGGTTACAGGGGTAGAGCAGTTTAGCTGACCCAGCGTCAGGTTTTCCATCCTGCCAGAAGCAAAAAGATGTACAGTAGACCTGTCTCTCGGTGTTACAATAATAATTAATAAATGCATCCAGCTGCCAGCAGCCAGGATGAAATACTGACACCTAGTGGCTGAAATAAAATATTGCCTTTGCAACCCCTGCATCTTTCATGTGGATGAAATGAAATAATTACAACGTAGTAAGTAGATATTAAACTTATGATGTATGATAAAAGTGTAATTTTCCTGTTCTGTTTTCAGTCACAACACAAAATGGAGAATAAACACAGTCTTGTTCTGTTTCCCACTCTGCTAAATAAATATGGAGGCAGGTCGGGAATCTGGTTTGTTTACCCAGACATTTCTCGGCGCCACTGACTGTGGTGTCAGAAAAGCGTGCCCTCTGCCCCAGTGACAGGCCTCTCACTCCAAAATCTGTTCCCTGGGGGGTGGTGGGACCATTGGGCAGGCTTTGGGGGGAGGGGCACGACCCGCTGTTTTCCAAACGTCCGACGGAGGCCGATGCTAAAACTCTCCCATGTTTGGCAGTAAGCGACCATGACTGAGAAAGTACGGCGTTTACTTTGTATTTTCTCAGCCTTTGCAACAGATATTCCAGCCACATGAAATGTGAGCATAAAAAGTCACGCAAACCGCTTCTTCACATGCGGCACTGTGTACTTATTCATAAGTGATGAAATGACTGATTTTACATTTAGTTTATTTATCAGGCAAAACCCACTGCTTAATCAGATTTTGGATAATCAGAACGCCTTCTTTGTAGTCCACACTAGTGAGGTGTTAGGAGGTCCTCTAAACTGATATGAGTATTCCCTCAATTTGGTTTCTATGCTACCCCCCACCCCAGAAGGGTATGTACGCCAAAGGTATGTGGTGGCACAGTGGGTGGGCTGTAGTAGGTGCGGGTCAAACGAGGTGGTGCTGATGGTGCAGTAGTCAAAGAGCCAATGAGATGCCTGCCTTTAGGGTTATGAGCTCCTGGTCCAGAGCGCGGGCCAGCTCCAGCAGCATGGCACACGGCACGGCGGAATCGGTGGCGCCCAGGAACTCACGGCCGTGCCACTGAGGCGGGTAGTACTTGGAGTCGTAGTGGCAGGCCAGAACCAGGCGCCTCCTGGAGGCGGGGTTAAGCGTGGCGACGATGTTAGTGAAGGTCATGTGGCCGTAAGGCGTGTAGGCCCGGAAGCGATCCTCCTCCGTGTCCCAGCCGGCCCTCAGCGACCGCAGGGTCCTCAGGATGTGCTGGAGAGACACGGAGCCGTTAGAGGTCCATGGTCGCCGGTCCAGGCGGGCCCCGCGCTCGTGACACCAACCTGCTGCACAGAGAGGCTGCCGGGGGAGCTGGGATAGCGGGGCACCAGCATGGGAAGCAGGTCCTTCTGCCACATGCGGGTCAGGTCCATGTGCGACAGGACACGCTCCGCGTCACTGGGGCTGAGCGTGCTGGGCTTGTGGGAAAGCTAGCGTGAGACAGCAAACGTGCAATTGTAATCCCGGTTAATGGCCTTAAAATCCCATGTTTGCTCAGGTCGCGTTATACACAAAGCCTTGCTTTAATGTCTATCCATTCGTAGCTGCTTGTTCTATGGCAGGGTAATGGAGTCTGTCTCAAAGCAGGGAATAACCCAGGATTGGGTGCCAACCAATCACAGGACACACACACACACCTATGGATAATTTTCCACCTCCAGTTCACCTTAGCCTGTGTTGGACAGTGTGTGGAGGAAAGGGACCCCACAATCAGAGAGGGAAAACACACAGATGCCTCACACAGGGAGCCAGGGCAGAGGCTCAAACACAGGTCAGGTCTGCAGAGGTATGTGACAGCTGTGCCAAGCACTGCACCACTGCAGCACTGCACTGTGCCACCCTGTGCTGCAGGTTCCTCAATAGAACGGAAACATGTGAGCCAGTCAGCAAAAGCACATGTTGGGTTTGGATGAACTTTTCTCTTTCCATGGCAATGGATCCACAGCCCGGTGCCCACAGATGCCTCGTTCTTATAAAACCCAGCTGGTTCTGAGTGAAATAAGTGATTTTCTAAACAGGGTCAGCTGTGCAGAAGCCAGAGGAGTGCGGGAGGAAATCTGTGCTTGATGCTGGACTTTAGTTTGTTGTGTTTCTATGTATTTAGAGTTACAGCTTTAATTTAAAGGGATCATAACTCACTTTGTGTTTCAGTCAATAAAAGTATTCAGTGGGTTAAAGCTTGCTGATGGGTACAAGTTTTCAGCCACTGTGGGTGAACTGTTCCACTAACCGCCTTTAATCTCATATGGGATCCTTATTGTAGTATGGATATAATCGTGCTTTCCTGAAATGGAAATTGCAAGCATGAACAGGATTTCTAAGAACCGATTAGTCAAATCGTTTATTAGATAATTAACTCGAGCCAGTGAGACAAAGAACGCATCATTGACAATGACATTGCACAAGTCAAATTTGTAGCTAATTTGCATTATTTTACAATATTGGTAGAGTTAAAAAGATTTCAGGTGAGACTAATAAAAGGTAATTTTGCTGTAAGCAACAGCCTTAATCACAGGACACACTCTGTACAAGGTGCCATTCCATCACAGGATGCATATACGCAGAATCACAGACTAAAGACACTTTACAGACTGAATTTCCTTCAAACTCTATGTCTGAAGTATTGGAGGAAACTGATGAGAACATGGGAGGACATGCAACCTCTACACAATACATGGAGCAAGGGCAAGAGGTCACTCCTGAAACTGTTAGGCTGCTATACTAACCAATTTCCATTCACCCATTTTCTGTAACTGCTTATCCTGTTCGGGGTTAGATGGGGCTCCAACCCATCACAGGTCACACATCTATGGAAATTTGGTATCTCCAATTTACCTCAGCATGTTTTTGTACTGATTTGCTCTTGGTGCTCCGGTTTCCTCCTACAGTCCAAAGACATGCAGACCAGGTCAACTGGCTACTCTGAACAGTCCATAGGTGTGACTGTGAGTGTTTGTGGCTGTTTGTCTGTGTTGGACTGGCAACCTGCCCAGGGTGTACCCCACCTCTCGCCTGATTGGCTCCAACTTTCCCACGACCCAGATGGATAAAGCGGTATAGATAATGAATGGAGGGATGTTTTTAGACTGTGTGTGTGTGTGTGTGTGTGGGGGGGGGGGCTGAAAACCCAGAGGAAACCCCACAATAACATGGGGAGAACATGCAAACGCCACACACATGGAGCCACAGCAGAGACTCGAACCCGGGTCCCAGAGGTGAGAGGCACCAGTGCTAACCACTGCTGTTAACCTGTAGTTCAGCTCTTCACAAGTCTCACCTGTGAGCATAACTGCATGTAAACTAACCAGATGCCATTATGCCATCTTTCTAACTAAAAGCTTCCCAGTATCACCAACATCTCTTCCTGATTGCCCCATAATTCATATTTGTTCCAGCTTCCATAGTACAACCCATGCAGAGACCCTTGACTAACCAGAACCAATGCTGCCAGCCCAAGAAGTATGTAAGCATTCCCAACGGGAACATTTCAGAAGGATGAAATCATTAACATGTTTTCTCACAGGCTACCGCTGATGGCAGCGTTTAACAAATAATGGACCAAAACGTAAATTCGAAACAGCCGAGGACTCGTTCCGTGCCAGCAGGCCAACTGCACCGGGAGGTGGATTCCACTGGAACCTCAAAGTGTTTGTGGGGAAAAGGCTGAACTGCTTGGAAACTGCAGGATTCTGAGATCAAAAGACCCAAAAAAAAAGAGAGGAGGAAAGGGGAGGAGGACTCCGGAGTCAGGGAGGAGGAAAGGGGAGGAGTAGCACCCGGGAGGGGACTCCGGAGTCAGGGAGGAGGAAAGGGGAGGAGTAGCACCCGGGAGGGGAGGACGGGCATCTGAATCCCTCTGTAATTCCTCTCACCAGCAGGTTCCACCACACAGCAGAATCAGGCTCCACGACGAAAACAGTACTAAGGAAAGACCAGCGGTAAAGTGGTCCTATTATTTCAAATGATGGGGCGATAAATTACAGAGTTCCTTTCTAAGGGTGAGAGAATGTTCATGAGAGGTTTGAAAAAAAAAAACATCCTCCACTACAAGGACAAGCCTTCTTCCTTTACTGTAATACCACACTGTCTGAATGTGTTCGGTGGCACAAACTGTGCTTAAATCCTTTGTTTCCATGTGATACTTCGAAACAGCCTCTTCCCAGGGTTAATTATGGAAACAAACACCACTTAGTATGGAGACAGATTAACACCATCTTCCACCATGATGCAGACACGCTGCTCTTCTGTAAGACCTTCTGCTCTTAAAGTTTGTCCTCGCGTACATGACCAGGCCGGCTGCCCTGCTGTTTTACCACAAACACACCTTCGGTGCTCCGCAGGGGAGTTTGTGTACATATGAGGGCATCCATTTTGCCTTTCCGTGCGTTGAAAGGTGATGTACTGTAGAAGCGTGACCTTTTCTAACATGATTTCACTCCTACACCACCAGGTTTACTCCGGATGTTCAGATCTGCACCCTTCTGGATTCCATGCATGATTACACCTTGGAGCACCACCATTTGTCTGTCATGATCACAAAACCTTGGGGACAGTCACAGCCTGTGGTGAGACAACTATTTATGACTGGTTCTGCTATTTTCTCATTCTTCGCCTAGTAAGTAGCTGCAAACGGGCAGTTCTGAGATTACCGTAAGATAACAAAAATGGAACCTCTCAAGTGAGGGCCTCTACATACCCTGCATAGGAACTGGGATGATTCATATTCTACCCCATGTTGTCAAGCTTGAAGGTAAACAGACTCTTGGTTGTCTTGGAAACTGCTGGAAGGCTGACTGTTAAGCTGGAGGTTTCAGTCACTGTTACCTATGGAATACCGCTTATCTGCCTATTAGCCAACAGATGGATAGACCCAACTGCAGGATACACAACTGAGTGGAATTCCCCATGTGCTGGTTTCTAAGTAACCATATTCATTCAGACGTAATATTTGTATGCGCTACACCTTCACAATGATTCAGGACTCTGAAGTCAGAAATGGAAAAAAAAAAGTTGACACTCGACCCAGACGTACCATAATGTCCGATCACCTTGTCAAAAAATTTCTGGAGTAAAACTGTAGCAGAGTAGCTTATTTTTCCTGAAATAATTGCAGTGATTCCCCACAGAAACAATCATTTCAACAAAATTTGCTTCTATTCTGAAAATCTGGTTCAGTCTCAATGCAAGGGCTGGTTTTGCAGTTTACAGTATGAGACGATGAGAAACAATATTTCACACGGAATTCTGGCTGCAACCATGATAATCCGGAGAAATATCTTAGTGGTTATGTTCTTAAGTAGCAAACACACACACAGTTTTTGCCTTATAGCTTATTCTGCAGTTGAAGCCTCGGGATCTTTAAATTTAATGGAACTCGGTTTAAGAGAACATCGGTTCACAGATGTGAAAGGGCTGGAATGACTCACTGAGTCAGTGGACTCGAAGGAGGTCTGGCTCAGGACCTAAAAATATGAAGATCTCCAGTTGGTAGATCAATGATGAAGACAGTGCTGCCATGGCAACGAGACAATGAAAGGATGAGGGACAAACAAAGCTGGAGAGTACACAGAAGCATCTGTGTTAAACGCAGAGTGTGGGGGCAACAACACCACTGGTAAATTAGTTTAATGCTTATAAACGAAATTAAAATATTTAAAACAGTAATTAGTTCATTCATGAAATATACTCATGAAATACAACAGTGACGTTTTATTCTACAACCAGCAATGACCTCATGCTGATTCAGATGATGTTTAAAGACAGATGGATTATAGTGCATTGAAGTATATTTAAAAGATCCGTACTGTTAAAGAACGATTTCCTTTTTAAATTCGGTGGAAAATGACATGTAGATTTCTTTTTGAGAATTTTCATACATACAGAACTGTTTTTATCATATAACTTTACATATTTATTCAACACGGCCGCTATGCGTAAATCTTTGAGTTGCACAAATGTTAATCTTTAACTATAGCTTTATTAAATACAGATTTTTTTTGCTCACAAAATAAATTTCAAATGCCAGATTTTCGAAACTTGAAACGAACATAGAAAAACATTCAGTAAATACAGGAAAATTAAAAAGAGCTGTCAAGTACCTTTTGTTGCGTCCAAGGTATTTCGCCTGCCTGTCCATTGATCTGACAGATGATTGTTAAGCAAATGCAAAATATACTGAAAAAATACATGTTTCCACTCAATAGCCGTTCTCTATACACTAGTCCGACTACATTCCTCTCCTGCGATCATGTGAGGAACATGAGCCTGGACTCGCGGGCGCGTCACCGATTTTTTGAACCTCACTGGTGCAACAGTACATTCGGGATTTGGTAGTAGCGATTCCATTTTCTTTCAGCTCCAGCTCCACGGAACTCTCCATATTTTACATTCAGCTGTGCATACTTTACACACATAATTTCTGCTAAAAAAACTGCTTCTTCCGTAGACAAAATTGTTACTTATCTTTAATAGGTATTTATTAACGTTTTACAAATGTATTTTTAATTGTACGAACAATGAACGTTTCGTTTATAATAACCACGAACACACGACAGGAAATAAAAAAACAGAGCTATGTAATTAACAGACACTTTCAAGTTCAGACTACGTCATTAAAAGAAATCACATGACACCACACCGCCCTCCACGTGGTCACAGGCCACGTGTGTCCCCGTTGTAGTCCCGGAAGTGGGTGCAGAGCAACGCTAAAACCGGGAGTTCTTGAGATGTCTTCGTTATCCTGTTTATTCAATGTTTTGATTACAGTTTGCTAAACATAAGGAGAATCCATTTCGAGAAAATAAAATGGAGCAAGAGTTTTATAGCTTAAAGAAGCAGCTTTTGGAGAAAGATAAGGAGATAGCTGTTCTAAAGGATAAACTAGCACGATTACAGAAGGTAGACGTCTGATATACGAATCATTAAATTGGAAAGTGATGTATAAAATCCCAGAGACATTTCAAATAATTGTAAATTGTTCTTTTTTGCCTGCCGCTAGCTCTGCGCTGCATTCTGGGGATAGCAAAGTTCTGGTTAAAGTTTGTTTGGATCAATGCATTAATATTTTCCCCATGTCGCCAGTTGCAGAATACAAATAAAATGTATATGCATTAAGTAAATGACTGCAGTTTAATTAATTAGATGAAACGTGTTTTCTTTCCCTTAATTTTCTACGAAACATTCTTTTTCTCAGGGAAATTCTGTCGACATGCAAGAAAATGTCAGTCCGCTGTCACCCCTGAAAGCAAAAGCGACTCTGTCAAACGAAGAAATAATGCGGTACAGCAGACAGCTTCTCCTTCCAGAACTTGGTGTGCAAGGTATTTTTTAAAGTAACTCCCAAAATACACGGAATCGGCAACATACGAGTGTACACGTGCAACTAAACACCTTAATAAGTGCAACACCATCTACCCATTTACGGGTAACGGGAGTTGAGAGCAACTTGTGGGCCTGACCCCAGCTCGCCGTTTTACAGGACAGCTGCTCCTGTCTCGAACGTCGGTGCTCGTGGTCGGATGTGGCGGACTGGGTTGCCCCCTGGCGCAGTACCTGGCTGCGGCTGGCATCGGTGTGTAACGACGTAGGAAGACTATCGTCTTGTGAAGCTGTGTGATTCAGTATTAAGAAATATCATAAGCAATGGTGTTATCACCAACGTGATTTTACCGTATTCGTAAATCAGTATTATTGTCCAGACCTCTTTACAAAAGTGACTACAGTTTAATGATCTATGATACCGTTGCCGCCAGTTCCCATATTAATCTTTACGCCGCTACAGGGCGTCTGGGTCTTCTGGACTACGACGAGGTGGAGCTGAGTAACCTGCACAGACAGGTGCTTCACGGAGAGGACACGCAAGGGAAACCCAAATCCCTGTCAGCCGCGCAGGCCGTCGGAAGGTGGGCTGCGTGGAACGTCCCACTTTCGCCACTGGGTGGCACTGTTGACCTAAACTGCAGCTGAGTTCCTCACAAATGGTCCATCCATTTTCAGTAACTGCCTATTAAATTGCCATCAGTGATGTGGTGGCGCTCCGGACTGGGCACTAGTCTTTCACAGGGCGCTCATGCACATTGTCACACTGTCAGACACTAAACTTTGCAAGGCCGATTTTGTTCATGTTCATACTCTGGGCTTGCAGAACATATAGACGTTTACAAAGATGAATTATAACCTTATTAAGTCCCAGTGCTCTCTGTAGTGTTCCAGTCTTTAGTCTCAAAGAACAGTACAGGACTCAATGAAAACAATGTTAGTAATCATTTCCCATAACCCTATTAAAGATAGGAGTTGGGAGATGGATGGATGGATAAATGAAATATGTATATTAATACTATAAAGACAATGATTAGTTGTACAAGTGAGACATCTTTGAGGTTCTCTTTAATGAAAGCATTTGCAGGTGCTCAGAGGTTAACAGGATGAATTTGACGCCTCGTCTGATAGCTGTAATTGCTGTTTCCTGTCGCCGGTTTTCCCAGGCTGAACTCCGCGGTGCATTGCGTGCCGTATCACCTGCAGCTCTCTCCCAGCAACGCTCTGCAGCTCATTCAGCAGTATCCTTCCTGGGCCCGGCGTCTGTCACCTCTAAACGAGAGCCTGGACTCTCCTGGACTGTGTAGAAGCAGCTTCTTAAAATGGTTGCTTTGGGGGGGGAAAAAAAACACACTTACCTAAAATGGAATAATCTTTTATTTGCCTTTTTTTTGCAGAGGTGTATCGGAATGCTTCTGTTTGAAAACCGTGTCTCGCTCTCTTTTGAGGCGTGCGTACTGACATACGTGTACAGCGGAGAGGAGAGCTTGGGGTCCGATCACAGGGTCAGAACACTTATTTGGCACTTGGGGAGGAGGGGCATTAACTGGCTACCTGATCAGTCACAGCAGTAACGCACTGAGCCCAACGCTGATGTTCTTTATTATGTGTAAAATACATGACCTACTCCATGTTCATTCTGTAGATTATGTATAGGTGTGTGAGACTATGCCATTTGTCAAATTACACTACAAATTGCTCAGCAACGGTATGCTGCCTTGAACGTTTTCCCCATGTACGACATTGTGGCCGACTGCTCGGACAATGTGCCCACGCGTTACCTGGTGAACGATGCTTGCGTTCTGAGCGGGAAGCCTCTGGTGTCCGCCAGCGCCCTGCGCATGGAGGGACAGGTAAGGCCTCGCCCGCTTGCCGTCTTGTCATCCAGTGAGCACGCGGGATTGGGTGATTGGCATATTGGCTGACCAATGACGAAGTCGGCTCACTGGCACTGCTACCTCTCCCTTTAAAGACCCCTACCTCTTTCTTCCTCCTCTTGCATCTTGTAGCTGACAGTCTATAACTACCGAGGAGGGCCTTGCTACAGGTGTTTGTACCCTGTGCCCCCACCTCTGGAGACAGTCACCAATTGCTCTGATGGAGGGGTCTTGGGTGTCGGTGAGTCTTGGCCGATTCTTCCCAGTCATTGATGCCCTTTATTTTTAAATAGCAGGTGTGACATTCTGTCTTCAGCTTTCCCACTTCCACTGTTCTCTAAAACAACCATGAAACAATTTGTATTTTTTTTTTTAGATTTTGAAATTACATTAAAACTGTATATATAACTATACCATTTATTTATATATATAATTACAAAATTATGGAGTTTATGGCCTTGCAGTGTCTCCTCTGATACAGTGTGTCTCTTTCAAACTCTGCAGTGCCAGGGATTATGGGCTGCTTCCAAGCCCTGGAGGTTCTGAAGATCGCCTCTGGCCAGGGATGTATCCTTTGCGGACAATGACGGCCGTTTTGCGTTTATTTCTGCGCTTTGTCTCACGGCCGTGGTGCCGGCGCTGCCTCTGTAAACAAGATCTGGCTGCGGGGCGATGAGTCGGCCCTGAATGAATCACACTTTCAATGGGCTTTTGTGGCATCGCGCCTGCAAGGAAGCGGCCAATATTTATTTAATTTTTTTCTTCCTCTTCAGTCCGTCAGATAAAACGTTACGAAACAAGGTTTGGTCTCTAAAGGCCCACAAGGTTTCTTAAAGCCTTTATTATGACCCTTATACAGTTTTTTTCTCTCCAGTTCAAAGACATGCAGGTTGGTGTTCCTGAAGCACCCTGTGTGTGTGTGTGTTCAGCGATGGATTGACATCGCGTCCTGCCTGTCCTGTCTATTGTCCCTCTGCTTCCACAGATACGTTCCAAGCTTGTTATACGCCTGCAGTTGATAAATGTTTATAGTAAACAGATGGAAATTTTAAAAATGGTTTTAGTATTGATGGTAAAATTGTGTTTTTGTGGTTTTCTGGAGCGCAGCAGGTTTATATATTTAATAATGTTTTGTGTGGGCTGTAGCCTCAGCTTGCCAGGGCATGGAGGGCAGCAGTGGCCGTGGGGGCCGCCCTGCGGTGGCGCCCCCTGGTGTTTTGTGCATGCCGCAGTCGGTCTCCCTTGACAAAGTTGTGGCAGCGTCCCTTGGGCAGCAGCTGCTGATGTTTGAGGCCCAGACGTCCCGTTTCCGCTCAATCCGACTCCGTTCCCGGCAGACGGAGTGCGTGGTGTGTGGGGATAGACCAACCATCACCGAGCTGCAGAACTACGAGGAGTTCTGTGGATCTGCTGCTACGGACAAAGTGAGGCGGGTGGCCTTGGGGGGCTGGGGGGTATTAAAATGAAAATTTAATAAAAAATTATTTGGATCATTCCTAAGGGCTACATCGGTAAACAACGGCAGAAATACATATCAAAGATCAGTTACAGGAACGATAAATAACTAAGCTTCATCTTAAAGCCTGCGCTTACTAAAATGTTAATATGAGAATGGATACATCTTCAGTTTTGAATTACCAGGGATTACAAATCTATGTTCATAAACATAAACATGCTCATTTTTTATCACAAATTTATATATTTTTTTTGTTCTGGTGATAATTGGCAAGGAATGGAGGCAGGTATATGGTGATCTGTGTGGCTTATTGCGTAATCCAGACTAGCGTACGGTCTGTGTCCTGGGCTGCGATCGTGAGCCATTAGGGCGGTAACCTCTGTGGGGGCGTGGGGGGGGGGGGGGGGTTTTTGTGCCTCTGAGTTTCTACCCCATACTTTACCCCCCCGGGGTGAAGTCGGGGCCAGCCCCCCCTTTGTCCAAAACACGG
>JAABNY020000025.1:23727908-23744780 GCA_015164015.2 Brevimyrus niger | reverse complement strand
GGTGGCTCGGGGGTGGGGGGGGGGGGGGGGGGGGTGGGGGGGTTGTTGTGCTGCTGAGTGTCCAGCCAGTACTTTAGCCCCCAGGGGCTAGATCGTGCCCAGACCTCACTTTGTCCAAGACAGTGTGCAGTTTTGTAAGAAGCACACGTCCTGCTTGACCCTATAACACAGCGTCTTCGTTCATCAAAGGCTGCTAAAGTAGCCCCAGATCACGCATAATAATCGCCTTTTCTTTTTAATCACCGATGAAACTGGTTATTTATAGTGTACGTTTGTGTTTTGACGATAAAACTGGATTCTAATGATCCGTGGTATTTTTGTGTCTCCCTGTTCTGGCACTGGCTAATGCTACGGCATCCTGAAGTGTCGCCGACTCGCCCTGCTTTCCAGTGAACAGAGGATATCTGTCCAGGTAACTGCACACAGAAGGGCCCTCAATGTTTTTTAAGGCCGTCGGTTTTAGATTAGCACGATTACAGTTATACAATTATATGATTGCCCTGTCAATTTCGGGCAATTACCCAGATGGACCGTAGCAAATAGCACATGCTCTGAGCAGCACAGAAGACCTTAAGGACGACCCACCCACTAATTTGAAATGGTGAGGGGGGGGTGTGAAGCTTTTACATAAGCTCACGCTTGTTTGCTTGCTGGAGAATAAATGCATTAGGTTGGAGAGTTATTGGTGAGACCGGGTCTTCAAAACGCAGTGCACTTAAAAATGCCATTTTTAATAATACCTGCGGCCGCAGGAATGTAACCTAAAAAGTTGGCTCAGTCGCAGCCGGCAGCCTTGCAGAAGCAAGGTTGTGTTTATATATTGTTTTTGTCTTAAAATAAGGTAAAATGATCCCATCAGTTTTATTGGCGGGAAGCCATAATCTGTCTTTGCTATATGTGTAAACCAGTGGTTCTCCGCCTTTTTTGCACTGTGACCCATTTTATACCATGCCGGCTCAGTGGCCCTATGTCAAGTATAAGTTTAAATTTATGCTATTATCAAGCACAAAGTGCACTCTGCAATTTACGCCAATCAACGCCTATCACACAAATCTGATTGGACGTGCCAGTGAATTTTAAATTGAGCATCTGAGGATTGGCTTCTCGGATTGGTTGAGTGTTCACTAGTTTTGCTCTAAGCATTTGCAGACTCAAAACCCATTTATATGGGTTAATTCTAGGATTGGAGCTGGGAAATCTGATCGTTCAGCACAGGAGCTTGCTGGTTTTGAAATACTTACATTTGCCACATTGCCTCGTGACCCTTTCGGCCCTTGCCACAAGCCATGGGTTGAGAATCGCTGGTGTAAACCATAACTGTCCTGTACGATGGGAATTTGCAGGAATACAAGGAGATTGTGGATAGTGGGAGACCCCACCTCTTGCTGGACGTTCGCCCCCTAGTGGAAGTGAACATTTGCCACCTGCCCTTTTCTCTCAGTATCCTTTACTTCAGTTTCACTGTGGCACCAGTACCGTGACTCTGATACCGTCATTGATTTCAAGCTTCAAGGTACTTTATTGTCATCATCACCTGTGTATATGTACATTGTGAAATGAGACAATGTTTCTCTGTCGCCCACGATGCAACATACAACAACATATAACGGATACAATACAATGTGCACAAGGACAAAAGCAACACTGAACAGTGTGACAATACTCGATACAGGGCTTTCTCTATACATGTTTTAAATATAACCAGCATAATGAATAGCATGATGGACATCAATTATTGCACAAAAGGCAACCTTAGCAACTTCTGTTGAGTGTTATAGGCAAAGTGCAAATGCCATAGAGATTTTAATAGAATTATTGTGAACCGTAGAGTGAGGTAGTGTACTAGAAAGGCGTTTGGCTAGGCAGAGATTTTAACATGAATGTGATTTAAGAATTCTGATGGCATCTGGTATGAAGCTGTCACACGGTCTGGTGGAAGCAGCACGCCTGCTTCGATACCATTTACTAAGACGCATTTGTGTTCTTATTCACATTCTGTTTGGTACTGAAATGCCACCAGGCTTATTTTTCCCATGAATCTGACAGATATTCCACTTGCAAGCTTAGAGGACAGGAGAGCAGAAGATATGCAGAAGCTTAAAGAGAAGATAGCCGACTCCAAACAGCAGACAGAGATGAGCGTTCCTGGTAGGCATCAGCATTTAAATGTGGGCATATTGAAAGGGAAAAAAAGGAAACATCTTGTGCGGCATTAACCAGTATTAAAGTATCAAAATCACAATGAAAGTCACATAAAAGTGTACAGGTCATAATGGGGGGGGGGGTTACTGATGATTCTTGTAGCATGTTTTGTGGCAAGATGTTCTGTGAAGCTCAAGGTAAGTTTACCTCCAAATTATTGCATGGGTTAGACCAACAGGGCACCAAACAGCCCCTGGACATGCACATGTTGAGCGTGTGGTAACGAGGGGTGGGGCTTTTGGAGGAAGCCTGCAAGCTGCTGTTGCCTTCGCTGCATGTGTGCAGATGAGCTTGCATGAGACTGCTTGCATGGGTGCTCTTGTTTTGCACAGCCCCTCGTTACACAGTAGTGGGATAGACCGTGCAACATTTTGGCAACAAAAAAGATGAGTGATTCGAGTCTCCTCTTGCCTAATTGAGCCTTTGTGGCTGTTGGTCCCGCTGAAGACCAGGTTTATTTGGCATCCATTGACCGTGTTGACGTTGCTGTTGCTAAGAGATTCTCTCCCAGTACAGAAATATTGGATGCTACACAAGCAGCTGTCTGCTTCTTGAATAATCAAGGTTTTATTTCCACAGACTATAGGTGCAGCCTGTGATGCTGTATGTTTTATTAATGATGAGTAATTTTAATTTACTATTTTGGTAAGCATACTGTCATGTCAAGGTCACATGGTCAGGCTGATGTGCTTCAATGACTGTTTTGTTACAATCACTTTTGATTTTTGCATAGAATTATACATGCAATTAAGAATTTACACTACAGAGTGTAATAAATTAGTAAACTGGCATGAGCACAGCAAAATGCATCCAAGAATAGAAGAGAAAAAAATGGAGCTAGCGTACGCATCATAATGGTTCTGGGGTGTTCATAAACTAAAGCCCATAAATAAAAAAAAAAAAGTGAAATGTGTTATATCACACCCCCCTTGCTAAGCAAATTTGATATGCATGAAAATAAGTCAATGGATCCCCCCAAACACTTGTGTAGTGCTCCCTTGTAATTTTTTTTAATCATCACTGGCCTTCCTGTTCACCAGCATTTTACGATCATGGGGCCCAGTTTGGCAGCTCTCAAGCCGTGCACTGCAGCTCAGGTGAATTATCGTCCACAGAGAAAATTTACTGCTGAAGAGTTATGTTAGGTTTTATGTGGCGCTCATGGGAAGAGATTGATTTTCCACAGCTTGTTATGTTATGAGGATGGAACGGTGGTTCAATAGGGGGAGCCTCTGCCTCTCAACTACAAGGCTGAGCTTGCAGTCAGGTTGGTCGATTAGCATCTATAAATTGCCCATTGAATATGTGTGGGTGAGTGTGCCCTGTGATGTACTAGCATCCCATCCAGGCTGCACCTCCCTGCCTTGTGGCTTTTGCTGCCTGTGATGCATGACAGCTCTGCCCCCCACCCACCCACCCAAAAAAAAGATGGATAAATGAATGTTGTGAAGTCAACTTACACCTATTGTCTCGCGAACTTCATGGTGCTTTGCAGCTGGTGCTGTTTTAGGGGAACTGGGAAGATCAGACGTATATGGTGGAAGGTTTGGTGTTATGCAACAGTGTTTGCAACTTTCTCATCTTCTCTGCTGTTATGTTTCTCCATCGTTTATCAGTCATATATTAAAAATATACAGGAACCTAAACAATCTGTGTTGAAATCTCGAACGATCAAATTATTGTACGGTACCATTTAACATTTCGAACTCAGGCAGTCACAACTCTCCGGACTAGTGGGATGTTGTTAAGGTGAAGCGGGGCCGGGGTCCTGCAAAGCTGAGTCTCCAAAGTGCTTCATGAACCTGGTGCTGTTTTAGGGGAACTGGGAAGTTCAGACGTATATGGTGGAAGGTTTGGTGTTATGGAACAGTGTTCTACTGTTTTTCGTTTTTCATAAACGTTTGTCTTACAGTGTACATCATCTGCAAGTTGGGCAACGACTCTCAGAAGGCGGTCCAGGTCCTGGAGCAAATGTCCGGCGTGGACATTGAGAAAGTAACAGTGAAGGACATCTGCGGAGGCTTGATGGCATGGGCTCAGAAGATTGACCTGAGTTTCCCGCAATACTGACTCCGGGCAACCTGTGTAGAAAGGCCGAGAAATGTGGTTAAATTTATGTTAACAGTGACTCCAGTCTATTAATCTTTAACTCCATTTAGCTGCAGGTTTCCAGTGCAGATGTGTTAGTGCCTGCCAGTGGAAAGGTAACACTCAGGAACAGTGAATCAGGCTGCCAATTTAGCACCCGAAACACAGTGGAACCGTCAATATTTACAAATTTTGCATGCTCAATGATCTTCTGATGTAGCAGTTGTTAATTCATTGGGGGAGGGGGGGTAATAGGAATTTTGTGAGGGTGGGAAGTTTTAAAGAGCATCATGAATGCAAGAACTGCTACTTAAGGGTTTTTATATTGTGTTTGCAACTTTCTCATCTTCTCTGCTGTTATGTTTCTCCGTCATTTATCAGTCGTATATTAAAAATATACAGGGACCTAAACAATCTGTGTTGAAATCTCGAACGATCAAATTATTGTACGGTACCATTTAACCTTTTGAATTCAGGCAGTCACAACGCTCCGGACTAGTGGGATGTTATTAAGGTAAAGCGGGGCCCGGGGTCCTGCAAAGCTGAGTCTCCAAAGTGCTTCATGAACCTGCATGTGTCGTCCCACAGTGACTCACCCCCCAAGTTTTCTACAGATTTATGACGTGACTGTCTGATTGAGCACATTATTGCTGTCACCAGTCACCCCCTCAACAAAACTTGTGTCATGAAGCACCGATATGGACAGTTCGATTGGTTAACTGGAGACATTTTATAACAGAGAATTAACATTGTTTCTGACCTACACAGATCTTCCTGTTCATCATATTGGACACGTAGTGTAGGGTACACCATGGACTCCATCAATGTAGGGTGGGGCCAAAACATTTACAATAGAGCATTAATTCAGTTTCAAATATTGGTTGTTATTGTGCAAGCATATGTGCTATATTCAGAACTTTAGAGAATGTTCTTGTATAATATGGTTGCATTTGATTCTACAGAAGTCTGGTGTCCTCTGAGATGGCTTTCTGAGGGCTTCTGCCTTTATTGTGCTATTTTTCCTCTAACTGTAGCTTCCTTCCAAAAACAGTTGAAATGCCTAGTTTTGATTTCAATTATATTTGTTTGTTTAGTTGAACAATACGCATTATTTACCCTTTTTAAACATAGCTCTCAATAGGGCATTAACTTCCCCCTATCCTATATCTTTTTTCTGTCCATCTTATTTCTGGTGTTTTACTTAAATCTACCACGATTAATTGGCGATTAGATTTTCCTAAAATTTCGAAGTAAACCCCTCCGTGTTTTCTTTTTTAGAACATTTTTCTTGTTGTATTGGATATATATTTATGTATCTTTAACATAATTAATTGCTTATTATCTAGCTCAAATAGTTACGAAATGTTACATTTCCTTCTTGCTCTTCATGATGCAGTATTATGTTTCAGGGTGCTATAGCAACATGGCAACGGTATAAGGAATACACCCAAGTAATTGTGTAACGAAAGTTTGATCTCACTGAACTGGAGAGTTGTTTTTAACATTTTTAAATTCCATATTTTGTTATGGTACTCATAAAAACCGTCAAACATGCAACTATGCGGGTAGTTTCTTAAGCTTTTAATCCACCGAAACGATAAATAGTTGTTCGTAAGTCATATCTCCATACAGTATTTTATTTTATTTCAGCACGTAAGGCACAGAAAGTGAATAAAACTCATACATGTCCATGAGCTAGCTTTTAAACATCACTATATCTTTCGTGCATTTCACTTCACCGTTAGAGGTCGTTAATACTACAGAGACCACCACAATACAGGCTCCGTATAACGGGAAACAGTGCTAATAAACGCGCATGCGTGTTTTACAGCCAGACGCCAAAGCATTTGCTATTGAAAATGGGATATGTAGTTTTTCATCGCCGTTACAACTAGTAAGAAAATTGCGGAGAAGGCCACATAAACTCCAGGGTCCATAATGCCTTTCTTCTTCTCCATTCTAACTGGAAGAAGGGGGTGCAGTCACAGCTGGAGGGATAATAAGATGCGCATGAGCTAGCTAACTGGCTGTGGATAGAAGAGAAAGTTTTTTTGAAGGGGGGGGATAACTTTGGGATATTTCACTGGGTATCCGCTTATATATTGATTTTTATATATATTTCCAGTTTTAAAGTTCCGGCAGAAGTTTTTTTTCTTGCTAACTGCACTGTGAATTAACTCTTCATTTCTCGTTTTTCTGGTGTTGCTTGAATTTAGAAGTTTTTGCAGTACTTTTGCCAGGGTTGTAAAAACCGCCTTCTTGAAAAAGTGGAGGTAACGTATTTTTTTATAAAGAAAACCTCAATTTGACTAGCTTTTGTTGGTGAGAAATACTACTGTCACATTTAGAATATCAATATATATGTACTGTAACTTCATTTGTTGACATGTACAGACTTGGTGGTTATTCTGTCTGCTTTTCTGTTGAAAGTGGGAGGGTCCCAGATGTTGAATAGTTCTGTTTCCAGATGTGAGACGTACAATGAAACTAGAAATTAGAAAAAGAAGCATAATCTGCTAAGTCCTGCAACTAAATACACATGCATGGCGTGTGAAACTGCAGGTACTAATGTGTATGTGCAATGCTTTTGTTAAAGCGTTATTTATTACTAAAATACATTTTTACATAAATTTTTTATCTTTAAAGGCTGAAACGAAAATGAAAACGGTGGTTTCCTTTTGAAGATATATTTGTATTTTAAGTGTTGATGGCAAGCAGTAGATTGTCATCGAAATGTGAGGCGACTAAAAAAAAATATCTCACATTTTCGCTGTTCATTTATGTTTAAAATCGTATTGTCGTTGTAATATGCGCTGTGAATTCAATACTTGTCTGTTGGTTACTCTAATAGCACCTTTTTAATTTTCAAAGGTCTCTACGTCGACCAGGCGTACATACATCGCTCTGTGCCTTATTCCTTGCTGTATTTCGCAGAAACGTTCGTTTATGAAGTTATCCATTAAAGCCAGTGTCCGCTCAGTTTTCCCCGTTTTTCATGTTTGTTGCTAGATTTCCGGCGATTGAAGAAGGACGTCGACTGACAGTGGACTACAAGTGGCAAAAAGTGGACTACATACAGCAAGAAACATTTCCAAAGAATGGCCTTAATCTAATCGAGCTTTGGGAGCAATACAGCCGCCTTCAGCGGAGGACGTGGAAGAGACGAAACAGCGTTCAATTTCTTTTATTAGGGATCATTTTTATTTATTGGCTTTAAGCGCTTTGCGAGCTCAATCCGAGGATGAAGTCGGAATCAACAGGCGTTTCCCGCTGACTCGAAAGCCACGTTTCTGTATAACTTCAGGCGCCCCATTTTAGGATACCGTATATCTTTTCCGAAATGTTCGGAAATCGGGGTTGATGATCATTTATCTGGGAGGTGCTGTATTCTGTCACTCCAGGCTGCGAGATGGAGAAAACGATACGGCGACGTAATATTTGTTGGTAATACTTTGGTCACCTTTTCGGGACGCTGGACGGTTGATATATACATATATATGTATATATATATATATATATATATACACACACACATATATTTTGCACAGTGAGCATCTCGGTAATCGGAGGACACCCCAATGTCTACCTGCAGCAGCTCGTCTCCTTCGCCCTTACCTAAAGCGTACCCTCATCCTCAGCATCCCGCTGCACCGCCGACCCCGTCGCCGTCCCCCAGCCCCCCAGCGCCCTTCTACAGGCTCTCTAACGGGAGCCTGAGTGCCCCGAGTCCCACCAACTCCCGAGGCTCCTTTCACGGCGTCTCCTTCCTCCTCCAGATCGGACTCACCCGGGAGACAGTTAACCTGGAAGCGCATGATCTATCGCTGTCTGCCGTCAAAGATCTTGTCTGTTCGATAGTGGACCAGAAGGTAAATAATGTCTCTCATAACCATTTTTTCCGGACTTCCAAAACCCAAAACGTTTAGTTTTGTAGTTATATTGAACATTTATATAAAATAATAAGGTGTCGATGTACTGTAAGGTATTAGATATATATATTATATTAGGTATAATGTAGATTATTCACCGGGATTAAACACAACCGTTTAGGTATTTAGGTCATTTTTGTTTTGCATAAAATAATTAGTTATTTATATAACCTGAATACTTAATGCGGCCTTCGATGAGGGTCACATTCCAACACGTGGCGCTGATTAAACTCCGTTCATGTGAACTTTACTATAGGCTCACTATACTATACTACGCCATACTGTATTATACTACTGAGATACACTAACATGGTTGTTAAAATGCTAATATGCAGTGTACAGCTTTAAATTCCACGTTGTCACCTTTCAGTACTAAATTACCTCAATTTGCAGTTCCATCTGGAATGAAAATAGCTTAATAATGACTGGAAAAGTACACGCAGTATCTTTCTGTTTTCTAAAGTAAAAAAAGAAACAGTTTTCCACTCTTAAATTCAGCTCGAATAAATCCTCTTGTAGGTTTTTGTAAAGGTAAGAGTAGCCACCAAGACCACCTCCAATTAAAAACTGTAGTTTGAGTGGCATTATTGAAATAAATATATAATGTATTTTAGGCACAGATGCGCAATTACAGGGTGATGGGGGCGGGGGGCTGGGGGGTTGACTCAGCGTTCAAAGAGTGCAATATTACATGCTGTGGGGTGTTGCAATCGATTACAGTGCCCCCTTATCATCTTGAAATCAGCTTGCTTGATTTTCAGATGCCGTCGTGTTGCTTTCTCAATTAAGCACTGCGCTTTAGACGTTGCAACATCGCAAGGTTTCTTTAGCAGGATGTGACCAGATATATATGTCTTCTAGTAAACAGCAGTTCAGGAATATGGCAGTGCTGGGGGTGATGCTTAATGTCGCCTTTCCTTGGCCCAGTTTACCTCCCCGCTGCTATATAGAGAAGACACCGGAAAACGGCATTAACCTATGAGAACGTCTGGCTCATATTCAAACCTGTGAAGCAGGTGTTGAAAGTTACCCTTAGATTGCAGTTCTTTTGGTTTTATTACTACATCCTATACGCTCTGCTGCTTCTTATCATTGTACTGACACCTGTGTCTTGCACCATAAATCCTGCACGGTAGCATTCAGGGGCCGCGTGTTTATGTGGCAGCAGCTTGACGGAGAGCCGTGTCGGGTCTCCCTGTTAGCGAACCAGGTGTCTCTGTGTGCCTTGTTTGCATCTCTGACAGGATATTAAGTTTTAACCATTGCAACGGTTAGTGGGAGAAGGGGCTACCGTGTCCTGTGATGCTCGCCTGTGTTTGTGTTCATGCAGCAAGCACTCTGTGTTTTAGGAGGGATGGAAACGGTTATAGGGATTATGTCGTGGAGCCTGGGAGAAGGTGTAAGGAATTTAGCCGGCGTAAAATGACCAGCTAAGCTCATCTGTGGCTTCATTTGCCCAGAACTTTCCGTCATGACATTCTAAATTGTCGTGGTGTTTCTCACCTCAAGTGGCGACCCCTTGTTTTGTCGAACTGTCATTTACAAATTGTACAGTTCTCGGACATAATGAAAAAAGGTTGGCAATGGAAGGTAGGGCGAAGGCTGAGAGAAAGGAAATGTACTGTTTTTCTTTTCAGCGTCTGCTACGAAAAGAGTATGCAACAGCATGTTTGTTTTTGCAGAAATTGTAATGGAAATTGGAAAATATGTTAGGCTAATGATTAGTTGGAGTGCAGAAGTGCCTAAATGGGCACATGCTTACCATTCATTCCATCGGTGCCTGGCAGATTACATGAAAAAGGAAGAATAAAAGAAAGCAAACAGAAAATATTTACTCAGCCGTGACAGTAAAGAGCTGCGCATGAGAGCAATTAGGCTCCGCTTTTGCATGTTGCATCGATTACCGTTTAATTGGTGCTTAACAGTTTTCTTGGAAGTGCACAGCACTCATTGTAAATGTGGAGTTGGGTTTCCACAATTTTAAAAAATATATATTTCACCATCCATCCATCTTCTGAAACTGCTTGTCCTATTCAGGTTTGCGGGGGGTCCGGAGCCTGTCATGGAAGCTATGGGCACAAGGCGGGGAAGAACCTAGGATGGGGTGCCAGCCCATCACAGGGGACACTCACACACCATACATTCACACATGCAAACCTATGGGCAATTTAGCAACTCCAATTAACCAGTGTGGGGGGAAACCGGAGTACCCAGAGGAAACCCCATGGCGACACGGGGAGAACATGCAGACTCCACACAACATATTTCAACTGCAATGTAAGTTATTATGAAAGATAATGACATCTTGGATGGAAGAATTACATTATTGGCATTATTTTGAGTACATATTTAAAAAAGAATTAAAAATACGGCCGTATTAGGGGAGAGTTTGATTAGACAGAAATCAAAATCTCTTTGGGGGGTGGGGTGGGGAGGGGGGGGTGACATAGAGAGGATTGAACCATCAGCTCAGTTTCCACTGCAGTCTTGTTGGGCTAGATCTACCTCTCAAGGAGAATAACGTCTAGGAGGAACTGTAAATCCAAGGGTGGGGGAGGCTCCTTTCTAATTTCTGGGGGTCACGACCAAAAATTCAGCGCGGAGGCCAAGAGGGACATGGGGCCGCCTGCCTGCCGAGTTTCACCTTCAGTTGAAAAACTGACATTGGCCTCGTAAGGCTGTAACTTACTCTGTTGTAAGTTGTAAGGCTGTAACCTGTAGAGTGGGGAGCTTCTGAGATGATGGAGTGAGAAAGAGGAAATTAATATTCAAGATTCATGGGTGTGCGGACAGCACCGGCGTGCGTGTGTGCGTGCGGTGAGCTTTCCACAGAAAGCCAGCACTTAGGCCTTGATGGTTTTACGTTATGTAAACAACAGACATGTAATTCATTTATTCTGCACTGATTCCCAGTGACCTGGAAGCCAGTAAGAGGAAATGAGAAGAGCAGAGCTGCTTTTGCCCCTGATTAAACAGAAAAAGCCCCGAAAAAAGCGCATTTTCATTCCACACAGCTTAATCGTGTTGGCAGTGGGTTAGAGCGGTCTGTGGGAGGCCGTGTGCCACACGCATGCACCGTCTAATGACGCAAGACGGCGCGCATCTTCCCTTATGCGACGCTGCTTTGTTGTCTGCATGCGGTCTGTCGGGCTGCGTGGGACACCAGATCTAGCTCGTACTTTTAGGAGTTTGACTTTAACACCTGGGTCAAAATTGTTTGAGGAAACTCACGTCACCTTTCAGGGATTTATCTGGAACTTTTCCCTTATGCATGCGTAATAGAGCGAGGCATGTTTCACGTCGGGGTCACACAGGCCTGCGTTCATATCCGCCTGAATTGTAGAGGTGGGCTGGAAAATCGGGCAAAGTCTTGGAATTGCATTTATTGTGTGAGCAGCACGATTCCAGCTCATTCCCCTTTCATTGGCACTGGTTGGGCCATTCATTCTCATTGGGCCGCTGGAAGTGGTCACTGCCCAATCAGAAGGATATCTGAAAAGGACTGTGCTCAGCCCATGCTGGACCCAGTATCTGTGATCGAAGGAGTTGCACAGATTGAATGACTAACCCAACATGGTTCAGTCTGGTTCAAGTCGGCACTCCTGTAGGGCAGTGTACCACTCTGCCGGCATTCACAAGCTAGTTATCTTGAGTTCTGGTTCACGAAGCAGAAAATCTGATTGTTATTGATATTTTCTGGGATCCTGTTACTGCCTGGAAAGACGTCAAGAATTTCGTATGCGAGTGGCAGCTCCGGCTCCTGAGAATGCCTTTTCGTTTACATGGTGGACCGACGGGCTGATGCTGAGCCCCCTGGGCTCTCTGTCACGTTGATGGCACCTTGTGACATTCGGGGGTGTCACGTCTGGGCCACTGAAGCCAGTGAATATGTATTTTCTCCTTCTCCTGTATTGTGTTCATTTGTGGGTTTTGTGTTCACTGCCCTGAGCAGGAAGTCACGTTACATCACCACCCAGGTGGTCAGGCAAAGTGGATGAATGCCGTAACAACACAGATTAGGAGTTTTAACCCCTAGAATTGAAAAAAGTAAATCTTGCTTGTGTGTGATGTCATTCGGTTTCTGGATTGCCGTTTTCCAGGTCATCGACTCTCCGTGTCTGGAGGGTGAATTTTATATGACTTAAATTCATGTGAAAAAAACCATAACAGCAGACATTTCCAGAGACCAGCCAGACGTCACCATAAAACAATCGCTCAATGTCTGCTATCAGGTAGGAAGGTGCTGAGCTTTAACTTGATTGTTTGGTTAAGTAGGATTACAGTATTTAATAAGAAAAAAGCCCTCAAATACTTTTACACAGAGCATATTTGAATAATTGTACTGTAAAACCATAATACAAATTACAGGACATTGTAACCGTGGTGTATTTCAGTTTTAATATTATCATCGCGAGGCCTCAGCGACTAGCTTACGTCATCCTCTGTGCTGTCATTTTAGCGTGCAGACATCTGCTTTTAATTTTGACGAAGGGGAAATAAACGAATGACTCTGGTGTTTTCTCACCAAAGGGGCCATCCTCACATACTCAGAGACTCCTGCTGCAAAGCGTACGTGGTGTCAGATTTTAATACGGGATTTGGCTCGGGAACCTTAAGGGGACTTCGGCCATTCACAAATTCCTCCGGTCAGCAGAAAGAAAAAAAAAAAAAAAAACACACGGTGCTTTGGAACCATCTGGGAGCGGACAGGAAAAGTGTTTTATGTGGTAATATCTCAGTAGATATTGTTTGGATGGAACCTTGCCCCTGTGTGCTGTCATTTCCTGAGCCGAGGCAATGGCTTATGGGTAAGCGATTTACCAGTTGCTGCACCGCAAATACACACACATTACTAATTAGACTGGAATGCTTGCACCAAAGCGGCCCTGCAAGAGCGTCCCAGGAAATTAAAAGTATGAAAAAAGCTTTAATTTAAAAGCCATTTTCCATGATTTTCATGATTTAATTTTAAGTACATTAAAAAAAGTTGCTCTGTTTTTCTCCTGAGTTCCCCAGTCTTGAGTCCTCGTGTAACATTATGGTTTGTACCCTGTTTGTGCATCTGCCACATGTACATTTGGGCTCAGTTCAGAACCCCATGAATCTCTGGAACCTGCAACCTTCTGGTTACGCCATTTTTATCCATGCCTCCCGTGCCTTTCATTAAAGTGTTGTTTGTAAGGTTGGCTTAATTCAGATTCATATAACTGGATTGTACCGTAACAACTGGCAAATAAAAGACAGCTAAATGTTCCTAAAGACATGTATAAACACGCTGTCTGGCATAGCAAAGGTTTGGCATGTTAATCTTTATTTGACAATGGAGATTGATAACAGGGAGAGATAATCACGTTTCCGCAGAAGCGGTTCTTGCCGTAAATCCTCCGTCACATGCAAAGAATGACCGTAGAATCGAAGCGGAACCTGATTTTTCCACGCCTGCATTCAACGGGGACTGAAAATCTTTCTCTAAGGAAACATTTCTATAGCAAATACAATGTCTGCATTCTCATAGTAGGTGTGACTGATTTGACGAAAGCTCAATCTCCTCATTAATGGGTGAAACATCGGTCTGTGGGGGGGGGGTTATAGAGCATTGGATGGAGAGTAGATGTTAAACTCACAGGATCTCCCATCACACTTTTGTTAAGGTTGGTGGCTCTGGAACAGCAGAGTCAGCATCTCTGGCCCAGGGAGCACATGGAGTTTGGGGGTGGAAGGAGGATCTTCTTCTGGAGTTTGGGTGCTGGAACAATGCAGCCCACCTGTGGGTTCTCTTCTACCTTGGCCCATGTTCTCCTCAGTAGACCAGCATCTTCTTGGGTTATATTTGGGGTCCCTTAGTTGCTCAGTCTTGTTGAAACCAACTAACTAACTAATCAATCTATCTGTCTGTCATCTGTCTGTTTTCTCTAAAGTTAAATATATTTTTGAGGGTGAAAGGTGCCTGGATTGGGGGGTATGGGGGTTTGCTCAAACACCCAAAACTGAGCTCAAGCTGCCAACCACAGGATTTAAACCAGCGACCTACTGATCACAGGCACAGCGTCCGAACCTGCGGTGACTGGCAAACACATTAATTCCTTTCCCAACTTTTGATGGAATTTCATAAAATCCCTTCCCAGTTCCAAAACTGTCACATACCACTGTGTATATAAAACAAGATGAGCAGTGCCCTTGTGGGTCAATACTTTCATCCAATAAAATGTAACCCCCCCTAATTTTCTTTAATTCACAAGATAAATCTCTGCTGATTGCCTCCACTTAGTGAATAACCGTTCTGAAATTCACTCTGGCTGTGGGGACAAACGAACAGCTGTATAGTTCATTATTTGAAAAGCTTCGGCCCAGAGAAGCCTTGCTTTGTTTAGTGTTTTTTTCAGTTCTGCAGGTTGCTTTTCTTTGTGTTGAATCGTTGGATAGAAGATTGTCAAAAGAAGTTGTTTTGCAAGGAGTAGCAAAATGTTGTAGCTATGTTTGTGGTGACACATTTCTGGCATGCTCTGTGGATTAATGATAACTGAGGTCATATTCCTTGAAGATCATTCTGGCCTTGGGATCTGCTCTTTAACTTTTCTCTACCTAATGTAATGAACATGCATGCCTGTGTCTAGCTTTTTAAAATTTGTCAGAAAGATTTGAAAAGGAGTCCTTGAATTACATAAAACACATCCAAATGCGTCAAATAACCGTTTTCTGTCTTTGCCGTTTGCGACGGCTGATTTTCTGCGCTTCTTTTGCTCGTGATGATGTAATCTTTCTGGAAACTCAGGCAAAATAGAGCTTCACAAGGGCCCACATTAGCAGACGGAGGCTTTTGAAGTTAAACGCAGGAAGCGACGGCCTGCTTTCTTGCAGTTTTCTTTCCTTCAGGGCTCTGACAGTTTAATTATGTCTGTAATTGGGATAATTGTCCTGTAATGCTATTCTACTCTGCGTGGTAGGTTTCTTTTTTGGAGCAGCCTGACTGCCTCACCTTTAAAGTTTCACCGGAATTGTATGTGCAACAAGGGATGGTTTATTGAGCTTAAGTATGAGAGCACAGGCTGCAGGTTTTAGTATGTTAGTTAAGCAAAATGGTTTCAGGTTCTTTTGCATGAAGCCTAGGTCACAGTGGGGACAGTGGGGGACCCCATCCCCCCCCCCACCCCATATGCCCACCGGTGCCTGGGCTTTCGTGTTGGGGAAGGCCAAGAGTGATGGATGGAAATAAACATTACAGCATCTGATTACGTAGGGCTTCCTGTTTGGTGTCGCCCAAGTTGTCCCATGCATCGAGACTGGGGGGGGGGGGGGTGTTCCCAGGATGGAAGTTCATGACTCCAGTTAAAAAAAAAAAAAAGAAGTACAACAAAGAACAAAGGCGTTCCTCGGGCGTGATTCTGTGGGCTGCTGGGGTCAGCTCACAGGCTTGGCTATTCAGCCTTGATGTTGCCGCCATGTTGAGGGGTGACGGAGTCGGCTAGGGCTGGAAACGCTGAAATCCGTTTCCTCATCTTTTCGGATTTCAGACTGCAGTTCTAAAAAGTTACCTGTTCTCACTGGCGGTCCAAGTCGACGGTCGAACCAGCAACAGGAAGGAAATCTGCAGGTTTACAAATTAGACAGGAAAAAAAAGGAAAAAGAAAGCAAATGTTTCCTCAAACGGCAGTTTCACTAACGTTTTCACCTTGCCCGCTTCTCCCCGGGATATTTTAGCTGGTTCTGAGAGGCTGCTGGAGTCATGCGTCGAAGGCATGCTGGACTTCACCCCCCCCTCCCCCCCCCCGTCTGGGGGGAGGTCTCACAGCTGCATTCACAGTTAGGGGTTCCACGCTGGCAGAGACTTAAACTGCTCCGGAGTGGAATGAAAATGATTTGTGTCCTTTACAGTGTGTCCCATGCCAAGTTTAACATGTATGCTGCAGAGTAATGACCCTCGACAGCCGTTGTAATCACACCCATTCCCCTGTTTTTAATACGACCCACTGCACTTCACTTAAAATCTGTTGAGATTTGAGGGTTTTACAGAACCAGGATGCTGAAGCTGCTGTTAGTGGACTTTAGATGTGCACATACATACGCACCTTCTAATCCTTCCAGGATGCATGCTGGTCTCTCTGCTAAGCACATCAATATCCTGCATTAAAATGCTCTTAATTTCAGGGCAGTACTTTTCCGTGTATGGGGTGGGTGTTTTTTTATTTGTTTTTTGCCGGAATGTTAATAGCCTTAATGCACGTTATGTTTTTAAATATTAAATCGGAAGCTGGGATTTTTCAAGGGCACTTTTTAATGCTAACTCGAGCTCCCTGCTATTCTTTCACAGGTTTGCGTAGATGGTTGTGGTCAAAGCGTTGTGTTGCCATGGTAACTGGGGCTGTATGGCTGGAGTCTGGAGAATGCTGCGATCCGGTGGGAGGCAGGAGAGTGGGACCTCTGGCCCCAGATGCTGAACAGCAGCAGCGACTCTGTTGGAAAGTGAGGAGTGTCAGTGAGCAGCGTGTCTGTGTGTCGGGCTCGTTAGCGCTTAGCGCTCGTGCTTACGTGAGACTGCCTGCAATTTCCCACGGATTCTGTGTCCGTCTGCCTGGCACGTCCTCGCCCGCGCACGAAACACCTCCAATCACCCGCACGACCACCCGACACCCCCAACATACCCCCCCCCCCAACC
>JAABNY020000025.1:23700142-23727808 GCA_015164015.2 Brevimyrus niger | reverse complement strand
TCGCCCCCCCCCCCCCCCCACACACACACACACACACACACACACACACACACACACACACACACACACACACACACACCCAACCACCCCCCCCACCCGCGCGTGATGTGTCATTGGAGTACCGAAAGTGAGTCAGAAATCTGAAATGTAACAGCGTGGTGACATTTTGACAGGGGGGTGGGGGGGAACTGGATTCGTGCTTTCTGAGCACAGGCGTTCATTTGGGGCGGGGGGTTTACAACAGTGAGGAAGTGAGACCCGACGAAGCTTCAGAGTCACTTCCTGCCGGGCTTGCATTCGCTCGCGCTCGACCCGGAGCCGCTGGCTGCGCCGCAGGTCTGCGCGCGCCACGCGTCTGAAAGTAATTTGAGATTTAACCACCCTCCAGTTGAGCTGGCCGTCTAATTTCTCCCATCTGCACCAGCGATTTCATTGCAGCCGGTCGTGGGGCTGCGGAGCCGCTGTTTTGGAAGGGGGGAGGAGTTAGAGGAGTAAGGCTTGACTGGGGGGCTTTTGAGGGTGGCTGGAAGAGTCCCTGGTGAGACAGGATCACCTGGGACTGGCCTGTGGATGCCCCCCCCTTCCATTCCAAACCGCTTTGGCTTGGCTTAACCCTCGTTCCACCATTTTGGCTGAAGGAATGAACGGACAGGAGGGAGGATAATCAAACAGAGCAGATCTGATGCGGGATGAGGAGGGAACATGTTTCACTTTTCAATACTGGGGGAAACGTCTCATTCAGCTGGATTCGAGCTGGTGCTCAGATGGGACCCAGATGAAGGGCAGGGCCTGTGCTCTCTGGTCAGGCCCTATTGTAATTAGAAGTACTAACGGTGGCGGCGGAGGGGCCCCCAGGCGATTTGTGGAGCAGGCGTAACGAGGTGCGAGGCCGTTTTAACGAAGGCCAGCCCGCTTTGAACCCATGACAAAGCCTGTGATCAAAGTTTTTCAGAAGAGTAAAAAAAACAAAACCAGAAGGGGGGAGGCTTGATCAACTTCAGGCCTGTGTTTGTTTATTTGTTTGTTCATTCTGTCTGAAACTTGATTTATGAATGCCGTGTGAAGGCACACCAAGCTTCTGGCGCAAAGAGGTTTGTTCATGCTGGAAAGAAGAAGCTATGTGCTGTGAGATAGGAGAGACCTATTTTGACCGAGGCAAACTACCCACTTGTGGCGGGCATCGTCATATAGTAGACTGGATGCCATGGTTAGGCCAACAAAGGGCACCATTACATAACCCCTCCCCCAAACCCCTCACCAGGAGTTTAAGTGATTACGGTCAATGCTTGATCCTTGTAGCATGTGCGATGCATGTACACCTGGCCACTTTCCTAATTGGACAGCCTCTAAGCCATCGGCCAATCCAATTTCACGGGTCAGCTAAGATTCTGTTGCAGTCGAATTTTAGTGTTAATCGATGTGATGGACAGGACATGGGGGGAAGGGAATGGGGGCTGGTGGAGTGGTTAGCTGGTGGAATAGAGTATAGCAGAGATGGGTGATGTCATTTATTTTAACACCAGAAAGGTTTCACAACATCTTAATGTTGCTCTTATTTGTAGCAGGTTCGCCCTCATAGGGCTTAAATTTCCCTTGTTTGTCTAACAGATTTGTGATATGTGTTTTTAGGTAACTGATTGTGGATTCAGGTACTGGATATTTAATTTATTTGGCTCTGGCCATTGAGTATCAGCGACATGCTGCTTTTGTGGTTCATGGCCGAACGTTTTCTTGACTGAAGAGTGTATATAGAGACCTGTGGTCAGGTCTTGAAGGTACCCTATACATTCCCTCGGTATGCATGCTGCTGGCGCTGCCCTGATTCTGATGTGGCCCACCTGTCATGCTCATGCAATGGACATTTATTGTTGTCCCCCATAAACACATCTTGGAAACAGTGGGGGCCATGTTCTTACCTGCAATGTCATGACTCATGCCAGGAGTCGTGAGAGGGGTAGTCAGTCGCAAGCTAGCTAGCGCCTTTCCCCTTCCTCCATCTGTTGGATCATGTCTTGGTTCCTGTCAATCAACATGGCTTTTTCGGGGCATCTGCTGCATCAACAGATGGAGTGGGAATGTGCCGAAAAGCAGTGATTTCCTGCTATTATGTTAATTCACACAATCAGAACCCCACGTGCATCCCCCTCCCTTTGGCTCTGATGCCGATGCTATCAGCACACCCAGTGAGGGTTCATGTAAATTTTATTCAGGCCCAGTCGCTTCTCGTTGGGGAACATTTAACTCTGTTGGCTGTTGGATTGACCCAAATGGTGGAGTCCCCTAGTGCTCCCTGGCCACTTGGAAGGGTCATTGGACACCACCGACTTTATCGGTTGGGAGTGGCATGGAAGAAGTGCATGTCTCGCAAGTCAAAAGGGTTACTGGGGGTAACATAGGAGGGCTCAGTGTAAAAACATGATTCTGTTAGCTGTGGAACAGCATCCTTCAGTTGTATGGTCGTGGTGAAACGTTTCCCCCAGAACACCATGGAGCTGCCTAGGTGGCTGAATGTGTTGGCCGGTGCACCCCGCTTGGGGCCAGCCCGCTCCCCCCAAGGCTGCCTGACACTCGCAGGTGAAAGCGTGTTACAGACGCTCATCTTTAATGTGAATTCTGAGAAGGGAACTTCCATGGAAGCAGTCTAGGACCGGTACTGTTTTTACACCAACAATTTTTTGCAGGTACTATTTTTTTTTTGGTGGCACAGGGAGAAGAATTTTGAGGAGAAAAATCGCTACCTAGTCACTGACAGGCTAAAATGTTCTTGAACAGAGTTCCTTTCTAATTTCTTTCTTATTTTTTAGATGTGTATATTATGTATTGGATCAAAAACACCTGAGTGTATCCCAGTGCATTATGGGTAAAAATCAGTTTCTGCTAACCCTTATGGAAAATGTGGCGTGTGTTTGACAAGGGACCAAAAGTGGAATTGGTGTGAAATGCAAGCTATGCAAGTAATGATGTGTAGTTAGGGTGCTGGGAGCCTATTGCTCCAGCTGTGAGCATGTTTGGTTTGGCCCCCCTGGGAGACTCGCAAACGGGGTTTGTGTGTGTGTGTGTGTGTGTGTGTGTGTGTGTGATTGGAGAACTGAAGTCCATTTCTTTGTCAGGTCACTTTTGTTGTCACTTTGAATCTTCCTGGTAGGGTGAAAGATGTCAAAATGACACAGTGACATCCTCGTCATGGTTACATGACCGTTAGAATACCCAGAATACCGTTCCCCGCATTCCATGCATACAAAAATCCCATGTAGTATCAGCATCTCTTTGACGCAGCATTAGAGTCCACTCAGCCTCCTTAGTGTCCTAATAACTCTGCCATCAGAACTGAACTAGCTCAGAGTGTGAATTAATGACTGCATGGAGGAGAGCACGTTCTGTTCCAGCCCCCATTTAAAAAAACATGAAATGCGCTGTTGTTTTCATGGTTTTTCCTTTTGAAAGCTGTCATGTGTGTGCTTTTTTTCCCTCCAAAATGATATAACTAACTTGCATGGAAAATGCTCTTTTTTGTGACAGAAACACTGGATGGCCTTGTGCTTCCTAACAAACAAACACTCCCTTTGTCGCCGGCCAACACGACTCATGCACCCTAGCTGAGAGGATTAGCTTACGGGAGCCTGCATTTCCCCAGACTTCCATCTAAGGTTGTCTTCATTGTTGGTGTCTTTTTTTTCAAAGACATGACATATTATGCAAGAATAAGTCAATTCTGTGCTGTTAAATGGTAAACTTCAGGGTAAATTCTGCTGTTCAGTTTTGCAGTATGCTGGTACTGCTGGTAATTCTGTTGTATGTTAATGATTTAATAGAGGTTAAGTACTGTAGCACCAGGTTACAGATGGCAAATCTGTGCTTTTATATTAACGGTGCATAATTCCCAAGAGTGCCTTTTGCCAGTGCAGATCTAGCAGTCTGCTCTATTTGCCCTGTAATGGTATTTCCAGTAACATTTCCAGTTATGTTGAAGGCCTTATGAGAGCAGAGAATTCATCATCTAACCTGGAGCACCCTTGTTTTCGAGATTCCAGCCCCTGTTTTTCATGGAATGTGCAAGAAGTAATGACTTGCATACGTCTGTCACCCTTCCCAAGTCCTTGCGGGCATTCAGAGTGCTTTCCTGCTAATTTGGCATGAGCTTGATCTCTGCATAAAAGTAGCAAATGCAGAAGGGCAGTAGCGCTTGCGTTGCATGCCATTTGGCTTCTATGATGGTGAAAATGCCCCAAGTGTCTTATTAGCATTTAAACATAATTTTTTATGTAGTAGAATAGATGACATAGATCAAAACAAAATTTCTTATAAATGAGGGGCATTTTCTGTCAGTTTTAAGCTGATGTCTTGCGAAATTTTGGAGTTTGAAATTGGCAAGTGACTTGAGAGAACCAGATTCCATGTGAAAGTGTGCTTGGTGTGTATGTTCTGAACACACGGGTAGATCGAGCTGCATTACAGTGGATTACAGCTAATAAGCAAAGGAACAGTGGGATGGCCATCATTTTGCAGTCATTACTGCAGTATGTGCAGTATTTAATGCTGTGTATGAGTACAATACAGTTTGGTTACCTAGGTGACTTGTTCATCCAAAGCACGGTTTTCACCCATTTTTACAGCATTATCGTCAAAGTTACTGGCCACATTCAAAGCCATTGTGCTGCCTGCTGCATTTCTGTTAAGAAAATTTGCCATATTTTAACACTAACAGAATTTGAATTTAAAAAAACTCAGTTTTCACATATGATAGAAATGAAAAAGATATTTCAAATGCTGCCTTTCTGGAATGTTCCGGAAGCAAGATGGGCCCTTTGTTGTCACCGTGGTGATCTGGCCATGCCAGTGCTGGGTGGTTCCAGGATGTGACATGAGCTTCGTGGGGGTGAGGTAGTGGGGGGGGCGGTGGCTTCCCTTACAGCCCTGGCCCGGATCCCCAGCTGACAGCCCTGTGGTGAGCGTTGCTTGCACCCCTCCCCCCCATGCCCATGATTTGATAAGCATCTCAGTCTGCACTGCTGGCTTCCGCCCCGGCCTCTATCAAGCACTTCAGTCAGGTAACAGACTTCGGGAGCAGCAACTAATTCCTGCTTTACTCTGTCTTGGAGTGATGCCACATCCAAATCCCACCCGCCTTCCGCTTAATGAACACACAGAGAAAATTGCCCATTCACTGGTCCGATTCTTTGACACGGGGGCACTGCCACAAGTCTCTATCTTTAATCTAGCTGACGCTGGGTCATCGATGTTGTTCTCAGTGCTTCTGATGAAGTCCGAGCAAATCTCAGGTCCCGGCTTTATGTGCAGGACCTTCTAAATCCTATGTAGATGGTGTCGGAATATGAGAGGCCTGACATCGATCTCTATTAGGACAGTGTGTCCTGACCCAGGCCTGAGGATACCGAGGCAGTCCACCTGTACTAGGTACTCAGTGTTCTCAATTGGCTGTGAGTTGGGAGGGAGCAAAAATGTGGAAATGTCTGGGGCTCCCCAAGGACTGGGTTTGGAAAACAGAGCATTAGGATATGGAAAATGGCTGTATGTGTGATGGGTGCTGCTGTTTGCTTTCCTCATGTCGTGTTCGGAATCCACTGGGCTTCGTGATGATAGCTGTCTCTGTGCTCATTGTCAGTCTGGCCCAGGTCCGGGAACTGAGTCTCTGTGGTTGGTTTGCAGTGCCACCTATCATGTCACGCAGCTGCCATCATTACCACAGGCTATGCATCAGTCTCAGTCTCTGCTGGCACTCTCCACCTCGTCTAGAGGTAGCCCTAACCCTGGAAGACAGGAGACTGCAGGGAGCGTCATATGAAAACCTGCGTCCACCATGTTGACATGGAGCCTTTCTTTGCCCTCACCCCCTTCCCCTCTATGTAATGGTCTGCTCCACCCTCAGCTCAAAGGGGCTGGGCTGTGAGCAAATGTTTCACCTGCAGAGCATGAAGGGGGGTTTAGCAGAGTTCTCGTGTTGTGGCGCCTCATGTGCCAGGATCGTACGAAGGCCTGAAAGGTGTCTACTCTGTAGCCTGATCGCCCCAAAGTCATGCACGTTGCCTCCGCCCCAATACCGCCGAACCCGGGGGCCTCTCTGCTTGCGTAAAGGGGCGTCAGGGGCCCATCAATAATGGTCAAATGAGTGCGGCTCCTCTCATGAGTGGCGCCGTGGCGAGCAGACGTAGGCCGAGGAAATGAGGTGCCATTAGTCTGGATCGTTAATCTGTGTGTCTTAGGTCCCGAGGTGTCTCTCATTTTCAGGGCTCCTGCAGGCACCAAATGAAGCAGCAGTACAAATGAATGAATATACAGGCATGCATCCCATAATAGTCAGTGCCAGTGCTACGAAATACTACTGGCATTCATTACCGATACTCTCAAAGACTATATATTGCATTTTTTTTTTCCATTAGAATGTAGTATGATATGATGAAGACGTCTCTCAAAAATACCAGCATCCTTGAAATGACGTTTTAGATGTGGGTGGAAAGGGGTCCTTTGTCAGATGCCAGAGATGGTGCTAAAAAGAACAGGCACTGGAAGAGCAAAGGTAACACTGTCCAAGTCTTCATTTTCAAATTTTTTTTTCCCTAAAAAGATCTGAGCAGTTTGGCTGAGATGCAGGCCAGTGCGAAGCCCGGGCCAGCTGCCTTGCTGGAATGGAAAAACATGTGGAGTGGAAATTCGCCGGCCGGGCCAACGGGGCTGGATGATCTTCTCTCGGGACTAGGGCACAGAGACGTGGGGAAGCGGCGGGTGGGGGGTGGATGGGCGGGGCCCCGCACTCATGCTCTGAACGTGTGAGATACAGCCCCGGACCGCAGGCATGTCTTCCAGATGGCATCACATGTGGCCAATAACATAAATCCCGCCCCACCAAGTATCAAATGTCTGAGGGCTTTTTAATTTCTCTCTCTATATCTCCGTCGTTTCATATTAAAGATGCTTAATTGCCTGAAGTCTTGCCCGTGGCTCCTTCAGCTTCCGGAAGTTGTACGTCCACCTTGTGCAGATTTAGCTCGCAAGCACAGCAGTGGCCTTTAATCTAGACTGACCTCGAGCTGCTAAAATCTCCAGACAGGGAGATTAATGTCACACATGATGTGGAAAGACACAACGGAGCATTGAGCTGTGTTTACTCTCTAGTAAAACAAACAGTTTATACGAGGTGAGGAGCTGCGGCATTCCTCCGCTCACCTTCAAAAGATTCCGTAAACTCCTCCTGTGGCTTGTGGGATCGCAATCATGATCAACCTCCCGATATCACCTCTCCCCAAACCCCTGCCCTCTGATAGAAATTTCAAAGGTTTCCTTCAACCCAAGAGCTGCTTTTACCTTCCCTGAGATTATGGCGCTGTATGTTCCAGAAGTTATGTTCAAGATGAATCCATTTTGATGTCAGTCGATTTAGCTTTAAATAGCATGGGTGAGAATATCACAATTACAAGTTGCTGTGAGTATATCATCGCTGCAATGCCGTTTGACGTTGATGTCGGCCTACTCACGAAAGTGGGTCTGAAGAATGCAAGTGCTTTGGATAACCTGTGAAAAGCGGATGAGTCAAAGGGAGGTGGTGAGGATGTGCCACTCCTCTGCTGACTGTGGAGAGCGGACATGAGGTCAGCGGGTTGAAGTTTACCTCGTTATAATAAGGTACAGGTGGGTGAGTCTCCAGTCCCTTTGCCTGCGCAGTAATGAGTGCCGGAGCAGCTTGTAAGTTTGTAATTAGCTGTTTTGTGGGAGTCTTCCCTTCAGGGTATTTCTGTACCATGTCATCTCTGCTTCCTACGTGATGCTGTTTGATACGGACGGACTTGAGGAGGGTCATCATCAGGTGAAGTCGCCCCCGTCATGTGACCTAGCCTGGACGGTGCCACATGATTATGGCACGGAAACACTGGTTTTACAATGTTCCGCAGAGGCCAAAATGTAAAATCGACATAAAGAAGTGGCAGCTGATGCTGGGAAGAGCATTCGGGCCGGGGATGGTGCTCAGTCGGAAGCCACCGTGGGATTGATGTGTGTTAAGCTCTCTACTGTGGGCCTGCACCACTTACTTGCTCCACTCACTCGACGAGTAGAGTCAGTGTTTCCCTGGAATCTTATGTGTTCCTGTGAAGATGTGTGGGTATTCTTCGTACGGCTTTGATCGCCATGGCTGGGTGTAAGTGCTGCATCTCGCATGATAGGCTTCCAGGTGAAATGGCCCTGGTGGACTGGTCATCCACGACGATGAGACTCATGGAGATCTGGAGATTAGCGACCGGCTCTGTTTCAGTGAAGCTGTGTAGTATCAGGGCAGTGTGCTGCTCAGTGGGTTAGGCCACTGAGCCTGTGATCGGAAGGTTGCCAGTTCACACCCCGTGGTCAGCAGAATCATCCTGAGCAAGGCCCTTAACCCTAGTTTCTCTAGGAACTGTCTGACTCTGTGCTCTCTATTCTTATGACTTTGGATGAAAGTGTCGGCTAAAAAAAATTAATGTTAATATGTAAGGAAGCAAGGTTTTTTCTGAGTTATGAGATAAGTTTTTTGCTGAATTTTTGTGGGCCATTTTTCTTTCCCACCTTTCTGATTGCTCGAATGGCAGGATAATGGGAAGTAATTACTACTGCATGAACGTCAGGACGAAGCAGATCAATTATACATGGCGTCATAGCCCAATGGGCCAGTTCTCCAGATGGGTGTAGACTGAAGTGCAGATGCTGAGCTCGGACCTCTGAGGGTCCGCATGGCTGTCATGCTGAGAAGCCCTCTGAGTCTGGAGGCGCATCTGAAATTGCATACTTACACAGTACATACTGAATTAGTTAGAAGCCTACTACTTGACCGTTAGTGTAGTATGAGAACAGTATGCATGCACTCGGACATACTGCATTTGCATATTACCTAACCCAATGATGTAGCTTGACCCCAGTGATAGGTAAAAATAATTTAAAACTATCAACAAAATAAGATACATATTCAATTCAACTTTTGCAACGGGGTGTTGTTTCCTATTGACATTTGTACAGAGATGGCTCTTCCTCCGCCATCTTGACACAAATTTCTGAGCAAGCGGCAGTCTTTCATCTCTGGTTGCAGCTCTAGTGGCCTTGTGGGATAGTGTTAGGGTCCATCAGCTTTCACAGAATGTAGTGTGCCATCCGGGTATCGTTCACCTACTGTCATCTATACTGAGGACTTGGACATGCTGCTCACTTCGCATACTATGTTTCGTCTACTATATAGTGAACAAGTATGTGGTTTTGGATGCACTCTGAGTGTTTTGTTTGTCTGGGTACAGCCAGCACCGAGCCCTTTCCTTCACATGCTTTGCCATCCTCGTCCTAGAGGTGGCGCTGTCGTTTTCTGTGGGCCTCCTTCCGTTGAATGTGTGACACCCCCCCCCCCCCCAAGGGACCACCCTCACAGGTGCAGCCTCTCAACACACCCGTCGTGCCAGAACCGGTACCAGGGGCCCCGGCAGGCCCTTGCTGCACACCGCCAGTGGCATTGTTCCGTGACTGTGGTGTGGGGGCGGGCCGCTGCTGGGGGAAGCACCTGCGCGAGATGGACTTTCCAGAATGCCTGGTTGGCATGGCGACCTCTGTGCGCAACCAGGCTTGCCACCGGGGGGGGCCTGACTTTGATCCCGGCCCCACAGGATGGGCCCTGCGTTCGTTCAGGCCCTTCTCTGTCCCTGAGCTTATCAAATGTAACTGATTTAAAACAAGAAAAACACACTATTCTGCTGGCCAGCTGTCTTTGCGTCGGGGCGGTGGGGGGGGCATGGAAATACGATTCTTTCACAATGAAGGACGAGTGAAGCTGTGCTTCATAAAAAAATTGCGGGGGGGCGTGGGGGGGGGGGCTGATTTTCCTGGCACTCAGACCCCTCATTTCCTCCCCACCATGGCAGCAAAGGAGCCTTTTTAACAGTAATGTAGGCCCGGCCTGGGGAAGGCAACCCCTAGGCTTTTAGAGCAACGTCCTCAGTGTTCAGCCCCCCTGTTCTTTGTGCTTCTGCGTTTCCATGTAGCCTGTCTAGCAGGAGTAATGGCCCGGGTCCCTGAAATATTAAAAGAGTTTCGAGTGCAGGAGGACGGCATCGACAAGATGCATCAAGAGCTGCATCCATGAGCATGGGGGTCACAGAGCCTGAGTTCAAGCTTATTTTGACATTATTTACAACCTTATGGCAGGAGATTGGTTCCAGTTGATTGGGTTTAAAAAGTGAGGGACTCAGCTAGATGGAATGGCGGTTAAGCGAACTGAAATATTACCCAGTCTGGGTGTTGCGTTCTGTCACGATTTACACGTGTTTGTAGTTTTTTGGCACTTCAATTCTCTGTTCTCCCCACTAGCCACTTCTGTTGTTTTTTTCCCCTTCTTACGAGCGAGAAGATATGTGCTGCCTTTGAGTTAAACCTCGCATTTTCATCACCCTGTACGCTTTATTGGGTGTTTAATAACAGGCAGTGGAAGGGACAGCCACGTGGGGTCCTCGGCATGCTGACACGGACCCAGTTCAGAAAAGGACCGAAAGAAGGTGCCTCCTGTGCTCTGTGAGTGTGACTCTCTGACGCAGAGGTGAAATACGAGGGGCCCAGTGTCTCCGGGGGGGAAGGAGGGGGGGGGTGAGCAGGGGAGAACCCTGAGAATATGCCGCAGGAGGAAGGGGCTGAGGGCTGTCTGGGCGCATCCCTGGCAGACTGTAGGCTGCGACTCCCCTTTGGGGGGGTGAGGCAGGATGTTTATCGTCTTCTCGTACGTTGCGGTTCCTCTCTCTCACCTAACCAGACCTTGGAGAGTCACCTCGACGTTGCAGAGCATGGAGCTGCCGGCTTCCGGGGCACGACGGCGTGGGGAGGCCAAGCCCCTCCCCACCGTGACCTCAGCTGTAATGCTCCCGGCCCCAGAATGATCTCTGCACATAAGACCGAAACATCGCTGAAATAATGATGAAGAGCGTCGAGCAGTGATTATTTTCATTCATGTTGCATGCACTCACGGGCTTGCATGCACTCACGGACTTGCATGCACTCACGGACGCACGCTGCAGTGTCGCTGATTGTCCGCGTGATACTTTCCTTGTGTTTTGTCATCGTGTGAAAGTGCGAGGTCATCCTCACCCTCACACTCCGCGCATCCTGTCGCCATGTGCAAACAATTGCTTTTTTTTTCCATTCTTCTGCTGTGACATGAGCCCAGATCCGATGCTGACTTATCCCTGGTGACGTCGGGATGAGGGGTGTAGGGGCTGGTGCCTGACTCATTCTGCCCTCAAAACACCCCGCCCTGCCCACCACCTCCTGCGGTGATCTCGGCCATGCTCGTTCTGGGCCCACGCTTTCGCCGTGGGTTTCTCACCCCTCTCGGCTCCATGGAAGTCGTCTTGGAGACGAACCGGCTGGCTGCGCCGTTTCTATAATGTTGGAGAACTTGTAGGCATCATATCATTTTTAAACGACATCCTTGAACTAACGATGGGTCAGGTTGGCTCATCGTGGCGTATGGGGGTTTGGCCTCGTTCATTTGCTGTCTCGTCTTTTTGCCTGACAAAGACGGAAGGCCTGATCTTGTGTACGTTAAGTGAAACTGGTGCTAGCTCTGCTTCTAGCCATAGGGTGTGATTCGGCACCTCGGTGTGAAAGCGTTGGCTGGCGGGTGGGTGAGAATGACGCCGGATGACAGAGGGGGGTAGGGGAGTGGGGATTGCGGACGGCTCCACTTAGTTCCCAGCTGTCACCGTTCGTTACGGTGTTCGTCATGACATCCGTTATGGATCCGGCGGCACGGCCCAGAAGGAGATCGGCCATGTTGCCCTCGAACCTCGGATGAGAGTCCGTGATCTAGGAGCAGAAACGGGATACTTGCTGACGACTATCCCATCTCCGTCTCTTCCTAGTTCCCGGAATGCGGCTTCTTTGGCCTCTACGACAAGATTCTACTCTTCCGGCATGACCTGAGCTCCGACAACGTGCTGCAGCGACTGACATCGGCCGAGGATATCCACGAGGGGGACCTGATTGAGGTCGTCCTCTCTGGTGAGTATGTTCACCGTGGTTTGTGGTAAACCCAGTCTGGGACCACATCAGAAGCCCCCACTGAGAGTCCCTTTCTGTGTCTCTTGTTCTGGGACAGTGTCTTCAGTAAGGTTTATGGTTTTGATAAAGTTGTAGTCAGGTAGAAAGCAGTATATCAAAGACATTTGTTATGAAATTATTTTATGTAATATATTTTATACACTACTGATATGGAGATTGTCCCTCCCTTTGCAACTATAACAGATGCCACTCTTATCAGAAGGCTTTCCACAAGTTTATGGAGTATGTCTGTGGAAATTTTTGCCCATTCATCCGGAAGAACATTTGTGAGGTCAGACACTGATGTTGGATATTAAGGCCTGACTCGCAGTCTCAGATCTTGTTCATCCCAAACATGTTTGATGGGATTGAGGTGAAGTCTGTGGGTCAGTCAAGTTCTTCCACACCAAACTCACCCAAACATGTCTTAATGGACATTGCTTTGAGGCACAGTCACGCTGACTGAGAAGGGCCTAAACTGTTTCCAAAGTTAGAAGCATAGAATTGTGTAAAATATCTTGGCATGCTGAAGCATGAAGTGATCCCTACACTGTAACTAAGGGGCCAACCCCTGTAAAACAACCCCATACCATTATCCCACCTCCAACAAACTTTACATTGGGCACAATGCAGTCAGACGTTCTCCTGGCATCTGCCAAACTCAAACTCGTCCATCAGACTGCCAGACAGAGAACCGTGACTCGTCACTTCGCAGAACATGTTTCCAGTGCTCCAGTGTCCAGTGGCAGTGAGCTTTACTCCACTCCATCCGACGCTTGGCACTTTGCTTGGTGATGTGAGGCTTGCATGCAGCTGCTCGGCCATGGAAGCCCATTCCATGAAGGTTCCGGCACACAGGTTTTGTGTTGGGATCAGTGCCAAAGGAAGTTTTGAACTCTGCAGTTATTGAGTCAACAGAGAGTTAGCGACTTATACATCCTAAGTCCTGCTGTTCTTTTAGTTACAGAAGTGTGGTCAGTGATATTACTGTTCGTTCAAATGATTTGCTGGAGTTATGTTTTTACATAACTGTAAGAAAATACAGCTTGACTTGGAAGGGTCGATAACAGTGTGGCTAGGTGCTTGACTTTCACCTTTGACAGTGGGTTTGAGTGAATATCAGAATTCAATGATTTAGAGTTGTGTCCCAGTACTTTTGTCCATGTAGTGTATGTCTGTGATGGGTTGGTACCCCATCCTGGGTCATTCCCTGACTTGTGCCCATTGGTTTTGGGATAGGCCCCACACCCCCGTAGCCCAGTATAGGTCAGGAAGTTGAATAAATGGATTTAAATGCTGTCTCCAGTGGGAGGTGCTATGTCTCAGCTGCCTGTACAGTGGTCTAAGGACAGAGGGGCAGCTCTTCACAACAGTCGCCATGCTGTTGTTGGTGAGCTGTTAGAGAGTTTTGGCAGCAGGCACATCCTCCAAAATAAATAAAAGTGGCTTCCGGAAAGATTTTACCAGGAGGTGTTTTGTCCTCCTTTATCCAGACTGTGCTGTTGTCTTCTTCCTTAGCCCCCCAGGTACAAAACTTAACCAGGACCCAACATACCTCAAAAAACTTTATCTCTTTTCGGTGGAGAATACCAGAGTATTGAGAGAAAACGAAACACGTGTATTGCTATGGAGCCACTGTGGGACGCTTCCTCTCAGCTTTTTTTGGTGCAGGGCGCCGATCTTGAGAGAAACGTGAAAAAAAAAAAACACTCACCACAGCCTGCAACGTACTCGGCTTTCCTGCAGACGCGTAGCTGGCGGCACTAAATATATCTTTATCTCGTCTCTTCACAATGTGGTCTTGTTCTGCACAGGACCTTTCTGTTATGGTGAGATGGACAAGCGACTTGCCTGTATCTCAGAATGCCCACCTTCCAACAAACTCTTTCTCTCGAAACACTAAGTATGCCTTATCGGACCTTTGTGTTCCCCCTCAGATTTTTTGTGCATGTCAAGAACAGCTGTCGAATGGGTGTCCATGTGTTACATACAGCCACGGAACCACAGGACACCTCATGCCTCTTAGGGCAGGTTGCGTCCGGCTGGGACGGTGCCCTCTTCCACGACCTCATGCTGGCTTTTGCTGACGTCTATTCAGGCCTTTCCTGGACTATGGTGCTTGTCGGTGTTGATGTGATAGGAGGCTGTGCCATTTTCTGGGGCAGCAGAGGTTACCTTCTCAGAAGGTTTTCTCCTCATATTGCTGGTCTCCAGCTTCTTTCGCCTTTTGCCCATAAGACCTTCAGCGATGTAATGATGAGCTTAAGTTCTGCATTGTTCTTGACTTTTCTTTATAAGGACATTTTCAGGAATCTCACCCCACACCCCCACTACTATAAAAATGACTTATTGCCAGTTGAAGAATTGTAGGTTTCTTTTCTGATTGTAAAAATCCCTAAAAATCCACTTATCCAGATGCTCTGTAAATTGTATAAAGAAAACACTGTTGCCAAGGTCTAGTTCTTGGTGTTTATCTTTTGTTTTATGATTTCTCTGCACAAACTTGTTTACTATGCAAGATAGAGAGTCTTTCATGAGGTGAAATCCTCCCTGTCCTGTGGCAAACAGCAAACATGTTAATGTCTGTTCGAAAAGACGAAATTAGCACCAATTTCGCATTCAAAGTAAGTCGCTGGAATGTTGTTGTCATGGCACTGCAAACAGACTAGTGTGTTCCATTTCCCCCGAAATTGTTTGTCAGAAATATAGTTACTTAGGTTTTGTTTGAAAGCAGGGACCAGGAAGAGTTGATTATTTGAACTTTTACTTAACGTGGTACGTGTGACGGACCAGCGCTGATTGGAGAAAGCTTTCTCAGAAAAACCAAATGCTTGTCATGAAGACAGAATCGATCAATTATTTCCATTCATGTCAGCTGGAACCTGTAAAAATATAAAGCCAACCTCCGGGTTAGATCCTGGACTAGGGATCCTGGTTATTGTTGGCTGGTGTTGGGACCTCTTGTATCCTGAGGCATAAATCTGGGTTAGGGAGATGGCCCTGTGGGGGGGATGCTTCAGTCAATGTAGCTAGTGCCTGGAGCCTCGGTACTGAGGATTATGACCACGTTATGGGGGGGATCTGAGGACGTGCCAGAACTGGGGGGGGGGGGTGGTTTCATGCTCATCAGAGCCAAGGTATGTTGGTTCTTTGCAGTCATGGTTTAGTCAACAAGCTGATTTTCTTTTCAGAAGCTTTGAAAAGTCACTTGTTTACGTTGTGTTCATGTGGCTGACAAGATGCTGGATTGCAGTGTGTAATGACACAATTTCACAGTAGCATAGAGGTATTATTAATTTAGAATAATAAGTTGGTACCTGAGGAGATCTGGATTGGGCATTTTGTGCCTGGCTGTCTGTGCCTGTCATTGCCTGTGTGGATGTCCATGTAAGAAGAACCTTGTCTCTGGAGTGTGATGCTGTTCAGTTTTCACAACGCCTCTGCAGATTGATTTCTTCCAGGTATATTCTTCTTGTGATTAGATAGGAGACACTTTCTGTATTTTGAGAATGTCAGTTATCGTCATGTGTGGCCCAGAATGTCTGTCATATAGGAAGTGATGTCATCTTAGCCCCCACTAGACATGCTATCACCTTGCAAAGACTAAGCACTGGTTATCTTGCAAGCTTTTTTTTTATAATCCACCTTTTGTTTGTTATGCTCAGTCACTCTGTGTTTTTGAAGGCAGGTTAATGTCCATTGCTGTGCTGCAGCCGTAAATCCCTCATACTTGTGGTGATTTTCACGCATTAACTGCTTACGATTCACTTACGAATTACAGGGGATGGGGGGGGTGTGTGTGTGAATCCGTTTCAGGCACAAGTTGCACAATTTTTGCTTAATTTTATGGCCAGAAGGAAAATTCAATCAAATACATATTTGTCAATTAAATCAAATGGGTGGCATTTAAAAAAATTCACAAATAATTAACGTAGATGAGGTATATTCCATTTAGCATGTTTTTAATAATGCACACTATCAGAGTGTAACATTTCTGAATGAAGGCTGACAGTTTTCTTGAAATCACAGTCAGGAGAAGCTGTTTGTGCACCTTTGCACCTTTCTGGAATTCTCCTGTTCCATGAGTGACCCGGCATCGCAAGCACAGCGAGGTCCTGACTGGGGGACTCGGTGGCCAATAAAGCAGCTGTACAGGGCACCTCTCGCGGGTTACAATCTCACCACTCTGCTGGAACACAAAGCAGACTGGCCTTCAGCTGCATTGATTTCTGTGGAGCTATGCTTGTGGTGAAAAGCTTGCCTAGATCCTGCATTTGTGAGTAACACTGCTATAGGTGCTTATTGTTAATAGATTCAGCTTGTATCCAGCTGTGTAAACGGGTGCATTTATCCAGACAAATAGCTGCAGTCAATAATAATAATAATAATAATAATAATAATGAATTAATAGTGAGCATGGTTCATAGAGTTCTGTAAAAGCAACAGAAAGCAGTGTGCTGACATGGAGATTTTTATTTAACCTTGTGTCTCCGCTATAAACATAGTTACAGGACTGTCTTATAGAGTTACCTGGTAAGTTCTTTCCACAGCACAGTCTGTGGCATCCCAGACTTGTGATTTGGTTTAATGTTTTGTGCAAACACTTCTCTCCCTTCGTCTCCGGTGATTTCCTGCACCCCCTACTGCAGTGCACCCTTTATTTTGCTAGAGAGAATGCATAATGTGATAAGCCACAGGCCCCCGTAGCCCCTGGGGGAGGGAAAGGGCTCATATTCTGCCTTAGTCAGTGAGAGAAACACGCTGCAGAAACCCCCACCACTTCCTACCTTGTGTCGCTCTCTCTTTGCTGTACTGTTCAACTAGAGTGTCCCCTACTGTCAGAATTCTGTCACTGCAGCACGACCCTCTAGCTATTTACTCAGTGCATGGTGTAATTAGTTTACACTTTACAAGGCCCTTGTATTGTCCTAAGGGCTGTGGTGCTTTCCATTCGCCGGACTCTATAACGTGTAACTGTTTTGGTAAATGCATTAGCCTTGTTTCACTTATTTTTTTTTACGTCAAACATAAATGTAATTTTAATCTTGGTTTTTGACCCTGGATCAGCTAGCTTATTTTTCCAAATGTTTTTAAGTGGGGACATGACTAATCCACTGTTGTTGCATAATGCAGCGTTGATAAAATAATGCAATATGTAATGGAAAATTAGCCTAAACACAAAGCAGTAGCAGTGTGGGAAAATAGAAGAGAATTTATTTGTTGTCGTTGTACAGGTAGCAAGTTGCAGATTCCATCCTGTTCAGTTGTGTTTTTATTTATATATTGCATTCCTGTTTATTTATTTCTATTTTATTTGACATATTACTAATTTGCTTATTTATTTATACATTGTCATTCCAACTTTTTTTGACCTGTACCTTAGTTGCGTGATATATACAGTCATACTGTGTTCCTTATTTTAATTCCACATGTATGAAAAGTGCTTTGTAAATAAAGTTTACATGCGGAAACAAGTGTGACTCAGTTTACCACCCACGGGACTCAAACCCATGACCGTCTGGTCACAGGTACAGAGTCCTTATCCCCAGAGCCACACCCAATGTATGATAATGATTCATGAAATCTGAGTTCTGTTTTCTTCCTGCCCGCCTTGCAGCTCTCGCTACTGTTGAGGACTTCCAGATCCGACCCCATGCCCTGTTTGTGCACTCGTACAAGGCCCCCACCTTTTGTGACTACTGTGGGGAGATGCTGTGGGGTCTAGTTCGCCAGGGTCTCAAATGTGAAGGTGAGTGCAAGACCCCGGGCCTCTGGCAATGCAGCCCACATACGTGGACACTCACGTGGATGTAAACCGTCTGGCTGACGCACCAACACACATACAGAGAAAGCAGCAGGGTTATCTGTACACTAAAGAACGCCTAAGTGTGGTGGTAGGTGGGTTAGCATCCGTACATATGACCGTCGTCATGGAGACCCACACAGCCACAGAATATCCACAGACTGGCCCACTGGCCACTGTTTACAGCTCAGCCAGGGGGCAGCAGCAACCCTAGAAGTTTCCGCGAAGACTACAAGAGAAGTCAGCACTCTGCCCTGGGGGCAGTGGGCGGGAGTGGAAGGCAGCACATGGCGCTGAGCTGCAGGGTGCCCCCGCCGAGCGTGCGACTTCCTGCCGCTACAGAAAGGGGCCTTTGAAGCCCAAATCTGAATCTTTGAGTGGAGTCCAGCGTGCGTCGGCAATCGCCGGACGGGATCTTCAAACGACGCTTGAGAAACCGGGCAGAGCAGTGCCATGTGCTGCCACTCTTCCCTCCCGAGAAGGCAGGGCGAGCAGAGGCTCAGGGGTGTAAAATTTAAGGGCATGACACGGGGAGCACACTGCCTGCTCATATCAACTCCACCATTTTACTGAAAAGGGTTGTATTGGAGTGTTCAGGCTGAGTTATCAAATTATAATTATAACTACAGTGTTCAGAGAGTGTTTCAGAGAACATTATCAAACTGGTTAACTGGTTTATGCTACATTTACCGTTTATAGGCTCTAGTGAGACCTCTAGTGGCTAAAGTTAAGAATTAAACCTTCAAATCAAGCTGAACTGAATTCTTGATTTTCTAAATGAATTCTGCCTATAAGACACAAACGTTATATTATTCTTCTGAGACTTCTGTGGAAGACTCACTCTGCTGTGATTCCTGGTAGGATGTGGGCTCAACTACCACAAACGCTGCGCCTTTAAGATCCCGAACAACTGCAGTGGGGTACGGAAGCGCCGCCTGTCCAACGTGTCCCTGCCAGGGCCCTCGCTGTCGGTCCCTCGGCCCACTCCAGCCAAACATGCTGCCGTGGCACAGGAGGAGGTAGGTCGATTATTTTGCGGCCCGCTCATCATTTAAACCCAAAAAGTGCCTGGGTGTTTGTATCCCAACATGAGCACTGCTGTTGGACAAAATGAAACGTGCTTAATTGAACTGCCTTCTGAACCTGTCCAGAAGCATAAATGGCTGACAGTATAATATTGTGAACTCCAAGTAAGGAAGTATGTTGGGCCAATAAGTAGCAGAAACAGAGGAAATCTTGTGCTCTAGCCATAGGTGGATACATGAGTCGTGAGGTGGACACAGAACAGATGTTTCTGATCAAGCCTTCAAAGGAACATCATTAATTTGCGAAGAGATATGAAAATGTCTTTTGATTTGGTTGAGTTTGTGAGGGCCCAAGATCATGGTCTCGGTCCAAGCAAAGCGGCAGGAAGTTATATGTCAAGTTCTTTTCATCTTGTTGGCAGTTATTACATTTTTGAAACAACAATGATTCATCTGGTTTCAGTAATACATATGCCATCTCTTTAGTAGGAAAAAGTTGCAATATGTCTGAAACTATTAGCATGGTTCAGAGGCAGATATTTGCATGTATACTGATAATTATATGGGTCCAGGAATGGTGCCTTGAGGAACATCGCCACTGACGTTAAAGCGTTGGATTGTGTGATGGATAAGGACATTGCCTTGTAATCTGAAGGTTTGCAGGACCTTGTTGTTCAACCCTTCAACAAGTTTGTCATCCTGAAATGTTCCAATAAAATCCTTCCACTATATAGATGTGTTTTGGAAGTATTTGTCCCTTATTGTTTAATTTTGTCAAAATTACAGGTCACATGCTCCTCATATTCTCTTACTGATGTTTTTTGTTTTATTCCGCTGTTGTTCTTTTAATCCCTACCTCTTAAATTGACTCTAAGCTTTGCTTGTATCTAAACGGGCTGAGTACCTCTACACTTTGATCGCAAACCCTTCTGTGTTTCTTCTTAAGAAACGCTGTTGAGAGCTGTCTTTGTAGAAGTTTTATATCCACCATTAATTGTTCTTACTTTTGATTGATTATATTTTGTCAAAATATTTTGTGACGGTTGCTTGTGCTGAACCTTCACAACCCCGTGTGCCATAATGTCTCCCCCTAGCAACGGTCGCACCAGGAGGCGGGGAAGCGCATCCCGTCGTGGAGTGGCAGGCCCATCTGGATGGAGAAGATGGTCCTGGGTCGGGTGAAGGTGCCCCACACTTTTGTGGTGCATTCATACACACGGCCCACTATCTGCCAGTACTGCAAATGCCTATTGAAGGGGCTCTTTCGCCAGGGCATGCAGTGCAAAGGTGGGGTCTCTAGGCAAGCTTTTCTAAACCTTACTAAACCGCACTGCATCATTCACTAAACATACCTGAGAATTCATACTCATAAATCTCCACTGGTACAAATGAACATTTTTCTCCAGGTTATAAGGCTCCTAAACCAGGACAAGTTTCAGTGCCCCTAGGTCTTCCACTGGACTCTGCAGTGACTCTTCAGTCACTAACACTGACATCACTTTGTGCACACTGTGTATGAGTACCCATAATCCTATGAGTACTGTTTACATTCAGTTCATACTGTCCAAATTGTTGGTACATTTCTCAGGTCTCTTGCACGTTGCGTTTATATTGCGCAGCATAATCACTTTTGCCTTATCACTTACAGCAGGGGTGGCCAATCTTATCCGCAAAGGGCCAGTGTGTGTGCGGGTTTTTGGAGTAACCTTTAGGTCAGCTGTTCAAATCTAGGTGTGAGGACTCTTCAGCTAATCAGTCCTCTAATTAAAGTTGCAGCGAAAACCTGCATTCTCACTGGCCCTTTTCAGGTAAGATTGGCCTTGCCCGACTTACAGGGTTACATTTCACTACATGTTGTATGTGTACAACTGTGTATGTGATGAATAAACCTCTTAAATCTTGACATCTGCATTACTCTACAATCACTGCTTAAAATTGCTTTTTTTATTTATCACTTTTCATTTCAGATTGCAAGTTTAACTGTCACAAGCGGTGTGCATCAAAAGTACCCAGAGACTGTCTTGGTGAAGTTGTTTTCAATGGAGGTAAGAACTTTTTGAATTGCTGATCAGTGATAACCACTGTACAGTGGAGAGCTTCGGAGAGCCATATTAACACAGAGCAGAACCATGTATTCTAGAACATTGTAATGGAATTTGTCTGAAAATTATATTTAGACTTTGGCGGGAGGAGAACCATAGCAGCAGAATGCATGCCTAGTGGGCAGCTCTACTACTATTTTGATGGTTTGGCTCCAACCCCCAGAGCCAGCAAGCCCAGGGCCGGACTCTGACACCACCATGGAGGTGGACAGCAACGACATGAACAGCGATGGAAACCGAGGCTTAGATGACCCAGAGGAGCCCTCCACTCCAGAGGACAAGATCTTCTTCATGGACTCCCCCTATTTGGACGGAGAGAAGGATGAGGAGCCGGTGAAGACCATCAGGTAGCTGCTCTGTCAAACTCAAGAAGTGTCTCAAGACTAAACATTCCGGTGTTGTTCGGTCTGAACCATTTCTGCCTGTGCTGTCCTCAGCCCCTCAACCAGCAGTAACATCCCCCTGATGCGAGTGGTGCAGTCCGTCAAGCACACCAAGAGAAGGAGCTCCACCGTGGTGCGGGAGGGCTGGATGGTACACTACACCAGCAGAGACAACCTGGTGAGGGCGGGGCCCAGACAGCTCTCCGGGGGGCCCACAGGGACATGTGCAGATCTTTGTTCTGTAAAACCTCCAGGCCCATGAATAAGAGAGAACCTGTTCTATGGCGTCATTGACTGTCCTTTCATCTCCGTCATCGCAATCCATACATATCTGCAAACACAAGAAAATAGAAAAATAACTATGATTTTATCTTACATTTATTTATCACATGCTTTTGTCCAGACTGACTTACAAATCAGTTCACACAAGTACAGAACTAACCGCATTAACCTACACTACCAGCCAAAAGCTTTTGCCCACCACAGCTTTTCACTACTTTTCCAATTATTTCATAAACTGCAGATTTTTTATTCTTGTTAAGAATTGGAAAGTTGAGTGAACAACTATAAAGGAAAAACTAGGTCAAATAAAACCAGTTTCCTTTAATCATGTGAAGAGTATGTAACAGTGCATGTCTGACATCTTATTAACTGGTTATGTGGAGATGGTGTAGTCAAATTCTAGGCTGCCCTTTAACTTTAAATGCAATAGTTAACTGTTTTATTGCCTGAAACAGTATTAATGCCTCAAATTTTCTCTGCTGTTATGACTCATACAGGAGGTTACGTAGATAAATCAAAGATATGACATTTCTTGCTAATAAAGATATTGCAACTTTATTCGTTAGTAAAGAATACTGAGTGTACTTTTAGTAAATATTAAGTAACATGCAACTGTAGAAAATCTCAATGTGTGCAAAACTTTTGACTGGTAGTGCATACAGCATTACTGTTAAATATAGTACTGTGACATGCTATACTATAAGTCTACTACAATTTACCATACTGTAGTGAAATGAGCTTTTAAAAGACTTTTAGTCATACAGTCTCTAGCATTGACACAATATGCTTTTTAGAGCAATGAAGAAACATGTCAAAGGAGTAGCGACCCCCACCATGAGGACCAGTGGATATCTCTTAGTGGTATCATGAGAGATGCTGGTTGTGGGGCTGACTAATCTCTGCTTCTCACTTCAGAGGAAGAGGCATTACTGGCGGCTAGACAGCAAGAGCCTGACGCTCTTTCAGAATGACACTGGAGCCAAATACTACAAGGTGAGACATCTACACTCATTCTCTACCTCCTTTGGGCAGGGGTATATACTGGGGCGGGGCCAGAGGGACACTGGTGCCACCTGAAAGATGATTGGCTCCAGGATGGGCTCCCTCTCTTATCACACACCGATGCAAAACATATCATTGCTAATGATAAGATAGGATTGGCCCCCGGTATGAATTTTGGCCTTTCTTATGGCCACTGCATTAGAAATTCCTAGTATCAACCCTGCCTTTGGGGCTCTGCGGTGTAGATGTCGCCCCTTTCAGAAAACCGCCTGGTACTTCCTGTTTGCGTCAAACGAAATACCACGGCACGACTGCCGTAGGGCGCCTAACCTTTGTATTTTTAATATTTCTGCATTAATTTTTGCATTTGCGGAAGGATCCTGAGTGATGAACTTGAAGCTATTGGCGATATGCATACAGAAAGGTCATCCTATCAGGGCACGCCCACGCTGTCTGACTAAAAGAGGAATGTAGGTTTTACAGTGGTGAACCGGCTTGGTGGGGGGCCTTAACAACCGCGTGGTCAGTGAAAAATCCCCTTGAGACCGCTAGTTTCCCTTAGAGTGAAAGGGCTTTCACTTCTCTGTCAGTTCAGCTGCGAAAATTCCCAGTAATTCCTGTCCTTACTCGCAGAGTTCAAGCCTATTTCAATTAAAAAGAAAAAAAATACTCTTGGTTTTTACTCACTTTATTGATTATTTTGATCTTTGCTTTAATATTGACTGGTTTTGTCCTTGTATCACAGGGACCCTCTGAGAGATGAGTCCTCAATCTCATCATTATTAATGTTCTATGTTTACATAGATGTTATATTCTAAGTTTATGACATTGCTTATTGGATAAGAAATGCAGGTTTTTGCTGTTAAATTAGTTGGTCTCAGGAATCTCTAAGTTAGTCTTAAATGCTAGAAGACTGCAGAAGAAAGAGCAGATCTTTTAGCCTAGTGTTTCCCAGTCCGGTCCTCAGGAACCCACAGTCGTTCTACAATTTTGCTCCCTCTGAACTCCCTGCCAGACAATCCATATTTTTGCTCCCTTCCAGCTCCCAAACCAGCAAAACTGTGGACCGTCTGTGGGTCCACAAGGACAGGATTGGGAAGCACTGTTTTAACCTCTCGTACGCACAAAGTGCTGGAGAGACAGACAGACATTCACAACCTACAGATGTCTCATGATAAGCTGAGTAACAGTGAGAGGGACATAAAACATTATCCAGTTTGACTGATTGTAGCACATCTCCGATCATGATGCATTTACCTCACATGTCATACCTTCAGCGGGGACAGGTTTCGCTTTTTATTATTTTACATCCTATTAAAAAAATACCAGATCAGTTTTGATATCAGTCTTTTTGAGCTGTGCTGGTTTGAGGTCATGGCTAATTCCATTAAATGGTGTTGAGTGGGATACCTCCTCCCCCCTGCACATATACTATATTCACAAAAGTTTTGGGACACACCTCAGGTCTTTCATTCAGACCATCACCACAGGTGTAGAAAATCAAGCGCCTAGCCATATAGTCAGGTTTACAAACATTTCTGAAAGAATGGGTCGTTCTGAAGGGCTCATTGAATGCAAGTGTGGCACTGTCATAAGATGCCACCTCTACAATGAGTCAGTTCGTGAAATTTCTTCCATGCTAGATATTCCATGATCTGTAACTGGCATTATTGCGAAGCAGAAGTGTTTAGGAGCAGCAGAAACTCAGCCACAAAGTGGCCCCCAAGTGCTGTGCTGCATAGTGCGTAAAAATTGCCAACTCTCTGTTGACTCAATAACTGCAGAGTTCCAAACTTTTTCTGGCATTGATCCCAACACAAAACCTGCGTGCCGGGAGCTTCATAGAATGGGCTTCCATGGCCGAGCAGCTGCAAGCCTCACATCACCAAGCAAAGTGCCAAGCGTCGGACTGCCAATGGACTCTGGAGCAGTGGAAACATGTTCTGTATAGTGACAAATCACGCTTCTCTGTCTGGAGTCTGACGGACCAGTCTGGGTTTGGCAGATGCCAGGAGAACATGAAGGGAGTTTTTAATGCTTCAGCTTGCCAAGACATTTTGGACAATTCTGTGCTCCCAACGTTGTAGGAACCGTTTGGGGAAGGCGGCCCTTTTCTGTCCCAGTATGACTGTGCCCCAGTGCACAAAGCAGGGTTCATACAGATATGTTTGGGTGAGTTTGGTGTGGAAGAACTTGACTGACCTTCACAGAACCCTGACCTCCCATGAAAAACCTTTGGGATGAATTAGAACCAGAAGGACTGCGAACCAGACCTTCATGTCCAACATCAGTGACTCACAAATGCTCTTCTGGATGAATGGGCAAAAATTCCCACAGACACCTTCCAAAATGTTGTGGAAAGTCGTCGCAGAGAAGTGGCAGCTGTTGTAGCTACAAAAGGGGGTTACCAGCTACATATTGACGTCTATGGATTTAGGATGGGACGTCTTAAAAGTTCCTGTGGGTGTAACAGCCAGGTGTCCCAGTACTTTTGTCCATATAGTGTATCTCCATGCATAAACTGCGTGCGTTTGCAAGTAAACAGGTATATTATTATGAGGTGTATGAATGCAGTGTTAAGATTCAGTATGGGTGACACCAGTGTTCGCATTTGATTTGACACCACGTGGAAGGATTTCCCCAGTGAAACATCAAGCCGGTGTTAAGTTTATCACTTAGTCAGATCTGAAATCACATTAAATATGTGAGAGCCCACTGATCACGGCACCTGTGCGTCTCATGACTGCCCTTTTTGCCGTGTATGTGATAGCGGGCATGAGAGGGGGCACCGAGCCGCCCCCCCGGAAGCCCCCGCCTGGGGTCCCGTTAGCATCCTCGCAGTGGCTTTATAGCACTGTAATTAGGAAATAGCTCCCAACCACCCAGGACCCCACCCTACCTCGGACCTCGTAAAATGCTTCCAAATGTGATGCAGGCTTGTGGTGTTTGTCAGAGCAGTGTGCGTTTGTGACACCCACTACATATCCGTCAGGGCACGTGTAAATCCGCCTTATCAGAACACTCTTTACACCTGTAGGCCTGTGTGTCTATTTCTCTGTAGTATGATATTTGAGCCATCCTGGTCTGAAGAATCGCTGTCTGTTTTTATTCCTGCTACTGTTGTGTAATTTTTTTCAAGAGGCTGGTACGTTATTTCGTAAAGATTTGCATGGAAAGTTTTGCCACTGTGTTGTGAGATGTTAGGTGGTTTTGAGGGCGATTCCCTTCACTGGGAAGTCAGCCATAAGTTGTGGGCAGTAGATCTGGTCAAGGTGCATCCTCTCTATAAGAGCGGAAATAGATGTCATTCATAACCCTCTGTTCAATTCGCAAAAGCGCATTTAAGGGAATTTGCTTTTAGTGTGAAATACAGCAGCTAAAATAATGACTTGATGTCGGAGGAGATCTGAAAAGGGGTGAGTCGCAAGACCCTTGTGGTTATCACAATGATAAGCACTATTTTAGTTGACGGGGGTGTCCCCAAGGAGCCTCTGACTGACTTGTATTTCGGGGTGAATTTGCATAGCCTGACAGTAAGTATGTAACAGGGCTATTTTTTTGCTTGGTCAGGGAACTCCACTCTTTTGCTCCCCTCCACGGCCACCAGATCTATTTATTTTTACTGTCTTCTCCCAGCAACTTTCCTTTGCTTTACTGGGACTGCAGGGTGTGTTCAGGCGTCGTTTCATAAGGGTGTTTATTATCAACTTGGCGCTGAACCTGCTTTGGGACAAAGAGGTGGCTAATTGAAGGCTAGCAGCCCGTAAAGGGCTTTTTGTCAGCTCTTCAGGATGCCGCGCTTCTCACGGCGTGTGTGTGTGTGTGTGTGTGTGTGTGTGTGTGCGTGTGTGTATGTTTTAGCTGGCCTGGTGTGGAGAAGTGTGTAGCTCGGGTTGTTTCTTCCCAGGGTGTCTCTCTCCGGTTCTGACCCTACGCTCGGCCGCTCGGCCGCTGTCCCCACAGCGTGTGTCTGCCTCTCATTTCCATCTCTTGCTTTTCCACGTCCATTCTGCATGGGAGCGATTTCACTGCACTTCTGTTTTTTTATACATTTGGAAGCTATAGAAGCTGCTTCTTTGAAGCTGGGACCCCTGTACTTGTGGTTTTTTTCACTGCCTCCCTGACTAGTTGGTGGGGGGGGGAGCAGGGCTACCCTTGGGGACCCTGGGGCTCCGGCGTCCCCTCAGGGCCACCCCGGAACGGCGGCCGCTCCGTCTCTTCGGCTGCCAGTCTGGCTCATGCCCAGCTTTTTTATTTATTTTTTTTTCCAGCATGCCCTCTAATCAGAGAGCACTTCAGTGGGGGGCGCTGAGGGAGGGGGGGGGGCGGGGTCACGTGGTTGGTGCTGCAAACCACAAGCACTTCATCTGATCTCCGCGGCGAGAGCACAGGCACGTTCCGATTGGCCGGGGAGGGCTTTGGTGGCTCTCTCTATGTGCTCGGCGGCACAGGCAAAGGGGACGGCGCAATCTTTAAGTCGGGCCGAGCCGTTGGCGCCTCATTTGCCTGCCGGGGCCCGACAGGGGACGGATACCAGAGCGGCTCCCGGCTTGCAGACACAGGTGGCGCCGTCAGGGGCGGAGCGAGAGCGGGGCAGACTGCAGTGACTTCCCTGCCAGGCGCCGGCCCCTCGTGACAGTGGGACTCTTAACGGATAACCTCTCCTCACCACCCCCACCGTGCAGGAGATTCCCCTGTCAGAGATCCTGCAGGTGGAAGCCGCGAAGGACTTCAGCAGCCTGGCCCAGGGCAGCAATCCCCACTGCTTCGAGATCATCACCGACACCATGGTGTACTATGTGGGCGAGACCGGCGGCGGACAGTACCACAACCCAGCGCTGGCTGCCTCGGGGGTGGGCCCGGACGTGGCCCAGGGCTGGGAGAGGGCCATCCGACAGGCACTGATGCCCGTCACCCCCCAGCCCAGCGTGTGCACGACGGGAAGAAATTTTGAAATGGGCCTATTCTGCTGATCGTGGAAGAGCTTGCACATAAAATAAGGCGGCTAGTCTGTAGCT
>JAABNY020000025.1:23675403-23699020 GCA_015164015.2 Brevimyrus niger | reverse complement strand
GCCGTGGCACTATCCAACCCGGGGTTTTCAGTTAAATACGTGAAAATATCTGGGGGTACGAAGGGGGGGGGGGAGGGAGGGAACCGAAGGGGGGGGGGGATGCAGGGAAGCCTGACCCCCCAACCCCCCCCCCCCCAGCCGCAGGACCGTCTGGATGCAGTTAGTCTCCCCTCCTCAAGCCCTGTGCGAGCCACACGCTCAGCTCACGGTAAAGTGAACCAGATGAGCATGGCCTCCTCTCGCTACAGGGCTTTGAAACAGCAGCCGGCTGGCTCCTTCTCGGGCTAAGACCCTAACCACTTGGAAAGCCAGCGGCAAACCCCTCCTACCCTCAGAGAACCCCCCCCCCCCCATGATAATCGATGCCGGCTCCCGGCGGTCTCCGAAACTGCCGCCGTTCTTTCTTTTCCTGAGTGTTGCGGTCACGGCGACCGTATTCGACCGGAGGTTGGTGGGCTTTCTCCCTGGTCCTTGTAACCACGTGACACGTGCCGCAATTCGGGTAAAATATCTCCTTGTAATTTGCAAATAGAATCGATTGCCACAAAGCATCACTGAAAACATTAGGATAAAGGATACAAAAGCCTGTATTATCATCATCAGACACGGGCATAATTGCTTCTGCTATTACTACACAATTATCATAATACAGTCATTCATATTTTGTAAGTCCAACCCTTATCGAGACATTTGTTTTTGTGTTTACAAAGACCTAGTGTGCAGGGACCTAGTTGCACTGAATTTGTAAATTGTGCTCATGGTAATATTTCTGCTGATTTCTTTGTGATAAGCTGCTTGTCTCACTTGCTCATTGAACAGCCTAACATCACGTGTTCATGTCTCTCTGCCCCCAGAAGAGTTGGCCATCAGCATATCCGTGTCTAACTGCCAGATTCAGGAGAATGTGGTGAGTTGCTGCATTTTCGTTCGCCGTTTACAACCGTCGGTTCTCTTTTAATTCTTCTTTATGGCCTATTTCACAATTTTATCGACGCCATAAGGCGCGTGGTGGGCATATGTGGCATTATACCCACTGAAAAGGCAAGATAATCACAAGGTTAGAGAAAGAGAGACTAGAATTTATTTTTATATAAAGGCTGATACCTCAGAGTGGGTTCCTTGATTTTCTGGGGATCTTTTGGTGAAAATGCTGACTTTCAGACTTTCAGAGTTACACCCAGGACAAAACAGAGATTTAGAGCGAGATAGATGTTTGCTGGCTGTAATTAAATATTTTGGTAGTACTTTCTATGAATGCCATAGCGATGAACACATTCACAACACATAATTTGTGATTAAAATGCATTCAGTATGCACTCATTGTAAACATTTCCATGAATATTTATGAAAAGGCATAACACGTTATAGCTACATTTATTATGCATTATGAATGCTTTATGAAGCTCTCAACTATAATGCCCCATAGATAACTTTATAATGTAGTACAAAACATCCTTAATGCTTATACCGACCATTATAATGCATTATAAAGCTTATGAAGTATTATAATCAACACTATAATGCCTTATGACTGTCATTAGAAGATGCTGTAATACTTTATTCATACCCATACCAACTATAATAATGCTTTGAGTAAAATGTTACAAAAATTTTAGACACATTAAAAATGACATTGATTAATCTCCTAAAGATGAAGGATCTGTGTTTCACCCGCAGGATATCAGCTCAGTCTACCAGATCTTTGCGGATGAGGTTCTGGGATCTGGACAGTTCGGGATAGTATATGGAGGTATGGTGATTCTTCCCCTGTTCCCAGCATACAGTAGCTCTCTGTGACCAAGCAGGAATCTCTCTCTCTGAGCAGCAAGGGGATCCGTGACAACAGTGTGCAATATCTGTTGTGATAGTTTGTGATTGTTCGTACTTACCGTACATGTTAGGGAAACCTAGTCATCCTGCTGAAAGATACCTGTTTGTCAGGCAAGCACAGGAAGACGGGGAGAGACGTGGCCATCAAGGTCATCGACAAAATGAGGTTCCCCACCAAGCAGGAGAGCCAGCTGAGAAACGAGGTCGCCATCCTGCAGGTGAGGAGAAAAGCAGAAAGAGCCATAACAGCCACATCTTATCAATGGGATGTGGTAACCAAGCAACATGTTACAGTCCAACATGGGTTTTTCTGCCGGTCTGCTTTGACATTTCTGTCTAAAAATTGTCATAGTTCTTTAAAACCCAACTGCAAGTGATTCCCACAGAAGGTCAGTTGGTTTCACAAAGGTCTCCTCCTCTTCCCAGAACCTGCACCACCCCGGCATTGTGAACCTAGAGTGCATGTTCGAGACGCCAGAGAGGGTCTTCGTAGTCATGGAGAAGCTCCACGGCGACATGTTGGAGATGATCCTGTCCAGCGAGAAGAGCAAGTTGCCGGAGCGAATAACCAAGTTCCTGGTGACGCAGGTCGGTGCTGGTGCCATGCCGCCGGTGATTCACTACTTGAGTTTACGTTTCCGATTCCGGAGCTGTGTCTGTTTACGAAAAGCACGGTCTGGGCCTCGTCCCGGCCCAGTCTGCCACAGCTTGCCATTTGATGCTGTTTCTTTTGTAGGATTAGATGATGTAAACAACAGTAGCGCTTCCATTTAGCATGGATTTGCTTGCTCACAATTAGTGGCTGGGCCATAACAAACCTGTGGTTTACAGGTCGCCCTCAGAATCCCTTAGCTAAACCAGCTGGCCAGAGTCTGGCTATGAACACAGTTCAGCAGCAGCCTGTGTACGGCGCCGTTGCGTCCTTTCATGCTATTCTGCGGGGTTCTTTCATACTATGAACCTGCAGGGTTTTTTCATGCGACTTCACTTACTGGGCTTTGTGGTCCCACAGATCCTGGTGGCTCTAAGACACCTGCATTTCAAGAACATCGTACACTGTGACCTGAAGCCAGAAAATGTGCTCCTGGCATCGGCCGAGCCCTTTCCTCAGGTGAGTCCCCGCACGTCGCCGCATGACAGCTTCTGGAACATTCCGGCGACCTCCGCGACAAATGTTGCCCGCTTCCGCAGGTGAAACTGTGTGACTTCGGCTTCGCTCGCATCATCGGCGAGAAGTCATTCCGCCGCTCTGTGGTCGGCACGCCGGCCTACCTGGCGCCAGAGGTACTACGTAGCAAAGGCTACAACCGCTCACTGGACATGTGGTCAGTGGGCGTCATCATTTACGTGAGCCTGAGCGGCACTTTCCCCTTCAACGAGGACGAGGACATCAATGACCAGATCCAGAATGCGGCCTTCATGTACCCACCCACCCCCTGGAAGGAAATTTCCAGAGAAGGTAATAGTGGCATTTGATGGCCGTTGGATACCTGACAATGCGTACTGCACTTTGCTCCGTGCCGGTCCTCAGACACAAAAAAGAAAAATGTTTTCATTAAATAGATTTAATTCTCGAGCCAGACCTTGTCGAAAAGTTTTAACATTTACTCAAAAGACAGAAGAATTGGCTTTAACTTTAACCCAACTACAGAAAATACTTTAGAAATGCATGCGGCATTTTAGGGTCCAATGGGGAATACAAACATTTGGTCTCTATGGGTCTCTGTTTAGTGTAGGAATTTCAGCTGACTTACTAAAGAGCCCCAGTGGAGCTGACCCCCCCAAAAAAGGTTAAAACCAGGTGTGGTGGGTGTTATGTAGCTAAAAATACTTGAATCATATTTTTACATGCATAAGTTTTATGTATACATGTATAAATAATACGATGTGAAGTTTTAGAATGTATATTTACTGCATCTGGACACAAAAAAAACAGGGCAGGGATGCCACAGGAGGATATTTTGAGGTGAACTACAATCACAGTGGACAGGCGGGAGGCAGGAGTGGCCCGTCTTCATGTCGTGTATGGAGGTTGGGCTGGGTGAGGCCAGCCGTCTGGCCCACCTACGCCTCTGCAGAAGCTGTTGCAGCTCTCAAATGAGCAGCCGTGACCAGAGGTGGACATTTCAGGTCCAGAAAGTAAAAATCCAAACCGGGATTTCGTTTCAACCAACCTGCTGAGTATAAAGATTCACAGCCATATAGTACTCAACTGGTTGGTTGAAACAAAATCCTGATTTGGATTTTTACTTTCTGGATCTGAAATGTCCATCTCTGGCCGTGACCTTTAGTGTGTACAGGAAATCACTTACTTGTCTTGGGGGGGACTGCTCTCCCTCAAGATTACCCATCATGTCCTCAACAAAAAAAAAAAGAAATGCATTCTTAACTCATTCTCAAGAGATGAGAAAATAGGAGAGATCTTATCTTAACTGCAGATTCAAATGGGATGTTTCTGTTGTGCTAACAAAGCAGTCCGTGACCTATGCTGCCCCCAGCCACTGGTGATTAATACAGACTGTTAGCTCACCAATTATCTGTACATGAGTGAAAACATCGTGCTTTTCTGTCTGTGGATTCTACATAATTGACTCATTTATTTGCATCAACAGCTACTGATCTGATCAACAACCTTCTGCAAGTGAAAATGAGAAAACGTTACAGCGTGGACAAGTCTCTCAGTCACCCCTGGCTGCAGGTAACGTTCATCCGTTGTGGCACCTCGATTAGAAATTGGCCAAAAGTTATAGGACTGTGGGAGAGAAGGTTGGTTTGACGCTGTTGTACGGAAACAAACTGGTGTCTAAATGTCTCCCAGGACTATCAGACATGGCTGGACCTCAGGGAGTTCGAGACACGCAGGGGGGAGCGCTACATCACCCATGAGAGTGATGATGCGCGGTGGGAGGAGTACGCCGATGAGCACAACCTGCCTTATCCAAAACACTTCATCATGGCGCCCAACCTTGATGACATGGACGAGGACCCCTAGTGGCGGGAGGACTGCCTGTCGCAAGCGCCAGGGAGGTAGATGTAGGACAACACTCCTGTGAAATATGATTGGAGTTGTTCCCTTCACCTAAAACCAGCTAAAGGAGAGTGTGGGATTTGAGCTGGAGCAACGAAGGGGGGCAGGCTTGGCCGAACCGGGCCAGAACATGCAGTACCACATGACACAGACAGGTGGCACTGTGTAGGTGCTTTAGCAGTGTGGCACTGTGGGGGAACAATGAACCCGTTACTGACTAGTGACATTAATTTTCAGGGCTTTCCTCTTTTCCCCCCTTTTTAAATAATTCCCGACATTCCAGAGAGCTACTCTTCACCTCCAGTAGACTGCTTTTTTCATAAGTCATAAAAAAAATAATACCGGTAACTTTGAAAGTTTTGCTCGAAACTTGAGTCATATTTGTTGTGTGTGGGAGCGCTTGGTAACTGAAACTGGACGCTCACCCAGAGAAGGGCTAAATCCAGGAGCAAATCAAAGATTAAAAGCACGTTGTGCAAGGGCTGTTTTCATAAAGATGTTTTTAAAAACCTCTGCATTAGTAGGTTAATTTTTCCTTAAGCTAAAAGTGCTATTTTTGTTTTCTCGAAAAAGCCGTTTCTCTTGAATGATTGTGTTGATTGGTGTTAAACTGGAACATGTACCATGAATGCGGTTGGCATTTATGTTGCTTTTCTGAACCAAGGCTCGATTATCTGGTATTTGACTGACCCCAGCTTGTGGACGAAGACGTTGGAGAAATCAAAAGCTGCTACCCAGATGATATGTGTCCCTAAAAACAATTGGGGGTGGGTGGGGTTAACAGTTGCTTTAGTTATTTATTCCAAAGTGTGTCAATGTGGCAAACGTGAACGTGTTTCCTGTTAACCTGTTTGTTGAAATGACATTTTGTGATGGATATTACTGGTGGCGTTATTTTGAGCAAGAGTGATATTTTCAAGTGTCCCGTGTGTGACATTTCTCCTCTCCTGTGTTTTTTGTAATATCGTTGTAATATTTTGTTATATACCAGCCATGCCAGTTAACGCAGCTGAAACTGGCCGTATTATACAGAAATGCAGTTGAAAGACCTCAATTTTTAAAAACTGTTATAATTGCTGAGAACCGAAATACATGTGGCACTAGGGGTTTCAAAATGCATAATACTTGTTACTAAAATGCCATTTTCTTTTATCTTTTCGGTTTACTGACCACCCATCTAAATCTAAATCTTTTCATTTCTAATTGCCACTTGTCTCTTGTCTCAATCCCCAGTGGCTTACAGTGTTAGCTGTTATTTTTTAAACCATCCGCCCCCAGTTTGTGATGCTATCAAAGAGTTGTGTGTTTACAAGAGGGCAGCAGAAGGAAACAGTTTGTAGTGTGTGCTTAATACGCGGTGCCCCGCGTGACGGCCGGCGTATCCCACAATGCACTGTGGGGACTCTGGGTCGAGGGGGCCAGCAGAGGAGACGCCTGAGTCTCGGGGACATCAGTGATCTTGGGTCCTAAAACTGAATCGGGATCCACTGGTACTGATGTAACAGAGATGAAGACTTCAATCAAAACACTCTGTTTGGACAACTTCCTCATGGCTAATAAGCCAGAGCAAAGGAACACAAAACCCTCCATTTCTACACACTGTGTCAGGAAGCTCCTTCTCCCTGCAGGATTCTCCATTTTATGTTTGGCATCATCTAACGTGAACGAGAACTAGAAAATTGATGCACTCTAAATCTGGACTGGAGCTTGTGTACGGTGGTCAGCGGGGTGCCATTCTGGAACATTCCGATTGTGTTCATGCATGGGTTTGCTCAGGCCTTTCAGATGCTTAATTATTATTTATGTTATTGTTATTTTTTACCTTCTTGGAAAGTGCAATCCAAAGAAAAGGACTCAGGCCCTGTAGAACCTGCAGATCTCTGTTCAGTACATTCCTCACTGGCTCTCTCTGCTGACACGCTGTCTTGCAGCCTTAATAAACATGTGCAGTGGGCTGCACTGTTGTTGCCGTAGCGCAGATGCCGCCAGTAGAGAGCCTCATGTCGCGTGAGCGAATCCAAACGTCGCCGTTTTTAGCAAAAAAAAAAAAAAGGTTCCGTCTCCAGCGCGCCGCTTCCCGGACTGTGTGTTTGCGCAACGAGCTGCTCTTGAATACCCATCATCCGGCACCTTCTGCGTCTGACTCTGGCAAGTTTCGCGCTGCCCGCAGACCTAAGGGGGAGGACAGGAGGAGTCCGAGCGGCTGGTGACATTCACAGGAGGCGGCGGACCGCAGCGCACAAACCGACGCCCATGCCTTAAAGAAGGACTCGCGACATGCGTGACTCTGCTGTCACCTTCTGGGGACCCGCTGGGTCACAGCTGACAGTGCCTGGGCTGGACCCTGCCCCGGGTCACCAACGGAGCATAAATGTGGCACCATGCTTGGCCCACGCCCTCGATGGGCACGCGGAGCGGGGTCAGGATCGATCTCACAATCACGGACGGGCCTTCTGTGTCGCCACTGGACTGACAGGTGTCAGTGTCTGTATAGTTCAGTGCCTACGGATTAAATAAAAGATGTGTACCTGTAACATCACGATGGCCTTTGCTGTAGTTCTTAACCCCGACCACGAGTGAATCTGGCATTTTTGTAAGTTATTATGGCCAAGGGATGGAGGCCTGTGAATGAGTCACGTCACGTGGTGTGTGCACCCACCCCCCACCTCTGAACCACAAGTAGCTTCTGCTGGGAAGTTCTGCAGCCCGTCACACTGTGTGTGTGGGGGGGGGGGCGGTGACCAGCATTATATTACATGAGTCATACGTGGCTGAACCCACGACGTTCATCTGTCCTCATGTGCCCCCCGACCCCCCCCACCCCTTTTTGGCTTGTGCTAAATCCATCTTCCTGTCTGAAATTCAATCGACGTTAAACCTGTTGGCTAGTGGCCAGACCCCGAACTTAACTGCGGCCCAGCCCCGGCCTACCGTGCCCTTCGCGCCATCTGCTCGCCAGCGCATGTGTTCTGGCTCGCGGGCCGATACACCTGAACCCTCCGAGTCGAGGGAGCTCGTATGTCTGATGGGGCTCCATTCATCGGCGGGGGATGTGGCACTGAGCCCTGAATATATCACACATCAGGACATGCTTTTCAGAAGCTGAAGCAGGCTTCTTCTCATCACCGAGCATCTCACGCAATTATCTGCCCACATCACTGAGCGATAGTGCATTGAGTAATAGGTTAAAGGGCACTTTGTAAAAGCGTCTGTGCTGTTATTCAGTGTTTCTCAACCCAATCCTCGCGGATCCCCAGTCAGTTCACATTTTCGCTCCCTCCTAGCTCTCGACACCTGTACCAAGCACTTGGTGTTCTTGATTGCTCGATTGTTTGGTTCAGCTGTGCTGAGAGCTGGGAGGGAGCAAAAATGTGGACCGTCCTGAGGTCCGTCTGGGTTCGAGAATCACAGCTATGAGTAACAGTAAATATTTTCATGCACTTTAAATAATGAACATACATATCTGTAAGGGCTCTGCAATGGTGTACGATGTGCCATTTGCACACAGGTAATGTATTTTTTTGAGCCGTTCCTGAGATAATCGCTAGTGTGCTGTGCCATGCACTCCCCCCCCCCCCGTTAAATTCAGCACCTTCTCCCCCGGGGGCTCTCAACGATACACCTGCTTATTTCTTCACTGCCGCTAGTAGCCCACTGAAATTTTATCGTATAATTGTGGCTCTGTCATGACGGCAAGCGAGCCAGCAGCCCAGAGGGTGGTCGGCAGGGGCCTGTTAAACGTCTTGCGTGTCACTAATAGCTTCAAGATGTGAGGGTGCCCCGGGGGATGCGGGGGAGGGGGCAGTTCCAGTCCACTGCAGCAGTAATACGCCAATTCTGGATCCTACTGAATAATTATGCTGCGAGCCAGCATGGCGTTCCCCATCTTTATACGAGGGGCCTTTCTCTGGGCCTCTGCGGTCATCCCTGCCGTTTGTGGGCCAGCATAATGACGACGGAAGATGGCAGCAAAACCCAAAACTTTGACGTGGAGCTAAGGTGGGGTTGGGGGAGGGATCAGGGGCGCCATAAAGTGGAGGGGGAGTTAGGATGATACCAAGGGCCCTTGATGTCCAAAAAACTGGAACATAACAGGGTCGGTCTGAGTTGGGGCCCATTATAATAAATATACAGGCTTTCACAGTGGCCAGGATCACTAGCAGCACCCCTGTGGGGGAACTGAATGGGAGGTTTCTGCTGGGTTCAAAAATCGATGTGCAAAGGAGAGTCTGGTGCTGACGTCCATGTGGGACTGGCTGCAGCTTTCAGTTAATGCCAAGACAAAGTCCTAGAGGCCCGCCATGTTCGCCTCAGGCCCCGCAGATAATTCAGTGTCTACTGTACTCTTCTCCGCTAAAGGTGTGGGTGATGTTTACGGTGGGGGAGGGGTCGTCATTCTCCAGCGTACTGTAGGTGGGCTGCGACCTGCTGTTGCGCAAAACTTCTGTAATGTTCACCCCGCATGTGGCATTTGTCATTTGTCACGTACAGGCAGCGAGTTTCCTGAGTCAGTCGCATGACCTGTTTAACATTCCAGCCACCCTCAGACATTGTGCTTTTTTTATTTTGATGTGGCACTAGATGTGGCGATGAGTAACAAACAGAGGCAGCGTCAAGTCTAATTCTGTTATATCCAAAGAGCAAAATGCACACACCGGCAAGAGCACCTCCATCCCACTCAAGATTCGATTTTTCTGTTTTTTAACTTCTTTCATAAAACGATCTCCTGTTAAACCACATTAAAGAATATCCTGCAAGCTTAGGCAGTTAAAATGACTGCATCTAAATTAGTTAAATTTATAGTAGGCCTACATTTAACCATTTCCTTTTTGAAATGCCCACTCTTAATGGATCAGCCTGTTGTCTGCATTGTGGGTGCAGCTCGTGAACAGGGCAGCCCCTCTCCATCCTCCATGGAGTGAGTCACCCTATGAATCAGACTGCCCCCTTCAGGTCTGGCAGACACATGACGACGTCTTTCTGTCTGGCCCCGGAACGCAGCCATCGCTGAAGAGGCTACTGCAGAAATGTAGGTGTCTGTTTTTTTCTCTTTTTTTTAATTGAGGGAATATTTGTAAGGGCCAATGATTGTTGCTCAAGAATATGCAACACCTCTCTACCCTCTCTGCCTCGTCTGCACAGAAATGGCTGGCCAGCCTTAAGACGGGGAGCTTTTAAAATAATGAAAATGGCCACATGAATGTTTTTAAGTAGCTACTAGACAAAAGCCTGGTGAAACTTGAGAACCAGTGGCTTAGACTGTGCTCTTCTGCCAAGATCTACAAGCAGAACTGAAGCAGGCCTTCATGATGTAAGACTTGGCAGTTCATTAAAAGTTTCAGACCTTCTCCAGAAAACCCAGATCAAACAAGTTTGTAATGTATACAGTTTGTATACGCGCGTAATGGACAACAGATGGTGACTTACAAAACCAAGGAGAAGAGTTTGTCCTTGACAAATATTAACTTATCCATATGAAAAAAACCAACACTTTGTGCTGATGTTCGGTTCCTCGACAGTAGCAGGACTCCATGTCACTGGTTCCTCAGAAACACACGCAGACGGTAAGTAAAGAAGGTGACGGTTTTGAACCGTCAGACCTCACGTCTCAGGAGCGCTGCTGACTTTGTGGTGATCGTTGGCACCAACACAAACGCGAGCAGTCCGGGAGCCTCTGGATTAGAGTCCTCCGCGACTCCCTGCCAGCGCTCATCCATTTTCCCAGCAAACCACAGAGACCTAGACACCATCAGACGATGCATTATGCTGCGCTGCATCCATCCATTGCTCATTGAACAAATATTTCCATTGAAACCGATTAATATACATTTTTTTATTTATATAGACTTGACTACATATTTATTTCATATCATTCAGCATCGACTGGGACTTTAAAACTACAGCACACTACCTTGTGAACTGAATTGGCATTGTTGGTATGCGTTGTTTTAACACACGATTATAAAGTTTGTAATGTATTCACAAGGCAATGAATGAATGCAATCAATGACAACATATGAGATACCAAAGATTACTTATAAAGAATAAGCAGGACAAAAGCACAAATAACAGTCCAGAGTTCTACTGAATAAAGTAGCAGAATGTCTCCGTGGAGAAAGTTCTACACTTCTGTTGTACTTGTTCTGTCCACATATATAATTTGAATACATGTATAGGAAAGCCAGCTTATTTTGTGTTTTCACTACTTATGTGTATATTCAGGTAGGTGGACTTCATACATTCGAGATTTTTAAATTCAAAAATGAGAAACAGCGACCTCCTCTGTTGGACTGTGAAACTACGATTAACTCATTCGTAGCCTGCACATGCCTATTGCTATTATTTTACTCGTGCATCATCGGGCCTCTTCTACTGGACAGGGTCTCTCAGGCAGACCGCAGCCTAACAACCAAAACAGGTCAGACACTATGGCCATTTCAGAGCTGCCAGCTTGGCTTTTGACTGCGGGAGCAAAGTGCGCATTCAGATGAATACACGGATAACGGAGGTGGGATTCTAACCTACAACCCATAACCTCCTTTAAAATTATAATAGTGCCTAAAAATCAAATTGATGTAACTCAAATAATTTCACACACCCATCCATATTGGAATCATTAATGTGTTAATGATTTAATGTATTATTTGGGAGATTTCCACTTTTGGACTAAATCCCTGAAGTACCGATACTATATAAATAAGAGGGAACGATTACCAGCCACTAAAATGCCACTGGATTATACCTCTATCAGATTTCAATTCGAATAGGCTATAAAACATAAAACGCTTCGTTTTGCCGCTGCAGAGTACATGCTTTGTGTGGTGCACTTGATACGATAACACTATACATCTCCAAACTTCAAAAAGGAGGATTGAATTTAATAGAACTACTTCCAACAGAATCACGTCCCTGGCTTATTATTTTTCTCCGCTCTCAATGACAACCCCCTTCCAGAATAAAGGGGAAAACGCGCAGCCGTAACATCTGGTGCGTCGCTGAAGAAGGAATTTAACACCATTGTTAGAATGATGCTCCTTAATCACCTCTTTGTATTCGAATTGGACAATAGCTCATTAAGCATTTCTGAGATTCCGTGGATACCATGGCGCTAGTTAAATTTATAGCAGGCCTATTGGATTTATGGTGCACTGAAATGTGACACATTGTCTGGCGTGGCCTTTCAAATCCAAAAGACATTACTTCTTAAATGCTATCGAAATGATCTTTAACAAATAAAGAGGATTCATTTGCGACAGTGATTTGTTTATTTTTACGCAAAGCCACAGATCATAACTTTCTCTATGCAATTGGCCCCATCTGTTTGCAATCCGTCCTTAAAAATAACTCAAATCAAAACACGGGCAGAAAAAACCTTAATTACGAACCTGATTGGTGCGCTTCCGCTATAAACACTCCTGCGATCACAGGGCGGACGCGATAAATGACCCGACCCAGATCTTAAGGGGCGTTTAGATCACAGCCACCGTATAATCTTTGAAAAATAAAGAATACTTTTTATTTTCTAGTTTGAATTGTTCATAATAGGTGGACGAAGAAATTTTACTGTGCGTTGGGTGTAATATATTTTATATGAACTAGCTTGCGAGCATTGGGGGGGGGGTGCTGGGTAAACGTCATCCAGTCTTCCGCTAGATGTCGCTTTATGCATGACTATTAATAAAGTTCAGCAGGGGATTTCTCATACCATTTATACTAGAGATGGAAATCACGAATATTTTGAGTGCGTCAGTTCTTTATTGTTCGTTTACCGATACGATTCGCTTAGGATCATCCATATACATCTGTCACGTGTTCCTTTAGATATTTCTCCTTCCCCGGGAATTCTGGTCACCCTTGGATGCATCAGGGCAGTGCCGTGCAGAGACTTTTCGATAGGAATAAGGTCGACCAGGGCAGCAGCAAATTTTGCCGACCGGGGAACCCATCAGTATATTTTGCATGATTAAGACGGGACACCTTACGTCTCAAAAGTCCACAAAGAGTCAGCCGCTCGGGCAAAAGGGGGCAAGTTGCTCAGGCACTCAACACGCGCCCCCACCCTCGAACGTATTGGCACCGACGGGTTCATTTGACATTTGAAATTACATTATGCCTTTTTTTATATAAAATGGTGTGACTTGAATATACAAATATAGTTGCTGAATATTCTGATTTATTTCTTCTACATACTTCATATGTAATTATGTAGGCTACTAGTTGTTTTAGTGTATTTCGGTCGTGAACGAACTAGACTCTGGAATCCCTCGGTGAATGAAATCCGGGCAGTGACCAGAATCATTTCATTTAAAAAGTACGAATCGTTTGCATACCACAAACGTCTAATCCAATGAGAGGCGTACAGATAACGCTCGATTTCCTCACAACCACACTTCAACACGCACAGAAAAGGTTATATGGACTTGCGTCCAAATCAGATGGTGCACAAAAAGAGTCTGGACCCAAGACTATGCCTAGTGCAGCAATTCTCAACCCAAATTTGGGGCGCGGCAAATTCTGAAAGGGTCGCGAGGCAGAATTGGAATTGTTTTAAAACCAGCAAGCTCCTATATGCTGATCCACGATCAGTATTCCCAATCCCAATCATGGAATTAACCCATATAGAATTATCTTGGGTCTGCAAATGCTTAGCGCAAAACTAGTGAACACTCAACCAATCCAAGAAGCCAAACAACGGACGCTTAATTTAAAATTCACTGGCACCTCCAATAATTTGTGCTGTAAACACTGATTGGCGTAAATTGCAGGGTGCAGTGTGCGCTTGATCATGGCGTTAATTTAAACCTAGCGTCTGAGCTGGCATGGTTGGGTTGCGATGCAAAAAAGGTCGAGAATCACTACCCACGTGTCAGTTTGTTCCAGGAAAGTGTGATACGCAAGTTTTATATACAAGCAATAACCCGAAGGAGATACAGAGCAGAAAAACGACTGTAATTAAGGTACAATTAAACGGAGTTAAAGTGCATTCCTTACACGAGTACTGTCCAAAACGTTTTTCGTTAATACCGGACAACACACGGATTATTTATAAAATTCTTGTTTCGCTAAAATGTTCTTTGTTGCTACCTCCCCCACTCAAAAAGATAAAAATGTTTGTTTTTGAACGATACGGTGAAAAATGCGTATAAGGTTCGAGCAAAGCCTAATAAGTCAACGATTGTTTGAAACCTCTGTGTGGAAAGTTTTTACTCTTTTTTTATTTATCACTGTCAGAAGGTCAGTAGTGGTAAAGGAACGATGTTTGTCTCTCATCTCTGTTTTACCCCTAAAAATAGAACATAACCCCAAATGGCCAGATGTTTCAGCGCCTGTCGATTTGTATGATACAGTATGTGGGCTGATGTGGGTGAAAGCGCGAACTGAACAAATATTTAACGTGAATCAGCTGACTCATGGCGTCCAGCACCTGAGCGGCCGGGGGACGGTGTTGTATAATGACAGGCACCGATGGATTTCTCACAAAGGCCTGCCGTTAGTGCTTCTGTCCTCCAGCGATATCGGCAACGTGCCCAAATGCCCCCTGGCAGAACCACAGATCCATCTTGGCGCTGATCCCACGTGTCAGGCCGTGTCACTTGTATGGCCACGCCCCATGTATTATTTTCCCCTCCTCCTTTCGGGGTCACATGCTCGATGTGACGGATCTCTGCGGTTTAAGACCGACCGAACAAACAAGTGGGAAATTGTTTCCGGGAACGCTGTGGGTGAACAGGATCAATTTGGACTCCTGGCTTGTGGGAGGGGGGATTACACCACTTGAACTGTGGGTCAGTTCCATTTCACCACGGTGGCTCACAGCACACTGGCAGGCGCATGTTTGACTTCTGCTTTACCATGTGACCATCTGTGTCATGTACCCCAGCATGTACCATCCATTTAAAAGCTGCAGTATCTCCTTACTCCACATGCTGGTCTTTTTGATGTTGCAAACTCAGTGTTAGGGTTTCAACAGAGCACTACAATTTGTATTTTCTCAATTTTAAGGAGTATTTGTTAAAAAAAAAAAAAAGGTTCAAAATGCTGCTTCTGGAAAAAGCAAGGGACTCAGATGGACCGAAGTATAAGGTGAACAGTGTCCAAGTATAATTTGGTGATGGTACCAGGAGGTGTATTTGTGCGCTTTGTGAGATGTTTGTTTTCGCTTGGTACTCGGACTTCCACCCAGAGTCCAAAGACTGGTGAACGTGGCCCCTCAAAACCACCCTTTGTGGATAGCAGACTGGATTTCCATGCCCAGTGTCAGAACTCTTGTTCAGTCCAGGATTTCCACAGTTCATCTCAGGAAACCCTGAGCTTGTGTTCTGGCTTCTCCATAACCCTGATTTGATGGACACACTGCTGATCAGTGGTCATTAATCTGTCCTGCACCTCCTTCAGGTTTCTGTGCTAAAGGTCCATCATCCAGAAACGCACTGATGGTGTCGTCTGTTTATCAGGCAGATGGTTCTGCTGTCGGGTGGCGCTGTTACATACTATTCTAAAAACCATTTTCATTTTCACCACCTACTCATTCTTAGCTAACTGCCCACAGAAAGCATCAGTGCATCAATATTCCGCTGCCAGTTACTCTGATTTAATGAAGAGCATTTTTAGAAGCTCTAGATGACGTACCCAACATACCAATATTTGGACAGTTACTAGTAAAACTTATTCCCAACCCTAAATTAGGAATTAAGACCCCTAGGCAAGTTAATGTTTCGAAATGTAGAAATTGCATAAGCAGACTTGTAAACAGAATATGACCATCCATCCATCCATCCATCCATTTCCAGTCACTTATCCTGGTCAGGCTTATGAGGGTGGGAAGAGGTACCTATAGCCAGTATACTTCAGGGTATTCCAGGTAGCATCGGGCACAAGGCTGGGGAAGACCCTGGTTAGGATGCTATTCCATTCTAGGGCACATCCTCATGCCCACTCATGCGCTGTGGCAAAATATAAAGCCACCAATTAACCAAAACTGCACGTCTTTTGGATTGGGAGTACTAGGATCAGTTCCTGCCTGGCCAGCAGGTGTCGCCGGTCACCGCTTTTCTATTGTTTGAGTTTTGTGATTATGACCCTCGCCTGTGCCTTGTTGTTCCCCCATTAAGAAAAAATATACAAAGGACAGTAAATATCCCCAAATATTGGTCTTGCTCTGCCCCAAATATCAAGGATACATCGGTTGCATCCTTGCTGAACAAGACTAATCCCATGATTTATTGCCTCCCAAGTTTTTTGGGAGGCAAGTTAGCAAGTCCAGTCTCCCCAAGACCACAAGTGCGGTCTTTTCGTTCTTTGTATTGAGATTCACCCTATATGTGCCTGCACTTGCCTTTGTTTCTCTGTCGGTCATTGTGTGTGTGTGTAGCTGTTCTTGACCAGAGTTTGCTGCTTATCTGCTATGGTTGTTCCTGTGTTGCTCCCTACCTTTAGTTTTTGTGATTTACCTGCTTTGTTTTGACCCTTTGTGGTCCTTTTGTTTCCTGTGTTTTTTTGTGTGTCTAATAAAGTCCCTTGTTTGTTGGAGCTGTGGGTGTGTGCCACGCCCGTCCATAGCAGAGCTAGGCTACACAATATGCAAACTCCACACACACACACACACACACACACACACACACACACACGTGATAACAGATTTTGTGCTCCCAGCCATCTTTCTAATGCACTTGTGTTGTATTCAGATGTCTTTTCTAGTCTTTGGTCAGACTTTGTGTTTTTTGTTTTTTCGGATCCTTCCTGCTACCTCCCTGATCTCCCTGCTGGCTAATGTGCATCATCATGATAGATATTTTTTTTTCTCTCTTTTGTTATTCCTTCATTAAGGCTCAGGTGAGAAGTATCTGCAGTGAGCCAAATGATGCCTTGTTTTGTGTATTAGGTGTGTGTGTGTGTGTGTGGGGGGGGGGGCTCATACCCAGATTGCTAACGAGGTTAATCACCTGCCCATTTGCTGTCCCTTGATATGAGCTAATATAAAACTAACAGGTGAGCCAGGAATCCATGATCCGGCATTTTAAAAAGAATCAGGCTTCTTTTATTTCCCACCTCTTGTATCTTTTGTGCTCCATGTGCTATAAATGGCTCATAATGCCAGTTAGAAAGAAAATGCCCTTTTTCAAATGATCTGTGCCCTCCCCTTCCAGATGGAGGTGGGGGAGAGGGGCACAGAGAATATGTGGGCAGTATGTTAGCAGGCTAAACCTCTGGTCACAGGTACGAGCCTGGCTTTGACAAAATAGTCACCCGCCCGTGTGCCCTTGAAAAAGGCCCTTAACCCCCCAGCTCCATGGGTGCCTCTGCAGGTGGCTGCCATTCGCCGCCAAGCTTTGCTCTCACCCACATGTGTGTCAAGTGAAAAGAGAGATTCCCACGGGGATCAATAAAATAGTATCACAATATAAACCTCCACCATGCGATCCCTTCATCGCATCTCCCCAGTCACTCCTCAGAAACGGTGCCCCACAGTGAAGCGGGAACCACATGTTCACTTTCATGACCCCCACTATTCCCTGTGAAGTCACACAGCTGTGTGTATGTGTGTGTGTCGGGGATGGGGGGGGGATGGTGAAGCTGCAAGGGCAGCGTGAGCTTCCTGTAATCGTGCAGAATACGCTGCCCCCTCCCCAACAAAAGAGATGGCCATTGAATTCTCAGGCAAGTGGTAATATTTGCTCACCTGAAACACACGTCTCTCTCCAGCCAGGGGCAGGGGGCTGCCCCTACGGGAGCCTGCTGCAGCTGTACTGCTGGAAAAAGGAGGGGCGGGGGATCCAGGAAGCCAGCACGGACCCCCCTGCCGGGCCGACTGTTTACCGGCGACGGCCAACTCTGTTTTATGTGCGTGTGGGGGGGGCAGGCCTGTTTGTCCGAAGCCGCGGGAAGCTGATGAGGTGCTAATCTGTTGAGTGGCCGAGTCGTTGGCCTCCATTGCGGTTTAGCCTGTTAGCTGTCAGGACCCGTAAAGGCCAAATTTATAGCCCCCCTAAGACTCCTCTGAGGGTGTTCTCCCATAAGCAAACACACACTGGACACTTATGGTGTCGTGCTGGCAGGGAGCTTTGTCGCCGGTCCTGGGCCGGCACATAGCCCATGTTTAAGCTCGCTAATTTGCCCCCTCCCGCCCCACTGCTGCCCCACCCTGCTCACCACACTGTCCCTCAGTAAACAGGACAAACTGGCCATCTACATATGGATGGCATTCAGGAGACACAGGAAGGAAATGAATCCCGTGCAGATACGAAGGTCCCTCCTCTGCTTCTATTCCCTCTTCTCCTGCACACACCCCCCTCTCTTTTTTGTTTTTTGGTCATTTTTGTATCAGTGAAAGTAGACTGGAAAACTTGGGGGTGGGCAGAGACTTAAAGTTGGGTCTATGTCACTGACCATTTACAGGGAACAGAGACCTCGGGCAAGTGACAAACAATTCAGAATGTGTCACCCGAATTGTTACCGGCTTATAGCCAAACTACTTTTAAATCAAAGGAAATTGTTGATTAATAAATAAAAATATCCAGATCCACAATCAACATACTGTAATGGCATGTTTAGTAACACTATCCATTTTCTCAGTTTTCTTTCACATATTTGCTTTCTTTTTAATATGTCTTGAGTGCAGTTGGCTCCCAGACAGCCTGACATTAAAATGTCAAACCTTCAGAAGCCCCTTGAAACCTCACTAGACTATTTCTGACGTGTCAAAGCACCTTGTATTGTCACCTTCAGACGCGTGAGGAGTGTGGAGTCGTACATTGAGGTGAAATATCGTTCTTGTTGTGCAAATGAGAAGCAATAAACAAAATATTAATATTAAGACATGTAATACACACATGATATTTTAATATATGGACATTAAGACATAGACAAAAGAGATACAGTTAACCATGTGATTTTTTTGGGGGGGGGAAATGTGTGCTTCTGAATGAAGTGGCTCTGTTATCTGGGTACTGGGGCCAACGGCTTGTCTGCGGTACTTTTTGAAGACCAGGTCTAATGCCACGTGCCTCGGGTGGAGGTCCTGTGGGAACCCATTTCGCCCAATCAACAAACCAACCCTCGTGCCGCCGCTTAATTGGTTTTAGCACCTGTTTGAATAGGCAAGTGTCGACTAATTAATTCCAGTAGATAAATGGAACATTTCCTCCTTTGCATAATTAAAAGATAATACAGAAATAGCTGCCGCTGTCTTGGTAATAATTTTGGTGGTTTGCAGACTACAGCTGGTTAATTTTGGATATTAGGGTGTGTATCGGCAAGGGGGCATTGTGTTTGGTTGATGAGGAGGAGTAGGACCCAGTCAGTAGCAGCGGAAAGACGCTTTCTCACTTGCAGGTGTGAGGGATCCAGGTTACAATCTGTTTGCGCTCCTGCAGTCTTGCCACTAAATCAATCCGATTCCCGTTAGTGTCGATCCTCTCTGAGGTGGGTCCATTGTACCTCTGTACCTCTGTTCTCTCTCCCTTCTTAGATCGTTGTGTGTGTGGTTGTGTCAGGCATTTTTTTTTTTTTTGCATGACAAGAGAGAAGAGTTACAAAAGAATTGCAGAGTCTTGGATACTGAGTCTATATGACTTTCCATTTCGCTCCAAAAGAGGAGTAATTGTGAAAAGCCTCAGCCATTAACAGCCATGTTTGCACCCGGGTTCGGGACAGCCCGGTTATAATGAGGAGCCCCACCCCCCTCCCCACGCGATGGCCGCCCCCGTGTTCCTTTCCCCGGGTCTTGTGTGCCTTCCCAGTCTCGCCGCCTTTCAGATTCATTTCCAGGTAAACACATCGCAACGGGCCACAGACCTGCAGCCAACAAGCGTTGTCACAGCTGTGTGGGATAACGGCATGCCCGGACCTCGGCCCTGCTCCGGAATGTTTGCCGTCACCACAGGCGGTTGGCAGCCAAACGCTGCTTCCACAGATTTCTGAAGAAAGACGTCCTCGCTATTAATTTCGCCTTGACGAATTGCAAGCTTAACCTATTGCCCTGAAATTTCTTAAGGAAGGGATGGGTGGAGAAAGTGGGGCAAAAAAAAAAAAAAAAAGACTTGGGCAAATACGGAAGGTCGTTCAGAAGAAGCACAGTGAGGAGATCCTGCTATGAACGAGGAGCTTGTAGGCGCAGCTTCCCCCACAGGCTCTGATTGTCTGTCGTAGCGTTGGACCCTATAGTCGTCCTTTGCTCGCAGCAAGTCAGAGATCTGATCTTTCGTTCTGCTGTCTTGCCTGGAACCGATCCAGGTAGCGTAGATTTGAGGGTTTCGTGAGCATCGGTGTCCTCGGCGTAAGAGCCAGGCAGGCTCCCACGCTCAAATCCCCGGCGACCCCCTGGCGTTTTGGCAAGCGGACCGCCGTGGCATGCGAGCGGTGGTTTCCGTCGGAGGTGCTTCGCGGCCATGGCCCTTCAAGCAAGTCGCAGTCCGCTGTTACAGGATCAGGGAGGGAAGAAACTGAAACCTTAGGTTATACATCTTGTGGGATTATTTGGGAAAAGGGTAAATAGGGACATATCGAGGTGTATGTGTGTATCGTTTTTGCTGTATTTATGGGAACATCTTTGGAGTAAATGTCCTCTGAATGAGTATAATACAAATTGTGTGTGTGTGTGTGTGTGTGTGTGTGTGGTAAGCAGACAACCTGCCGGTCAGCTTTGCTTACATAAATTCTTGCCGCACCAAACAGTACCATTCATTTAGGTGGCATCCCTTGTTTGAAGTTTAGTCCAAACCACCTTCATGCAAAAATCTCTCAAATTACTTGAAGCACCACTTAATTAGGGGGAAGACCTGGTTGTGGACCGGTCCTGCCGCGTTTCATCCCTGAGGGTGTGGAAGTGAACAATAATGAAATCATGGTCCCCTAACTGAAAAAACCGAGCTTCACAAAACACCGTCGTCCTTCCTGCGCTGAGGGAGAGCGTGTTTGCTGGGGCTGGATCCAGAATCCTGCGCTGAGGGAGAGCGTGTTTGCTGGGGCTGGATCCAGAATCCTGCGCTGATGCTGCTTCAGCTACCATGTTATGGATTCCCTGTACAGGGAGATGGTTGCGGTCGGCGCAGATCTTAGCATCTTCTGTGTTAATTGGCACATACGTGCAAACGCCACATCACACCAGGCCTAGAGACTTGATTTCTGCCACAAACCCCTGTGCATAGATAAAGGGGCAGAGCGGAATTCACTTGGCAAGCATACTTCCAGAATTCTCCATCCAGTGTGTCTCGGAAAGCCCAGGAATGTGATGTCTGTTGTAAGGTTTATTTGCATGTTTTATCTAACTGCCCACATTGCAAACTTTCACAGACAAAAAAAGTTTCCCCTGCAAATTTGATAATCTATGCAACTTTTCTACTGAGTTACAATGTCATTTATATTGTCTTTCTAGAAAGGTTTTGTCTTGAATGTGGACCTTTTAGTGCCAGCGGATCTCAGAAAATGCCCACTTCACTGTCACATGTGGCCCGGACAGGCTAGAGTGTCTATAATTATTGTGTTACAGAGAGAAGCATGGCTGCTCGTGAACACTGATGGTTTACAACATAATAACTGCCTGAACTTTTTTTTTTTATTATATTGATCATGAAATTTTTATAGTGATGTTCTACCCAATATACAAACTTTCGGTCCAGCTTGTAATTTAAGACTTCAGGTTTTAAACACTGACGGGAAGTGTTACTTTGTATGACAAAGGATGTTTTTTGACAATCATGCTGACCTTCAAACCAGCACAGGAAGTCGCAAGATTGCTGAACGCCAGCATCTAGTAATGGTACACTTTTATCTAAATCGTCCCCTCCCGCAGTTCCTATCCTGCACATACAGTCCTGCTGTATTATCCACACAGAATATCAACGAGCGCTTTTCAGAGGAATTGAAAACCATTCAGAGTTTGGAGTCTTATTACACGTGCCAAGATCGGTTCTTGCCCAAGATGGGATATGATAAGAGTGGCCGTTGATAACAGTTCTTTGTATCAGATCGTGGGCCCGTTGTGTCCCCAGCATGGACGTTGACAGAGGGCTGTTCGTCTCAGGGGTGTCTGCCGGTGACAGAATGGCAATTTAAAATGTGTGGGGTCACGGAAAGTGCGTGCAAAGTCCTTTCCATCAAATATACAGCTTGAAATGCTTCAATTCAATATGTGCTGTGAAAAGGTGTTCAGCAACATGGATTATCTGGTAGAGGAAAAAAATGCATGTAGCTGGTTAGAGTAACAGGCATCTGTCTATCGTCCTCTTTTGTTTCACCATGTCTCCACTAGTTTTTCAGCAAGTCTTGTGTGACGTATAAGATGTCAGTGCCCCTGGTAGATTCCGTGACTCTCTTGGATGGAACGCAATGTTCAAATCCTGGATCCCGTACATTGGCTCTGCCTAGAAATGAATGGGTCCAAAATAACAAAGCCAGTCTCACGTCCCGTAATTGGAATTTTGATTGCAGTGTAAAGTGCACCTGTTTTTATTCCTAATGTATAAACTTTATTTTTTTCCCATCTCAGACAAACAGGACAGAGTCAGTATGACACTGGTTCCTGAGTAACAGGAGCACAGTTAGAGATTTGGGCCCCCAACCCAGGTCAATCCAATTATATTCCAAATTCATTAGGGCCCCTGTCACATACTTTGGGGTCCTTGGAATCAAGAGTGCTTGTATCAGTAGGGGCCAATTCAGCCTGCAAGAATACTGAGCCCTTAAGCCAATGCAGTACTCCCACACTACTGGTCGGAAAGCCCCTACTATCCAAACCCAAATTTACGTCCTTGCTTGGAATTGTCCTAGAAACGCTTATTATTATTATTATTATTATTATTATTATTATTATTATTATTATTTTAATCTGAGTAATTGTACTTACAGAGAAGTACTGAAACAGCCTTGCTTCATTGTAAAATACAAATGATAAATATTCATATATCATTACCCACCTCACTACAAACCGCTGTAAGTCTGATATTTTCTGCTTGATATTGTTACATTTAATTCTTGTTCTTGAGGCTCGTCTGTGGTATTAATTTTGAGAAAATACAGATTTTGCGTTGTCTAGGCAGTAGAATGAGGTTGCTGGTTTCACTGCCATGCGACCCCCGCTTGTAATTCACTTCAAATGCATTGGCAAACGTACCTCCTAGCGCAGCAGCGCTCAGTGAAGGCGCTGCTGGAATTGCTTCCATGAGAGGGCGCTCTAAATCTTAATAGTAAATCATTAATATTATTTCAACAATTATCACTCAGCGAGTGGTTTTGTTATTTTCGTTTATTTATAATTATAACAGCAGTAATATTATTATTCTCTTTTTGTAGTTTATATATTATGTTCATTCACATTTAATAGAATTTTTTTAATATATAATAGCAATATATGACTGTCCATTATTTAAAAAAAAAAACCTTTATTTGTACATTATTCAGATATGGTTTTATTCCACATCTCCATTGTTCGAGTATCCTGTAACATAAAGTATCATATATATTTTTTAAGTACTTGTGGAAAGGTGCGTACACTACATTACACATTATTTATTAAATAAGAAATTAGTTTAATTTATTTTTTTTATTTATCTGTTTTCTATCGAGTTTACCCAGACGAATCAGTGAACTGTTGGAATACATCAGTGAAATATTTGCATGTATGTGTGTATGTATGCAGTATAAGATGTCAGTGAATTTCATATAGGCCTATATATGAATATGTGTGTGTGTCTGTGTCTGTGTGTGTGTGTATATATATATATATATATATACACACCCCGCGACCCAGTAGGATAAGCGGAT
>JAABNY020000025.1:23661164-23675303 GCA_015164015.2 Brevimyrus niger | reverse complement strand
TGTTGTGTGTGTGTAAATTCAGGGCTTGAACTGCTCAAATTTGATTTAATATGTACTGCGAAACGGCTTTCGGTAATATATATATATACTAGTGTGTGTCTGTCTGAGAGAGGGGGAGAGAGAGGGGTTAATTGGCCTCAGCAGAAGTTGCAGTTATACAGAGGGTGCTTTATTAGATAATTAGATTCTGTGTTATTGTGGATCATCCACAAAATTAACCTCGCGACTTTTGTACTCGGATATTTGGTTTGTCCGGGAGGGTCATTTTCTTAGTTTCATCGCTCAATATTTGCTTTGTTTCGAAACGCTGGAGATACCAGCGGGCCGAGGTAGAAGGTAACCTTGCGTGTATACACTCTCTGATTAACTAGTTCCGCAAGCATCCTAACTAAGCACTAATCGCCTAACAATTGCAATAAACAGAACAAAGATAATACACCATGAATCTTAACATATTCAATCAGCTAGTACAAGAATAGAAAATGCACTGGACAACATTTCCTTGACTCGTATAGAGATTTTCACTAAAAAGGATATCACGTAATTATTTCCATAACTATACCCATGTTTACGATCGAAATTGTGCAAAAAATGAACGTAATAGAAAAACACAATGCCGAATGAGGGCCTGATATACTGCGTTTATAAGCGTGTGGCCGTTCGAATAACATAAAATTTTACAATACAGACCACACTCCTCGCAAAGTACAAAAAAGCCATATAAACGCGCTTCTTAAATTCCCGAGCAATACAAATGTTGCGCATGATAAAAAACATCTCCCTTGGAACAACAGTTTAAATTCCTTCTCCTTTTCAAGCAGCAAAAACAATGAGATTACCTTATAATGAATCTTTTCAGATTGGGGCTGTTCTTTTTTTTAGTTAGCGCAGGTGTACAATGGGGGGCAAACCCAAGAGCCTCGCGCCTAGGTGTGAGCAGATTATTCAAATAGGGCAACGAAGAAGACAGGATTGGAGGCTCGCCTGTCGCACAGCGCTATATCACCGCGTTAACAGCCAGGATCTAACGTCATTTCAGCTGCAGACATCATCGGGCGCTGCTCCGCGCCTGTGGGCACCGCCGACAGCGAAGACACACATGCGCCTGTCACAGACTACAGTGCAGACCAGCGACCTGGCCATCCTGCTGTGTAATACCGAGTTTTAAAGATCTTTCAAGCAGTCTGCTGCAGGAAAGCCATTGGGGGAAAAGTGTTCCACGATGCTTGGTGCAGTTAAAATGGAAGGACACGAACATACAGACTGGAGCAGCTATTACGGGGAGCCCGAGGTTGGTAGCTTATATATATTTTTTTCGTCTAAAGCCGATCCCATTTTATACAACTCAATATTAGCCCTGAGATAATATTAACTTTGTGATCAAATATTGACTTGAGGCACCTCCAAATCCTCCCCAATCTCTACACTGCACTATCCTAACAAACTTGGTTTGGCGTATTGGGGAATGTTTTTTTTCCAAGAGTGATTCTTTTTGTATACATTATTATTAATAACAGTAATAGTAAACAAACTCTCGTTCTAATGTGGGACATATTTACTTTCGTGACCACACGCGTCAGCTACATTCAACTTCATGATACGCAATACAGCAGTAAAATTTATATCTTTATTTTCATTTATCAATCTAAAATAATTTAGTACTATTTAAACACCATTTAAAGTATTGTTTTTAATGTTTTGTGTGTGTGCGTATACAATTATGTATATTAAACGGTTTAGAACAGCAAGTAATTATTTACATACAAATGCATTACAACTGCACATTACAATTGCATTACGACTTATTTTGCTGAAATTATGCTTTTAACTATTAACAGGAATTAACTTCGACTATTATAGGAATTAACATTACTTGCATATTTTGTGGAAAAGCAACTGAAATATAGTAAGTTTATAACTTTGCGTTTTATCTCTCCTCTCAGTGTTACACCTCCGTTGGCAACATGAACACGGGACTGGGAATGAATTCCATGAACACTTACATGAGCATGTCAGGAATGAGCACTTCGACTAACATGACAGCTAATGGCATGAACATGTCTTACGTAAACACCGGCATGAGCCCTTCTATGACGGGAATGTCGCCGGGCGCCGGGGCCATGAACGGCATGGGAACTGGCATGGCAGGTATGAGCGCGGCGCTCAGCCCGAATATGAGCCCAATGACGGCGCCGCCGCCGTCCATGAACGCCTTGACGTCTTACACCAACATGAACGCGATGAGCCCCATGTATGGACAGTCTAACATAAACAGATCCCGGGACCCGAAGACCTACCGGCGAAGTTACACCCACGCCAAGCCGCCGTATTCTTACATCTCTCTGATTACCATGGCTATTCAGCAGTCGCCTAATAAAATGCTTACATTAAGCGAGATCTACCAATGGATCATGGACCTTTTCCCATTTTACCGCCAGAACCAGCAGCGCTGGCAGAATTCTATTCGTCATTCATTATCTTTCAATGATTGTTTTCTTAAAGTTCCTCGATCCCCGGATAAGCCTGGCAAAGGCTCTTTCTGGACCCTTCATCCCGACTCGGGAAACATGTTTGAAAACGGCTGCTACTTGAGGCGGCAAAAGCGCTTCAAATGCGACAAAAAGCTTTGCAAAGAGTCCGGCAGAAAAACCTCGGAAGGCGGATCTAACAGTAGCTCCGAAAGCTGCAACGGCAACGAGTCCCCGCACTCCAGTTCACCCTCAAACGAGCAGAAAAGGTCCATGTCAGACATGAAATCCAGCCAGTCCCTGAGTCCCGAGCATGCGGCGTCGCCGAACTCTCAGGCTCAGCATCTCATGTCTCAGCACCACTCGGTCCTCGCGCATGAAGCGCATCTAAAACCGGAACACCACTTTTCATTTAACCACCCGTTCTCCATCAACAATTTAATGTCTTCAGAACAGCAACATCACAAAATGGACTTAAAGACTTATGAGCAGGCGATGCATTATTCCGGGTACGGTTCTCCCATGCCTGGGCCACTGTCCATGGGTTCAATGGCAAGCAAAGCGGGCTTAGACTCATCGTCAATACCCAATGACACGTCTTACTATCAAGGTGTGTATTCCAGACCAATCATGAACTCCTCTTAAATATTCACAGACGGACATTTGATAGGTAATTTGTAAATTTGTAAAATGATACTTTGTGCACATGCATTCCAAATATTTTTTAATGTTTCCGAAGGGTTTAGTTGTCGAGTTTGTTTAGTAATTCTTTTGTGAAAGGTTAAGATGTGACAATATCCGTTTTCATCCCATATCTCGCCTTTTAATACGGACCAAAAATCACTTATTGTAAAATAGGACGAGGATACCGGATTTGCTGATGGACCTTAAGACGTGATTTGGGAAACCTGGACTTCTTCAAATGTTTGTGTATTCTTTATTTATGACTTGTAAATGTGTATTCTTGTAGTTGAAACAAGGATAAAATCTATATTAAAGTGTTATTGTTTTTTTCTGAACACAATCGCAAGAGTTTTTCATTTGAAATTTTAAGATGCAAAGGTGCTGCCTGTGTTAAATAAAACATAACAAGGACATATGTGTTAAGATATCATATATAATATGTTATATAATGTTTTTTGCAAGCGATGGTCTATAGGGCATAAGAGTATACGTAGATTTCGGTAGATATTTTAATTGATGCAGACTCAATTTAAACATTCATCGGAGAACACGAATTAGAGAGCTTAAGGTAAGATGAATGTTATTTGACGAGACAAATCATTACCTAGCATCCAAAATAAGCATACATTTTCAGATTATGAAATATACACATGCCGTGCTAAAAACAACAACGATGACAATAATAAATGATAATAAATACTACTACTAATAATAATAGTAATACTAATAATAACATGATATGGAATTACTTCAACTGACTTGTGATTTCGCAGCCTATGATTGGGGCTGTTTTTTTAGTTATGAAAAACATGTTTAGATTTCGCAGTTACATGGCCAAAATATTTTTGTCGTTGTTTAGTTCCAAGTTTCTTCATTGAAGAAAGCTTGCAACGAATTCAGTCAAACACTGAGGGTTTTAACGTTTGAATGCAGTAGTCAAAAATAATGAAAAAGGTAAGGCGGTGGAAGTACTATTTGCACATATAATTTATAATTTTCCTCTGGTATTCCCCGACATGTTCAGCAACAATTCAAGAACTAGTGCAAAACGTCACGAGCACAACGGTGCTGCTACATTGAATCTCGGTAATGATTATGACGCACATGCATGAAAATTTAATCCAGTTAACCTAAACAAGCAACATAGTTTCATGTGAAAACTGCATATATAATACTAATTGTCAAGCTTCCCTACTTTTTAATTTCCCATACAATTTCAAACTATGTTCTTATGACATTGTTCATGACACAGTGATTATTAATGTTACAGCTTCACCCGAATAAAATACAATAATGTATTTTAATCAAAAACATATTCGACGCTGAGAACAGTTTTCGCTGACTACATTGGGCATATGCATTGATTGAAGCTAATTCGTTCAATTTTGCAACCAGTATAATTCAATGTTTTATAGTGCGTTTTTAATATACACGTCCATATATCCTACACAACACACTTATTATTCCAGTGAGCAATTCAGAAAAAAACGACACCATCCAATAATACTACCACGCGGAAGTCTATATATTAATTATGGTCTGGGTTTGACCCAAACTTCATATAATCTGTACTTGTTTTATATATCGGCATAATAACAGCAATTACGGTTACAAGGAAATTGTCCTATTATGGATAATATGTTTGTGTTAATATTCCGCATTCAGGTGAGTCATCTAATTTCTCACACGTTACCCTCACTTCAAAATAAACCGAAGTGAACCCAAAATGGTATCGTTCAAATCCCCCTTAAATTCCTCATTGTTCGGAGAATGCGAGACTCCGACTGAAATCTCGCCTCTCTTTCTCAGACTCGCCGGTTCTCGCTGTTCCCCCCTGCGGGAGGACACACAAGTTGCCGTCTAAGGATGAAATTTGTTTCATTATCACATAAAAGCCTCCCGAGGCGTTGAAGAATAGATGTAGAAAATGGGCCAGCTTTGGGAACAATGGGAGCTGAATGTGATGTTCTAACCTGTTGTGTTCTGTATCGCTAAGCCATTGTCAGGGGCGCACTTTTAAACTACTTAGCGGGTCCCACGCCAATGACCCTAACTGATAAGATGCGGTTCTCCCGCGAATAAATCATAATCTCGGCTTGTCACCCTGATTACCAGAGAGAAGTTCGTCCCTTTTATATTAGTAAGAATAAGATGTGAGTCTGCGCCCGGACTAGCGCCGCGGTCCGAGGCAAAGCGTTTCCACTTGATGTTGTATATTAAGTCACTCTCTAGGCGTTTTGAGTGTACATTTATTCTCCCATTCCTGCGCACAAATCTTCTTTTAAACACTCCTGACCTGCGAATAAACACAGCCAGTAAACAATCAAATGGCAACATAAAGGGATATAGGATGTGTACAGGTACGACCAAATTTGAGTAGTGTAAACTTTGAATAGGAAGACGTCATATGTCAGCAAATTTACACAGACGTTAAATTTCGTTCTCTTCATTTTAGACATAATGCTAAGCTGAATTTTTATAGCGCACTGATCGATATCTCTGTAAAATAATCATTTTTTTAAACTAGCAGGGCAGTGAAATCTTTGCTTTGTGCTAAAGTCAACACTGACAGAGTTTGAGCTCAAATAAATGCCGTGATGCTTCCAGTTCTTTGCAGTGAGGTAAGCTGCCGAAGCTCTATAACTGGCCTCTTCGCGCTTTCCATTTATCAATGGCAGCAGCTGAATCAGGTAGGAACTCGAGAATTTGTATATTATTTTTTGTTTAATATACAGTCGGAAGCTATGAATATTCGGGTCACGTTTCCCTTCGGGGTTACACGTTTTTAATATTTACTTAAATATATAGACATCTCGAGGCTGGTCCTTATTTAAGCTTCATTGGTTTTAATGGGGATGAGGGTTTGAAGCTGCTGAAGAGGCAACCTAAGGCAGGCAGGAGTGTGTTAGCGGCTGTTCTCTTGGTTTCAGACTCTTGTGGTTTGTGTGTCACGGATCTCCGCGCCAACTGATTGATAGTCCTGATGTTGTCAAGAGAGCGCGCTCGACCGGGGGCCTTTCTCTGTGTTACAAACGAGCTCGGGCGACAACCATGCGCTCAGTACCAAGTAATACAAAACCACAACGAGTCGGCTTTTGCTGAGGGTAAAATTCTTAGGTGAACGTGTTATTATCCCAAAAAATAGGCCTAAATAGTCACATATTAGTACAATCATAATGAAACCTTTTCAGTAGCATTTTTGTGTTAGATCTCTAGGCAGATTGGCATTAATTTTATGCTGTTAAGATCAATGCCATTGATTTAGTTCTAGGGTAGAAAAATTATACTTTCTTGAATACTTTCAAAAATGTATTGGCTCCTTTTAATTCTATTGAATAAATCCCGAATATAACTTACTGGTTTGTATTAAGAATGATTTCAATTTTCAACGGGGCGAATAAATAAAAAAAAATAAAACTAACCCTAAAACTAAAATTATAAATATTATTTATTTATATTATTTATATTATTTTATAAAGTATATACAATGTAACAGAACTAACCCGTTCCGTCATTGGTTAACACAGAATGCTGTTATTCGTCATTACTCCTATTATTCTCAGTTATTCATATGATTAAATATTAAATAGTTTTAATGTTAATTTAACAGCGTCAATTAATTCGATCTAATTCATTTTCACAGGAATTTAATCTAATTTATATATTTGACATATTTAAACGTCTAAATCAGCAACGTCAGTCCTTACCTTCAAATCGTAAAGCCGGCGGCTCTGACAATATTTACGCCTTTTCACTGAAACGCCAATGTAAGCGATGCGTACATTTCGAATTTAAATTTAAAAAAACCTTACAGGCCCATTGTTAATTAACCAATTCGAAACCATTTTAAGTCTAATCATTAGAATGTGAGTTAATACGTTCAGGTAATTACAAGGGTGTTTATTAAATGCTGCAACAAACACATAGGCTATACATTTTTAAATGTCGACTTGAATTTTGCTTGGGCCCACCGGTGTTCGTGTTTATACTCGGTTGTGATATCCGTATTTGTGTATGATTTGATTAAAAAAATGGTTCCTTTTTTATTAATGCAATAATGTTAGCGCAGAGTGACGCTTATGTATTTTGCAAGAAAAAAATACAAAATAATGCACAAGGCTTTTTTGAATGCCAACGGCGCCAATAAGTTTTATATTATTATTTTTATTATTATGATTTATTTTTATATTTTATTTTTCTTTTGTGCCATTACTTGACTAGCCTATCCTTTAACCGGATAATGGAATCTATGGCATAGCATCAAAAGGCTAATCGTTTTTAAATAATTAATTCCCTCCATTTCCAGAAGTAATTGCAAGCCCTCAGATTTGTCCATTACTCGTCATTAAACGAGTGTATACCCACGTACTTCATTTCAGATCTTTTGATGGGGCGATAACCCCAGTCAAGCAGACTCTAGTGGGCATTAAATGGGAATGGCCTTTTGATAGTTAGGTTCAAAGCGGAACGGCTTCTTGTTCGGAATTCTTTGATAGAGAAATGACAACACATACCAGAGAATAATGTAACTTTCAGAGGTGTTGCTACTTTGATATAAATTTCTTAATTGTACATCAAGCCTTCTTAGTTGCTCTGATATGCTAAAGTTTTGTGTCAAATTATCATATGTCCCTTTTCAAACCGTTCAGATAAATAGTACCTTAACAGATTAAAATAAGTAACGAATTCTTCTACAGCACGGAGCATCTAGAAATTGACATGTAGGCCCAAAGATTCCAGAAGGCAGATTTTGGTTGAGCTTCTTTCACAGACAGACAAACACACGCACAAACACACTCAGGCAGACACAAAAAGGGTTTTGAAATGTCAGAGGAGACTGAAATGCCTTTGCAAAATACTGTGGTACTACATCACAGAGACCCGTATTCTGTTGTTATAGCAACAAGATCAGCGATGCTCCATAAGGCAGCTTGTTGATCCTTTTACTTTGGTAACCCGATTTAATTACATTTCTTACCAGTCGCGCGAATTTGCATATTTCCCAAAGAATAAGGTTTTACTTACAGAAACAGAAGTGGGATATTTTGAGTACAGTGCGCGGATAACAACGTAAAGAGAATTTTAGAAATTTCTTGAAAACTGGGATACGTGATTAAAACATGCAAAGCGCAATGACGACGAAGGGTCACTGCTGCTCGCTGAGAATATTTCATTCGAGCCGTCATAACATGCTCACGCCGTTAGTGCACCTAAATCGCACGACGAAAACCTTCTTACAACTGGCACAGTAAGTCGTCTACTTTACCCAGAAATGACCTATCTTCAACCGCTCGTGTCTAAATTTTATTTCTATCAATCGCTTTAAGTTCTGACAGGTCCAAAACTCATATCGCAATTTATAAGAAAGACTTCCACCCACTAGTTTGCTTAAATTTCCCGGGGCCCGGAACACCCAAGTAGAGCCGTCTCCTGGGTGACGGCGGTACCCCGATCTTACAAGCTGTAATTCTGCTTTAGCCCATTGCAGGGGTGGGACGGTTCACACTATCCCGACTTAACTCTTCTTTCACTGGAAACACCCCTAATCCTATATCTTAGCAAGGGAAATGGCTATCCCACAGTATATTAAAGGACAACAAAGTCAAAATTCAAAGCTGCCCCCTAGGTTTCCAGCAGGCAGTTTCTGTTCAGAGCAGCAAGCTTAATTTAGGCCCGTCCCGATAGGCAACATCTTTACCTCAAAATAAAAGTGAAGACCTTTTTTTATGTATTCTCAAGATCTCCTGCGAAACGAAATTGGTTTAATCGCCCGCAGAATTTTCAGAAAAAGGACAGACAATAAGAACAGCTACGGTAATGCGGAAAAGTAAAACATACACGTAGGTTACATGCGATTGTTTTAAATATTGGTAAACCAAGGTATTATTAAACTGACGTTTCGTAATAGCAAGAACCACTACCGACACTAAAAGGGGCGGTGGGGTTCATCTAAGTCAATATTCCTTCAGTTGCCGTCATAAATCAATACCCTTGCAAACCATTGGAACAGCACGATGGATCAGGAATAGCGTTTAATAGCGCTAAAAAACGCAAACATTTTTATTTTACCATTATCACTAACATAATGCATGTGAAAATATACGGATATTGGTGAAAGAACATATATCGAATGTAATTTGAATTGAATTGTAGAAAGGTCAACCGTTAACTGTGCATGATGCTAAGATTAACCTAAATTATTCGTTGATATGCTTTTCTTTAAGTCACACTTTGAAATCAATATCAGTCATATCCATTGCGTTGTAATGTTGTATATTTCTCAGAAATTACAAAACATTGCAAATAAAACACCATTTATTTAAAGTAACATTTATTATAAACGAGGCATTGATTTGAGATTATTTTGTGAATACAGTGTGCTGCATACAAATCTCACATTATTTCGATGTATTTTAAAAAATAACCAACAATAAAATTATGTTTTTCGCTAATGATACATGAACGAAACGTCCGATTATTAAAGCAGAACCGAGACCGAACCTTTATTGCTGGCGCGTTTCTGTAACTGTTATCTAGGGGCAGGTGTCTCATTTTATAAACTTCATTGAGGGTAAAATTGTTGCGGTGTAGTTTACATAGCTTTAAGGCCTCTCCAGTGACAAATCGATGCTCAGGGCCATTTAACCAACACAACTGGAGCCCCCCCATTACGAATTAATTATTGTCCATTGTACTTTTTATGCTTTTAATTCACGAGTAATGTCGGTAAGATGTAAACTATTCCTGTTGAAGCGTACGATATTCTCAAATTAGTAAATTAAAATTGCGAAGAAACTGAACACATTTTCTTGAACAGAATTTGAAAAAAAATATATATATATTTTTGATCAGAGTTTAAACGGGATGTCGAATGATAAATATTTATCGGTAAAAATGTATGGAATAGTTTCATTACATTTAATTTTTAGTATGATGTCTAATTAACAATTGCTAATTTGTATTTCCTTTAGATTACAAAGCCAAGGAGAGCATTGTGTCCGACTGGTAATTTGTGTAACATGTCTCAAATCAAAAGTCTGAATAACGCTCAAGGTTAAACGTATTACACTTCATGAAAACAAAGCGGCTTGTGTCTGACATTATCCGCAAAAGATTAGTTTTTCGATGATGACTTGTGGCAAATCAACGTTCAAATACTTACTTGTAGAAGGACATAAAATGTAATGAAAACGTCAGAAATATAATCTACCTTAATGTAAAGATGATTTAAACTTTTTTTTTTCAACTAAACGTTTAGGAAACATGAAAGCATAAACCGGCAGCTGATGTTGGCGACGGTAATGCTGACGGGTTTCAGATGGAGATTGTTTTGCATTTAAAATTAGTTACATCTGTAATGTTACAAACAAAAAAACTACATAATTGCTGCTGTTGTTCTCATTCGTTGCGAATTATTTTTTTTGCTCATCGTTATTAAATTACATACTAGTATTCCGAAAGGATTTTCCACCACGCATTTTTTTATGTTTCAGGACTTAAAGGAGTGCCCTCGATGAGGACATCGAAACAGGAGCCTGTTAGCGTTTAGCATTACGCACATTTACGGCGAAAGGAGACGATTAAAATCCTTTCTGCCTGTGCTCCGTTCGCCATATAATATTTGGCTGATGGGGTCAAACTGACTGTTCTGGCTGGATCGGGAGGGAACTGAGAATGCCAGTCAGTGATGGGTAAGGTGCCAGTGCGGGCGGGCAGTTAGTGGCCCGATCGATGGTCTGCATACTCCCAGATGCCGAGGGAAAGCTGCAGATTGCTGGTCAAGATACAGCGGCTGGGTGCGACACGAGCTGCGGTCAACATCCTGCCCCCATTAAAGGGCACATCCAGCGTAACCTGATCTGATTGGATCTGATGGTGGAGACTATAGGCTGGATTCTGGGAAGGATTCATCTTCAGTGATAGTGATCTTAGGGATTAGAGGGCTTGTGTAGTGAGAAGGCCCTTCTCTCCCCTGCTCACATGTCGTTCCTGGCATCGGAGGTCCACCTGTTTAATTATACCCGCATAGGTCTCTAGAGTAAAGCAGCGTTTAGGGATACGTCTGATTTTGCTACCTTTAGTAGGAAGGTGTGCAGAAACACAGGCTTCAGGTGACCGATGAATATCGCATCAAGAACCTTCTGATTGACTCTGAAGAATGATATTAGAATTCAACCTCCACCTTCTGTCTTGTCTGAAATTCCAAGGTTCTTCGACGCTAGCATTCATTACAATTACTCAACATTTTATTCGTCTTGCGTAAACCATACTCAGACCTTCAGTACGGTTTGTATGACCTACAGCTTTAAAGAATGGAGTTTTCTCATTTATATATAATATGACATCTATATATATATCACATCTTTATATATATATATATAAATAAAGGACTTGCATCTTATTGGGCCTGGTAATTATTTAACCAGTGGAAGCTAAATGATAATTTGTTTTCCTGCCAGCAGAAAATTTGAGAACAATTCTTGCCTTTAAATTTTCAGAAAGGATGAAGGAGCATTTAAAATGTAAAACTCTTTGAAATGTTTCCTCTTCCAATGACAATCGGGTGCCTCTTATTTTTTTGCCGGTCGGGAAAAATCGTGAGACTGGAAAATAACACGTTAAGCTTCAGATGGGATTAAGCGAGCATGAAATTGTGCCGGGATGTGTACGATTTTATTTTCTGTTTGTTTTCAACAAAGGACGAGCTGATATTACTTTGAACAGAAAACAATGGAAGCAACTTGTCAATGGCTGTGATAAATAAAACCGTATAATCAATGTGATGTGATTCCGGCTGATGGGTCAGATGCATGTGCAGTGGTGGTTTACGCATGCAAGTTATAAAGAACATAACTGGAGAAAAAGGAGAACCGCTGAATGTGGGAGAAACAGGAGGGAAAGGTCTAGATAGACTGCCAGGCCTTGGGGTACGTCTTTCATCACTATGGTGTGAGATTCCTTTTCTGTGGCACCTCTTGAGCAGCCCCCCCCCACTCCCCCATCCTTTCGTAGAACGTAGCGAGTTCAGAAAAATGCTGAAATGTTCTCCTGGTGAGATAGTCACTGTCATCACAAGAACTGACATCATGAACGCACAAAACAATCTAGTCTTACAAGGGCCCTAATGGGGACAAATCATCGCATTAAAACTTCAATTAGCTTTATTTAAATGAGGCACAGTAGAAAGTTAAAACCAAAAATATTTAATGACACGCGTGGTCTTTTCCAAAGTGATAAGAAACAGGCGCTATCATTTGAGGTGATGCTATGTAATGTGGGTGTATGCATGTAAAACGATAAATGGCAGAAGTAATTAGCTGTAATTACGAATAATCGCGGTGCTTTCTAAAGAGAAACGCAGGCAAGCACAAACACACCACGCATGCCGCGGAAAGCGGAGACATCGGGGTTGGTTTCTACCAAGCGCTTCCACAGGCTGCGAGCTGCAGGCGGAGGGGGCAGGTTGGCGCATAGAGAGCTGCGCATGTCGCAAGAAGGGCCGCATGCACTGCAGAAGTGAGAGACGCGCTTGCAGGGATTACTGCTGGGGAAACCTTTAAAGGATGGCTCTGGTCGTTTTTTTTTTTTTTTTAAAAAAAGCTTATTGAAAAACTGTAGGCCAAAGGTCTTCTGGAGCCTGTTTTTCCAGTCCTCCTCAAGCCACTGACAGTGTCGGTGCACGAAAAGAGAGGAATAAGTTAGTTTAAGGCTGTTAATTCTGTTAATCAGGCCCCTAAGTGTTTATGTAGAATGAAAATGTTCATTTACGGCTGAGGTATGCCTCAGCCCTGCAGACCACTCCACCTTATTGCTAGGCTGTAGTTATGAGGAGATTATGCACATTACATAATAATTACATTAGAGCTTCCCTTACCGCAAAACACAATGGGTTATTAAGTGTATATTCATCACTGGATAAGTAGACGTGCAAAAAATCCAAAATGGAGGAAAATTGTATGTGTTGGTCAATGGTTATTCCAATCACAAACTGGGAAAAGAGGGTAACCGATTATTTTAAAAAATTGCAGACTTGAAAGGAGCGAATTGTTTGTATTCTGATGAAGATGTTGGCACTGCGATGTCTGTTGGGATGCTGTATGAAAATTCTTCTCATGAATCTCTGGATTTTTTTCCCCCCTTTCAGCCTCAATATAACAGGCAGTGGATTTAAACAAAAAAATAGGTACAATTTGGAGCAGAGGCATGCTTTGGGTCGTGTATCTGCGGGACAGGAGTGCCCTCGTTAAGGAACTTGACCTGCAATCGAAGGGATGCCAGTTTAAATCCAAAGAAGAGGACTAACCCCATGCCCTTCAGTGGAGATCTTAAAAGAAACTACACTAAGTATCTAGTTGTATGATTGGGCACAAGTGTATAATTGCTGGCAATGTTAACATTGCTATTTCAGCGGGCCCACGCTAAGTACATAATAACATTTAATTAGATGTTGCAATGCACACAGACAATAGGCTTTTCCTCAGTAGATTGCTTCAGCTCATTAAAATAGTGTCAGGGAATTGAGACAAGCAGTCAATTTGTTTAGGCCGTCAGAAATCGGAGAAAGCGGCCTCACAGTGCGAAAAATGGCTGACAAATCAAAGCGAGAATCTGTGAGAATTTTTTCACGTTCTTTGAGCCTTTATAACATTTACATATATATACCAAAAAAACAAATTTGTCACAAAGCTGTATTAAGTTAACTTCATGAATGTGCTTGTTTTTACGTTATTGACACACTTTTTTTTTAAATCATTTTTCAGCATAAAGCTCATTTCGCTGTAAGACAAACACGTTTAACACAATGTGCAGCTTGTGTCATCCTGCCGGTATGATGGAGAGACAGTCGTATCTCCCTCTGGCTCTAGGTATAATACTCCTAATTGCGTTTTTACTCTCCGGTTCAGTATAGGCCCGATAAGTTTTGGGCTTGTTGAGCCAGAATAAACCTGACTGACTTGCCGCAAAGAGATATTTGCTGGCCAGTAAA
>JAABNY020000025.1:23649747-23660932 GCA_015164015.2 Brevimyrus niger | reverse complement strand
AGAATTTTTCCCAAGGCTGCTGGCTGGTGAGAATGACATGACATAGCGTGGAGGGTAATTAAATTTTCTGTCAGATTAGCTGCCCAGGCAGTGCAGCGCCTCCTTACTCCTTTTGCACTGAGCCGATCCCCTTATTTTCCAATTTGCAATAGAAAGACCCCCAGAGGAGATATTGAGCCGGTGACAAGGGAGACGAAAACAGTTGGGGGACTTAACGACATCTTACATGTAAGGACCCCCCCCCTCACAACTCCCAGCCCATTTGGATCAGTCCCATTGATGTGCGGCATGTGTTGTACATATCTGCTCACTCATGGGGGGGGGGCTGCCTCTCTCCCATATAGGTGGGAATTGAAGGTACCCAACCTGCAGAATGTTACTATGACAACAGGACGGAATTTTATCATGGGGTTCTATAAGCTGTTTGTAAGATGATTCGAACTGCACGATACACAGAGTTGACAGTAACCCTCAAAGATGGCATTTGTGGGCCGTTGCCTTCACTCAGACCTGAACTCGTAACGGGCGACTTGTTGGGAGCGGGGCACCCACCGTGTCATGTGACCCTGTGTCGGAGGTAGCGATTCCCAACAATGCTGCCAGTCTCTCTGGGTTATGACCTGAAATTGCCTCCTTCGTAACGGCGTCGCCCCTGTGCACACGGCCTGGGATTAATTCGGTTACCGCTAACTGTTTCAGTCTCTCACAATACTTGGGGTTAACAGAGGAGTCAGTATTTCGTGGGGAGCTCCAGCGCGAATGCAAATGGCCGACGGGGCCCCAGGCGGCATGCAAAGCGTGGTGTTAGTTGCCCTCGCCGCCGTTTGACTGGCGGCTTGCTAATGTTCGCGGGGTGGATGTGAACGCAGGGGAGGGTTACCGCTGGGGCAGCGCTTAGCCCGCAGTGTGATTCATTTTCATTACCACTTTTTGAAAGGTCCACGCTGTTTATTCAAATGCAAATATGCCTCGCTTACGTACAGTCCAAAGTCCACTTCTAGATCCACAGCAGTCATACACTGGGACAGTTTGAGGTGCTCCCCTCCCACCCCCCCCCAAAGAGGGCTTGGCTTCACAATGATGTGGACGTGATGTGAGCTCAAATTTTTCAAGTAAATGCAGAAAAAATATGTCAGGACCGCCGGTGGCCCAAGTCCGGATCAGTAATAACTCAGATCAGCTCGTCATACAGACGACAGGTTGGGGGGCTGGGAGTGGGGGTCCGTGCCCATGTTAAAGAAGGGATGGACAGCAGTTAAAAGGTGCATCTTAACACATTCCTGGCTGGATTTCAGGCAATGTAATGGACACCTAAACCTGCTGGACATCGAATTCTTAGTGGAAGATATCAGGACATCAGAATGCTGGTCGATGGACCTATTCACTGCCATCCATATGCACTACATCCATAGTCATGTTCATACTGTCATTGTATCCAGCAGAGGTTAATGCTGTATTTCTGTTCATTGTTTGTAATGATTTTGAATTTGCATACTATTTCCTATTGCCATGCTGTCTGTTACCGTTCTTGTGTCGTTATTTGCGCTATATCGTATTTGTACTATTTTGCCACTGCTGTTGTCTGCACACAAGCTTTTCCTTCACCTCTGACAAATAAATGAATTTGACTCGATAAGATTTTGATTATTCAGGAAATATCTCACCTTTTATGGCGAAAGATCACAAATGATCATTTATAAAAATAAAAATAAAAGCCCTATACAGCTTCCTGTTTTATTTTTTTTTTTGCAGAAATTAAAGCCCAGCCTTCTAGTGTGTCATGAAAACATTGCAATTGGCTGCCAGCGACGATGTTTCTGGACAGCAGAAGGTGTCGCCGTGTGTTTCCAGGAGAGCCCTGGCTGCGTAAATGCGAATGACCAAACTGTTTGAACAGACCCGCATCGCCACGCATCTGCACAGCAGCAAAGTCCTTTTTATTTTTCCCCACGTCGTTCTCCCCTCCCAAATCCCCGGCGGCCGCCAACCTGCCATTATTCATGACATGGCGCTGGCAAATCTACTAAATGCATCATTAGTATTGCAGAAATTCATCCTCTATGTATCCAATAACAAATGTTAGGTTGACTACAGGCTTAGGATTTTGTGTGTGTGTATGTGTGCGTGTGTGTGTGTGTGTGTGCGCGCATGTGTGCATTTTGGGTGTGTGCATGCATGGGGGTGGGGGGGGTGGGGTGGCGTATAATCGCTAGGAAACATTTTACTGAACATTTGGTGATAAATGTAGTCGGCCCCCAGCTTAAAGCAATTAATTCAGGATCCCGACGTAAACTCTTCAATCCTTTGACAGCTTGGAGCTGAAATGAAAATGCTAGTTCTCCTGGGAACAGCACAAGATAGTTGGCTCCTTTCTGGACTGTTTGCTCACCGGCCCTGAGAGCTATCCTCCTCGCAGCCTGAAATGCAGGGACACAGACAATGTACCGGGGGAGAGAATGGGAGATGGGAATGAACAGTTTGAACTATTTGCTCAGCAGAAGGGCAGGCACAATGGCCGGCCAATGGGTTTCCCATGAATCACGCCGGGGCCGATTTGGGCCCCTTTGTCTGGGGGTGGCTCTCCCTCCAGCCAGATAAGAGCACAGCTGCCCGGAACCTTTAATTCCCATTGTATATTTTACTGTATAGTCATTTATCTACCTCACCCCCCCAACATCGCACCTCAAAACCTGGCCACAAGACGCATGTTTGTATGCATGCTGGTTTGTCGGCCCCGAGTTTGAGCCCAGATGCACGTTTCTCTACCTGCGTGGGCGTTTCGGACCGAGAATGCTGCCGCAAGAAAGCGAAACAGCGCTGAGATTTGGCCGGGGGGTGGGGGGGTGTGGGGCTTGAGGTGCTGGGCTGGGTTATAGGCATCACAAATGACCCCCATTCAATAGAGGCATCAGAAGTCAAGACTGCGATACAAGACTGATAACCAGCAGCTTGCTGGGCTCTGGACTCAGAGACTCTTCATCTTTAAACAGAGAATTCATATTTTTTTTCTGTATGTTACATTCAGGCTGGATTTAAGCAAAAATATAATCAGATTTGTGTTATTGAAAGTTATCTGAATTTCAAAGAAACAAAGCACGTCAGGAAATATAGCTCCTTGTACAGTGTTCTGCGGAGAGTGTTTTGTGGGCCGTAGAGATAATGGCCTCTGTGACTTCTGTCAACCTGGTTTTGGTGAAAAGTTGGGAGCTAACCGGCCTTGTTGCTGTTGTTTTTAAAAAGCGAATCAAATCCACAACAACCCATGAAGCTGAAACCATGAAATCTTTTTCATCAGAAGCATATCCTATGCAAACAGTGGCTCTTGCTGCCACCCCCCCCCCCACCGCCCCCCGCGCAGGCGGCCCACAGGCCAGTGTGAGCTGAGAGCTGCAGGATTGCTTTCAGAGACCAATGTGATGTTTGACTACAAAAGAGGGCAGGAGTCCTTCTACCTCACATGCTCTGCTGTCTCTGGCCGCTTAGCGTAGCCTCCAGGTCTTGTGTCTGGGACTCCTGGCCTTTCTGTGGGCATTTAAGAGCGCCAATTATATGGGGGGGGGGGGGGGTAGCCAATCAATCAATGACTTACGCTTATCTGCGTATGACTATGCTGTGGATTAATTTTAAAAGGTGCATCTAGAACCTTGGATGAAATTTTGTTCTGTTATCATAGTAATGTTTTGCTGGCCACGGTGAGGGCCGGAGCCATTGTAACCATGCACTGGCGCTGACCCAGGGAGCAGGTACAATCGGCGTGGAGCTAAAGGGCCCGTTCGACAGGTCGCCCAATCCCTGTCCTTATCTGCTTGGCCGAGGCGCTCTGTGGGCTCGCCGGCCCGAGTGGGGTGGATAAATTAATTGCCAGGAAGGAGAGGATGATAAGGAGCTGTTTAAGACACAATAGGGGTCTGATAAACTGAGTGTAAGAATGGGCCATTACAACCTTATCCTTTTCTAAGAAATTCACTAATGCCCGACAGCATAATAAGCTTTGGATGACAGTTCCCCACGAAACAGCAAACCCCTGACGGTTAGCATGATGCTGTAAGGTAACACCATCATTAAAGATGGAGAATTATAAAAATAAAAGTATTAATTCAATGTCTATCTACTTAAAGATATTTCATCTCATTTTTTTGCAACGCCAAGGAATATTCTAACTTATATTAAGTTACAGTTAGGTGTAAGAAAACCATTTTGGTGTTTTGATGTGGTTTTTAAACTTTTCTTTGTCCAATCATTTGAAATACGGAATCGGTAGCAATGCAAATATGAGTCACATGGTAAAAGAGCTCCTGAGACTGGCTTTGGTGAGGGATTTGGACCTATCATGGGATCACAAAGAATCCGTTGGGCCTAAACGCCTAATTTAACCCACACATGCCATGTATCTTCTGCCGTCGCAGTCAGCACAAAGGAATGAAACGTGCTGAACCCAGAGACTGGCTCACAGAAGGTCAGCGTTTGAACATGAAAATGCAGTTGTGAAAAACACGCCACGGATTAACCTAATAATAAACTAATAAACTTTAATACACTGGTAAAATCCACTTTCAGATCATGGTAATCTAATACTGTGGGTCTTTTGAAGTGGCACTGAGAGGGAACTGAATGGATGATGTCAAAGAAATGTCTGTTAGGAGAAAAACACACAAACATGTTTTTGACCGGCAATCCATTCCTTAATTGTTAGTCTCCAGAGTTCTGTTTCGCTGCGAAAAAAAAAAAATATAATATTAACTAACGAATCTACTGTGTGAATGTAGTGTATGGGCCTATTTAAAGTGTTTCCTTCCAATCCTATTTATCCTCCTATCTTGATCTTCACTTGAACATTCCTATTCAGAGTTAATAATGCTGTAACTTTCTAGCAATTCTTGTGGCCCGTTAAGACTCAGTTGTGGCATGTCGAAGTTCTGGAGAACACATCAAAGAAGCACGTCTGACCTCGGTTATGAAGACCAAGGCGGGTGCCTTGTTTCTGTGCGTGTGTGTGTGTGTGTGTGTGTGTGTGTGTGCGCGCACGTGGTCACGCCTGTGGAAGGTGGAGGGTAGGCGACGTGTGCCCGGACAGCACCCAGGGCGCCACGGTCCACTTGTGCCCAGATAAAGCTCCGTTCTCGGTATTTCAGCAGGTGCTATAAAGTGTTCCGCCGGCGTATTGTTGGTGAGCGACAAGAGCTCTGATTCTAGAACCTTTAAAACTGCCTTTGTTAAAAACACACACAGACACACAAAATATTCTCTGAGTCATACAGACTGATTTTTTTTTTTTTTAGCTAAACGCTTCCATACGCCAGGTGTTGTGACAGCTCCTATTATTAATAAGTTTCGGCTCAAGTGTTCCAGTCTGCCACAACCCCACCGGGGGCCTTCCTGCCTGGCACTGCGTCGAGATCCACCGCCTCTTTCTGCACGCACTCCGGGTCGGCGCTGTGCAGGACGTCAGTGGTCGACCCTCAAACTGCGGAGGGGTTGATGGATGGAGGTCAAGCCGTGACTATATGCAACATGGTTGTGGTCCGCTAAAAGGCCTTTAGCCTTCAAAAAAGCTAAACAAAAACAAACAAATAAATAAAAATAAAATATCCTAGACCTGTATGGTAGTGGTAAATCAAGTACAGATGTGAGCTAATTAGGCGTATTTTCCACATGTTAACATTTGGACGTGTTCCACCCAAACGTGTACCCTGGGTCTTAACTCCAAAGGGTGTAAACAGTTTCCTAAATGGACGAAATTACACTTTTACACCTTAGACACACCAGAAAAGATATTTAAATGTATAACATTACAACAATTAACTATTATGGTACTTAAAAGTCATTAAAATTTAAGACCAGGCTTTGCAGTGAGTGACTCCTCGGTAATTGGCAATGTTAAGTGAAAGATGCGATCAAAGACGATTATTATATCGGTTGAAAATGAGAAGTGAAGCGGAGACGTTGAGGGATGCGGAACTGGACGGCTCTTCTGTAACGTGCAGACCCGGCCGGCGGCCACGCTCCTCTTCGCTTTTTTGACACTAAGTGCGCTTCTTTGTTCTTGCTTGGGGCTTCATACAGTCCAACATCTGTTCCGTCCATAGGAATATGCATCAAATGGTCAGTATTCTCGCACACCCACTGCTCTCGCACACATAGGGAAGCACCGATAGGTGATCCCTGCATTTCGCCTCGAGCCATAAAACTTGCCGTTTACTTCCCCCCGTCCTCCACGCGTGAACCGCGCCTGGAAATGTTTAATTTAACAATTATCTAAATTTTTTGCCGCTTGATGACTCTGCCCTACCTGCAAGCTTTAATTCGCGCCACGAGTGTGTCTGGGATTTTATGATGTGTCCAATTTTACCCATCATAAACTAATGTCGCGATCAGGTGCATTTCTTTTTTGCCCCCGGCGCCGCGCGAAGGAAAGCACGAACACTGTGCATTTCATATATGAACATGTTTTAGGAACATGAATCAGAAAACGGATCCAAAGGACTTCCTCCTTTGACTTAAGAGGTGCAAAGTAAAAGTCCTTAATGCATAGTATTCGCAACGACTAAGGCGGTAGCCTTTGTTTTCATTGTTTAAAACAACGCGTCAAACCGCGTGCTGTCTTCCCTAGGAGCACGATCTAACACCAGGTTTTAATTTGTATTCAAACTATATTTCCTAACGTAGTGAAGCTTCAGAATACATGTCAATTTAACAGACAGTTTAGTGTGTCTAATAAATCTCATTTGCATTTTAAAATTACATTTTAAAAGTTCCAAAATATTATGGATTAAGCAGTGTACTTGTTTGGCCAGTTTCGTTAATATCGTTCAAGGATTTAATTTCAATTTATTAACAACTGCTAAAAATGACAGATTCTGAAGTTTTGTGTATCGTCTATTTTTTAACCAGTCCTTTAAAAACTTTCCAAATATCTTACATTTCCATACCTCGTAATTATCGTTTTAAATTAATAAATGACATTTTCGTCTTTGGCTGCATATACTATTTTTGTTGTTAAAACGAAACAACGTATTTATTGAGTTTTAATCCTTTACATTTTGCAATTTAAAAAACGAATTTAATTTTGAATGAAGAGATCACTCCATCGCTTCTTAAAAAATAATTATTATGGGAATAAACACCAACAGGTAAACGCCAGTGTATATTTTTGTTGCTTAGGAACGGCTTAACGCCAGGAGAAGGAAGTGTGTGCTTGTAGTTCAGCGAGAGGGTTTCACTACGTCAGAAGTAGACAAGAAAGAGTTTGACAGAAAACAAACACTATTTTGTAGATAAGTGTGTGTGTTTTTAATTAGTTTTGCAGCATAGTAATCATGTTTCTTCATTGTGAAATCAAATGATTTCAGCTGAAGAAAGTGAAACAAAATGCACGGTATTTATATATTTTTTCTTTTTCTTTTGTAACTTATTGTTTAAATTTTTTAAAGAGAGAATCAATTTAAAATCATTATTTGTGTGTATATACGTGTGTGTGTGTGTGTGTGTGTTTTAGTTTAATAAAAACATTGTAACTTGTAACCAAAACAGAAACACTTTAATTTGATCACACATGCAGTGTTTTTTTTCTAATGTCGAGTACTTCCAGTATTCTTAGGTATTTAAATGTATCATGTTTCGCATTGCTGCTGTGTAATTAAAGTAGGTAATTAAATTGGCTTAGAAAACAGGGTCAAGTTTTCGACTTGATGAAAAATGGTAAAACACTTCATCAGAAGCGTTAGCATGTGGGTCAGTTGCGTCTCTTTCATGATGGCAGCCTTGATGTGAGATTTGCATACTGAACGTTCTGGGATTACATTTTTTTTTTCTTACAAGTGGACACTGCAACCTACAAAACGGATGGTTTTTCAGGGTGAGTGTACATGAAATGGCCAACTGAGAGAAAATTGTACGGAAGGGCTGTGTGGACTGGCTGGTAGACGTTGGTGAGTCGTGTAGAGCAAAGGGGATTGCCAGTTACAGTTGTGCTGACTAACTCGTAGCTGAATTTTGCCTTGCGGCCATTTCTCTTTCATTTCTTCAAAGGGCTCTGCCAAACAAAACATTTAAGTCACGGTATTAATATGATTGATACTAATGATGTGAACTCAGCCCTTGATCAAGCGAATGTGGCCCCGTCAGTCGGGACTGCTTTCCCGGCCATTGTGGGAAGAGAGCTGGGATAATGGGGAAAAAGCTTCACCTCCAGTTGAGGATGCAGGCCTTTTTGACGTTGCCTTTCAAACTTAAAAAGAGAGGGTTAGTTCTCTACAACAAGCCATTACATTACGAACACAAGGAACCTCACAGACTGTCATTATAACCTTTTTTTTTTTTAACTTCACACACCTGCGGGTCACTTATACACCTGCACTAAAGCAGCCAGTACCCGCGTGGAACAGCTCCACGTCTGTAAGCAGAGGGGAAGTGTGTAGAATTAGCCATTTCAGGAGCATAATGTTTTACAGGATCCATATTGCACCGATCTAAGTACAACAGCGACAGAAAGGAGCAAATTACCTGGACATTGAGTGTATCTGTCATTTCTCAAGCACAAATACGCCTTGCCTTACCAGAATGGTGTGGTGCTGCAGAAAATTCCGGAACCCCCACCAGTACCCATCCTACAGTTGTGCTGAAGTCACACGATGCGTGTGGTGAATGTAGACAAGAACGATGATGAATGAGCCAGAAAATGAATTTTTGGCTGGAGTTTGAGTGAGAAAAAAAATAGTAGTAGGCCCATACGAGGTGTGACAGGCAGGGAGGTTTGGATGTCTGCTCATTTCAGCGTAGGATTGTTTTTACCGTATCACTTTTGAAATTGACTGGAACCTGGAGAATGGAATTACCTTCAGGAGAATGGAATTTAACAGCACCTCCTGGGAAGTTCGTATGCCGCAGTACGTCAGGAGATGGTGTACCTGCCCGTGGGGTGGGCCTGGAATGCAGTTAACTCCAAGAGTGTGGGATCCTTTTGAGGGGGAACCCCCCCCCCCCCCACACACACACACAGCCCCCTGCAATGCATTCTCCCTTCCTCTGACGCCAGTGTGAGGTCTCTGTAAACAGCTCTGACACTCAAGGCGGCGAACACGGCGTTCCCGGCTGGCCCTCTTGACTTGCCCCCCCACCCCTCCACAAACGCAGACACACCCTATCATTCCACTGATTTATGGCTGCCTTCGAGAGTTCGCTAAGCAAGTTTAGTCCTTTCTGTGGTGCCTAGCTCACCCGTGGCCTCTAGCAGACCTGAAGCAGAGCATTTTCAACTCCTACTTCCCTCACTAATAAGGCTGGGGTGGGGGGCACGCAGTCCCCTTTGCTGACATCGTATATGCATAGACCATATGTATAATATACGTCCCATTTCGACACTCGGGCAGCGTGGATTATCAGTGCCTCCAGTGTGTTTGCTTGCCTTCACAATGCAGAGGGCCACGATGCAACTACGTCACCCTGTAGATAAAGAGAGAGGGGATTTATGGGGCATTTTTGCCCACCGCAAAGCTCTCGGGGGGCTGTGCGGCTAAAGGCGAGGCCCGCCAGGGGAGATAAGGAGTGGAAAACGCAGGGTGGGATGCGGGGGGTGGGGGGTCCCCGCGGGGGGAAAAAGGGGGGGAAAACGGGGGGGGGGGGGGGGGGGGGGGGGGGGGGGCGGCGTGGGGCAGACCTACATGCCACACACTGTCTCTTAGTCACACCGGCTGTGACCGGTCCGTGGCACTAACCAGGTATGCAGGAAATGTTTAACTAGCTATCTATCTTCTACCTGAACCTTTCTGACAGGAGCCTTTTGTTTGACCCCATGCCGTCATTAAGCTCCCTGGCTGATTTATTTCAGTATAACCGAGGAAATCGAAGGCGAAGGAAAGAGTCTCTGGGTTCTTGTTTGGATAGGTGGCAGGGAGGGACTCGTCACTTTTGTCCTGGATGCTTGATGTGTCGATAACGTGAGAATGACATAAGTGCAACCGTACCACAATATACATAAAGTATCTTTGGGCGGGGAGTCACGGATGGGGAGGGAACTGGAAGATAGCTAAATACACAAAACGATAGGTATAGTCCTTATGCATGTCATAGCCAATCATTTAATATTGTCATTTTAAATATAAGTCTCATTTTCTCAGTTCAAGTCACACTCCCATGGAATTCTGGGGACAAACCCCTCGGCCTCATGTGCCACTTTATAAATGATTGACCTGCTCTCTCCAGCTTCAGCGTGCTGCCTCTTGTGCTTGTGTGGAAGCCACCAGGACCATCGTTTAGAGTAATATAAGAAAATTATACATTAAAATGTATCCAAGGGGAATGTACTAAATATCTGGCAACCTGGACGCACGATGACAAGGACGAATGTGGTGCTTTTCAGCAAGGAGTGTACACTGCTGAATCGCAGGCCTGCTTGAGAGTCTGTGGGTGCTTCCTACACTGCTGAATCGCAGGCCTGCTGAGAGTCTGCGGATGCTTTCTACACTGCTGAATCCCCGGCCTGCTGAGAGTCTGCTGATGCTTCCTACGCTGCTGAATCGCAGGCCTGCTGAGAGTCTGTGGGTGCTTCCTACACTGCTGAATCGCAGGCCTGCTGAGAGTCTGTGGGTGCTTCCTACACTGCTGAATCGCAGGCCTGCTGAGAGTCTGCGGATGCTTCCTTCCCAGCCAGCCATGAAATGAGCAGTAAGGTTCTTATTCACATCATGAACTACCCGGTAAAAAAAAACAGACTTGGGGGGCCCCTTTTAATTAAGTAAAGGAGGGTAAGACAAGGCTGGACCATGAATGAGATGTTTCTCCACAATCTTTTCAATGGGGCCTCCAGAGAACGGAGTTTAATAATACAGAAGTCCACCCCCTCCCAACTCGTATAGTGACTTTTTTGTACTGGTGAAAATTTTTTGTTTACGGCATTTAAAAGTCAACTTTAAATTGAATTTCCGTTAAATAATTACGGACTTTGTTTTTTTATTTTAATTTTTTTCCTGAGTGGGGGTCCTGCCAGCCCCATAGGCCTTGTTTTTGTGGTATCTGATGGTCAGTGAGTTAATGGCAGGGTTGGGGGGGGCAGGGGGGGGGGAGCATCAGAACCGCTGAGCCATTTACCACGGAGTCGGGTTTTTTGTGCAGCCGCCGAGTGGCCTCTCCTATTGTTCTTCAGGTCGCCGCTTGCCCCCAACCCCCAACACCCCCCCCCACCACCCCG
>JAABNY020000025.1:23596832-23618256 GCA_015164015.2 Brevimyrus niger | reverse complement strand
GCCAGTACCCTGCTATAGCCCTCTCCTTGGGGGGGGGAGGGGTCTGAGCCAGTACCCTGCTATAGCCCCCTCCTTGGGGGGGGGGGAGGGGTCTGAGCCAGTACCCTGCTGTAGCCCCCTCCTGGGGGGGGGTCTGAGCCAGTACCCTGCTGTAGCCCCCTCCTGGGGGGGGGTCTGATCCAGTACCCTGCTATAGCACCCTCCCACGCTCCAACAACCATGTGTGTTTGCTCTTGTTCAGACACCATAACCACTGTGGTTAGTTTTCATTCCTCCCACTGTATGTGTTAATACCCTTTCCCTACCATCCTTACATGAAGAATAGAACAGAATACAACAGGACAGTAGCTTTTATCGCCATACAAACAGGTTTGTGGGACTTTTTTGATACAATTCTGCTATACGTTCATAGTTTAAGCCTGTAACGCACATGGAGAGTGAATGCGGCCACCGCAGTGTGAGGCAGGGAGCAGTACGTTCCTGAGCAGGTGGTACATTTAGAAATAAGTGATATAAGTGGATGTTTAGGTGTGAACATAGAAATGGAGCAGATGGGAATGGAAAGCCCTGAACCGCTGCACCCTCCTCCCAGGCTCTGTCTGCAGTCACACGGGTACATACCACTGCTCAGGCAACGTCATGCACACAGAACACGCTTCTTCCCCGGTTTCTCCAGGTGCTATGATGCAGGTAGTAAAGCGTCACTTTCCCCTCATTGACGGCTCTTGTCTCTCTGCGATCCCCCGTTCAGAGTATAAACACACAGCCACTTTCAGAAAGCCAGTGGCTTATTGGGTTAGGCCTGTGATCAGAAGGTCAACGGTTCAAATCTTGGGGCTGGTTGACTAAGGCTGCTGTTGGGCCCCTGAGCAAGGCCCTTAATCCCCTCCCCCTCCCTTCCAGGTGTGCTGCATGCCAGATGACCCTGTGCTGTGACCCCCAGGCTTGCTATTACCAGAATATGTGTCTGTATCATAGAGAGCAAGATATGTGAAAAGAGAATTTCCCAAGAGTGATGAATAAAGTATTATAGCAAGAGAAATGTAAAGGATTCTATAAGCCAAGGGTAGGGTATGGATTTGGCACAGCTTTCCTTTGTCTGCTCTGCTCTGGTTGACCACGGCGTGCAAACGGAGGCCTGGATTGGGCGACAGAAACCCGTCTGTCAGCGACGCAAGCAACAAGCTGCGAACTGATAGGCTGAGGGACCGAGGGAGTCGCATTCCGCGTGAGTAAGCCTGTCAGTCGGCAAGAGCCACTTATTGGATTTCGGTCATTAGTGCTGGACAGTGAACACTCCAGTCACACTTGATGGGGGCAGCATGTGATTGGAGAGCTTGCAGTGTTGTATTTAAAAAGACATTGTTTTTTTCTCAGTTCAAGTGGAGAAGTGTGACAATGCATGAGTGACATGTGTTGACCAAAATGACAATGATGCAGTGATTCAAATTTCAGTTTGCCTGCCAGAATGAGGCATGTGACTTACAGGTCAAACATCTTTGTCTGTAGCTTGGTATATTCTGAGCTGATTCTGGTAATAAATAAAATCAATTCTGCACTCAATGGGTGACCCATGAACAATGACATTAAGGAACAATTTGTGGATTAAAATGTCACCTTCAAAAGTGACATACCAGCGACTGGAATAAACTTCTGACCTTCTGACCTCTATACCAGCATCCACTGGGCATAACGTGTCTCAGTTTCGCTCGAAATTTTGCTCAAAATTGTGCCCACAGGAGGGTCTGTTTTCCTTTCTGGCCCAGACGGCTTCATCTAAAAGGCCTAACCAATCCCGCTGTGCCTGTGACCATCTGCATGGCCCTCCAATAACATCATGCCTCGTATGGAAATAGATGTTATTTTCTTGAGCGATATTTTCCTATTCGTGACAATAGTTGCAAAAATTTCGAAACATGAAAAAGAAAAAGTGAAAAGAGGATATTTACATCATAAGCCGCCTCTTTATTTCGAGATGGTCGTTTAGAGTCGTTACCTTAACGTATTTCTGCAGATGTTGCTGGTCATTTGACTGCTAATTTGTTTGGAGAATGGTTAATGGTGTATGGACATCCTACTTTTGGAGTATTCATTCGCAAAAAGCCATGACTTTATTAGCAAGAAGCGTTAGTTAGCTAGAAACGGCAGAAGGCTGGCGCTTGGTCTATTGGACTATTACCTAGTGTACAACCTCCAGAGGTCTAATATATAGAAAACTGTTAGCATTTCTTAATAAATTATGGTAAGATTCATGTCTGCAAAATATTAGGACATTTTTGCATGTTTACCAGACCTGTACAGTATAAATCATAATGTTAGAGAATCATTACTGTTAGGGCAAAACTGACATGGTTAATTTGACATTTTAAAGAGGCATGCAGTATTCAATCACCCTGCGAGTGATGGTCCAGGACAGCAGTTACTGTGCCATATTTTGTTATTCATGCTGATTTTTATTAAACCTCTCAAGTCTACAATTTGATGACCGTGTTGAACGGTACATCTTCAAAAGAAACATTATACATGTTGCAACTAGAGTCTGATAAGTTTATTTGATGTTGGCAAACCTGAATGAAAAGCCGAATTTCAGAATGGGAGTTTTGGTTTTTAATGACTGTGTTGCAATTTGGAACGACACCAGCAGGACTCTCGATATACCATCATCACTGAAATACTTAGTTACAGCACCATCTGCTGGTAGGAATAAATGTTAGACGTTTGTGTATTTTCAAACAATATACTTCACGCCTAAGGCTTAACCTTTTATTAATTTTTAATGAAATTTTTAAAAAGCATTTTTATGTCTATATAAGGTATAAAACAGGAAAAGGAACTGCCGCCTACTGTGGCTTCCTGTTGCCTATGTTAAATACTGTTCCATTATGAATGAATACAGTATTAAATCAAAAAGTCCTTTAGCGTTATTCCTAGCGTTGACAGTTTGATACATCCAGCTGTGAAATACGGGTACTTTGCACTTGAGCACCTCATATTCGTAATTAGCTGTAATTACATCGTCCTTACGTGTCTGCCGAGCAGCCGCTGGCTGATATGTGCGTACATGCGCGCAGTTGCCCTGGCACGATTTCGCGAACAGCCCCTGTTGCACAGCCGGGCACATCAAGGTGTCGAGCCCTGGGGCAGGAATGCCATTAAAAAAACACTTGTCAGTTTATGAAATGCAGCCTTCAATAGCGACTTTTAATGACTCGGGAGAGGGAAGAGTGAAAAGGATGGATATTAGCCTGAACGTATTGTCATACTGCCGGAGATCCCGCCGCGTGCTTTTGTCAGGTTCCAGGTGGGAGCTGTGGCTCGTCTGCTCCAAGTGAAGTGACGTCTCGGCATTAAGCCCTACAGGAACTTCGCTGTAGCAAACATTGGAGCAGCTCTGTATGCTTCGGATGTAATGTGGCCACACACCTGCTGGTGCGTGGCTCTGTTGTGAGTGGTTCTGGAAGTTTCCACAATCAGCTGACCTATTTGTATAATAGACGTTGAGTATGTATGTTACAGCTTACAGTGTTAGAGGAACTTGTTTTACTACGGACTGGCTATTACATCCATTAACTGTATAAAGGCCGTGTGTACTGGATTGCTGCTATTTATATGAGCAAAGAGGAATACATGCTAGGTAAATAATTTGAATGAAAGGATTTTGTCCAAAACTTGCACTCTGCTCCTATTTATACTGGCAAATTTCTTTTTAAAAGTTTGTAATTCAGGTTAAAAACCTTCCTGAATGGTGGTAAAGTGGGGTACTTTCTGGGATTTGAACCTAGAAACCTTCAGGTGACCACGGCCTTTGCTAACTGTTTTACCCATAGACAATAATACTCTGTACTCCGCGGCATAACTTTGGTTTGAGCATTGGAGAGGGTTGAGGTCTCCACCCATTTAAAGAGGTCCAGGGGGCTGTACTGGCTGCTGGTTTTAATTATTGGGGGGTTTTATAACCACCATCCCACCATAATTATGTTGCCCAAAAATAAAGAAATCAGGCATGTTATGAAGTTGCATCATTGGAAAAATAAATTATTTCTGTAGTGACTGAACTCTGCATGAACTGCAAAGGATTTAAAAACAGGGGGCCAAAAAATGTCCCCCACCCAGCTGGGCAAACACAAAAGGCATTCTCTTGAGGAGAGAGAATATTTTCATTCACTTCTGGGGTGGGGGGGTGGGGTAGCTTGGTAAAACCACAACACTGGGAGCACTAGCAGAGCCAGGATACACAGAGTGTGAAAGTCTTCCATATTGTCATTTAAATTTAACAGCAAACACGGTCTGTTAACTTTCATCATTGTCAATCAAGCACGAAAAACAGATGTGCGAGACTTTCGCTTTTGGTTTCTAAACCATGAAGTCAACCTATAAAAGGACAGTAACTATTTGAACTGTGAGCTTCCAGGCCAAAATCACTGGAAAACACAAATCACTGCAGTGAGGCCTCATACCTAAGAGTCCAGCTTAATATTCAAGCAACCCATCCTATGCTGCTTCCATGATCTGCTCACAGTCATCTAAAGCTGGCATACTTTTCAAAAATCCAGTGTCTTTACACCGTTATATCATGATAATGACGAATATGAAAATAAATATATCTGATCAAATTTAAGGGGTGCTCTATACCACCGAGCCAAGAGCTGTTATGTGTAAGTTTATAATATATAGCTGCGGTAGTTAGTCTGCCCCAAAACAACACAAAATATTTCTGAAGTAAAAGTATCTGGCTAACAGTGTTACCCGTAAAACTTTATGCTCATCACAGAGCGATAAAACTTTCCAAGGTTCTACCCAACAGATGCTTTGCAGAGATAGATGATTTAATAATGGGCACCGGGATATGTTATTCAAATCGTATTTTACACAGCTGGAGTATTCCGGCTGCCAGTGTTTCAGTCCGTAGGTGTGAAGCAGCCTTAATGGCTTCCATAATAAGGACTATTTACAGAGGGATGATTGTGACACTATAACAGCTGCTTTGTCAAAAAACGAACATAGTATTGCTAAAGAGTACAGCATGCCTGGCTGGATAGGAAGCATGTCCAGAAGAAATAACATGCTATTTGTATAAGTACTTAACCTACCTTCCTTTGGCAAATAAAGCATTATAAACAACAGGGATCTTTTCTTTGGTAATGTAGCAACACAGATTATTCAAATCACAGATGCTGAATAAATGTATATAATGTATCTTTCTGTATTTATTTTAACCCACGTAAATGATACTTCCTTAGACCTTTACATTTTATAGGTATGCACATATGGACAGACTGAAATGTTATTAACATACATATTCTATCGCGAAACATGATTTTCACATTTTCTATTAAGTGTAACAGGTAGCAATGACATACACAATGACACAGACGCAATTCTTAATTGCGTGACAATTGACTGACAATGCAATGACTTCATTCGGTTATTAGCGCTGCGCTGACGCTGCTCCCTGACCTTGCTGTTCCGTTGCATCATACCGACGGCAGGCCTGTTTATTGCGTGAGTCTTCGGCAGTGGAAAAGCACCGTTTGTTCTAAGCGTATTCCGTAACGGGCAGCACCCGCGCTGTGCTGTTTCTGCGCTTCCTATGGCAGCTGGGGCAGTGAGTATAAAACGGAGGCGCAGTGTGGTATCAGCAGCAATAAATCTGCGTGTCAGAAGCCATATCGGTGCGATGCTGATACCCCTCGAGAGCCCATCCTGCCTTTCCCCAGCCTCGTGGCCTTTTTACACCACCTGGCGTTATCTTTTTATGGCCACCGTTCTTTGATATCGTGCATTTATTCATACTGTTGAATGTTGTTTGAGACGTAATATTGCCTTATGCAGAAGCTAATTTTGTACATAGTATGTCACGTTACTTTTTCTTATATTGTTATATTTTGCTTAAATATAAAATGTGTGTTTTTTTTTTTTAGATATAAAATACGAATTAGTAATTTCTAAATTTGGTCATATTCGATAAATGTTAGTCGTTCCGAAACTTCACCCGTCCTGTTTGTGATTGAACAGCGCCCCCTAGTGTATTTAATAAATGATGCTGTCGAAAATCTTGACGACTGGATATAAACCTTATAAGCCGGTGAGACACGTTAATCTTATACAGCCTGACGTGCAATGCCACTCAAACTAAATTGGTAACTGAATTCTGTGTCATGTTACATGACAGGCGTACTGCTCGAACTGTACTTGCTTTCCCTTTCCATGTACCGGGATAATCCTTTGCTAAGAATGGCCAGGGGGACCCCACTTCTTAAAAATAAGGAATTTTAGTTCCATGCAATATAACTTCTACATTGCACACAGCGGTGGCACAGACGAAAGAGAAGGAATATTTCTAACGGTCGCCACCCTAAAAATAATCATCATGGAGTTAAAGACTGAACGAAGAGCCTACAGAAAAAAAATGAAATTATCCGTAAAAGAAAGAGTGTGCTCATTTTTGACTTCTGAAGATTTACCGGGACGGTTAATTCTACCGCCTTGAATTTTAATATGCACCAAGCAATTAAAGTTCTTTCATTTCCTCGCTTTTAGTCCATATAAGACAATGTTCTGCTAATGGCTTCTGATCGCAGTTAAGCCCTACAGCAAATGACTCTTAATCCAGTTTGCATGCTTTCGGTTACCTGGGGGAAATGCTATCCTCCGTCTCCCTGTTCATTCAGGCTGCTGGGAGATTTCTCCAATATATATTAATCCCTTCATTTATCTTTGTCAACGAAGGACAAAGAATAATTTGAAAGAGAGTAAATAAAGCGGCACAGAGGAAGAGAAGGAAGTGTTATTATATGACAGAAGGCAGGTGCTCCGTACCTCGCTGCTTACCCTTTATTGGATAAATCTGTCTAATAATCCCCTCTGCATTGCAAATAAGGCCACGTCTTATTTTCTCATTAATATTTCATGGTCCAGCCGAGGTTCTTCGCGGGAAGCAAACAGGAGATGATTCAGAGGTCGAGATGTTTACAAGTTCATATGACTTCGGCTGGATGTGGAATTTTCCACCGCTGACTTCTGGCTGACTTTCACTCATAATTTTGACAGCTTTTGGAGTGTCAACTGCACGGGAGGGAGAAAGGAGTGAAGGAAGTCAATATGCCCTTTCAGAGGAAAGGTAGAGGGGAGCTAAAAGATGTTGATGCGGCAATAGGTAGGTTCTTCTCCTAAGATAATGCTCTCCTCTTCTAGGGTTAGTAATTCTAAGACCTGCATTTCTGACCAAACGCATATACAGAGCCAAGAAAAATTTACTGAATATTTTTTGTGATGACCGTGTGAGAACACCAAAAGGATAGCTAGGCTCCAAATATGAGTAATTTGATCTTATTTTGTATTATAATTGAATGCACTGTTTATAAAAAATATTTCAGAATTTAGCAAATCTTTCTGGTTTTCTTTGTTATATTAAAATACTATATATAACTATATATAAATGCATATATTTTTGACAATTTTTCCTAACAATTTTTTTAAACAATGTGTTTATCTGTTTATAACATATAGGCATATGTATTTATGCTATTTTATGTTGATTTAAGATATTCTGCAGCCTAACTAAAGACAACTGTATGGTTCACTTATAAAGATATTTCATTTACATTAATAAAATAAATCCATTTTAAAATTGTCACACTACAGTTGTACAGTAATGTTGCTTGCATGTAGTGGGCCAGCGCCAGAGTGACTGACAGGGATATAGATGGAAATCCCCCTGCCGCCCCCCCCTCCCCAGCTCCACATAAAGGACTGGGTCCATCATAGTATGGAAGATGATGTGTCCTGCCCAGAATTTCCTTGGTCTCCCTGCTCTTTCTGGGTAAGGCTTCACAACAACCTTGTATCAGATGAATAGGTAGGTGGATGGATGGATATATGTATAGATAATGGGCGTCGCCACCATTAAATCTGAGGGGGACGTGTCCCCCTCGCATCACATAAGTATTCGTTTGGAACCCCCCGCATTTAACATTAATTATTGGTTTTATGCCAGTGTGTCCCCCACACATTCAAAATGCTTCTGATGCCCCTGGTATAGACTGGTCTACTGGTATAGACTGTTCTACTGGTATAGACTGGTCTACCACGGTTCCCTACCATGAAGCCCCCCAGCTGTTTTCATGCGTATCTGGACCACGCTCCTGGATGGCTGCTGGACACCTCAAACCCCTGCAATGCAGAACCTCAGGATGTTCAGTGTGGGGTCAGACATCACCCTCAATTCACGTCTGCTTGCGGTGAGGTCGCTTAAGTCACACCTGTTTGGTAAAAAAAAAAAAATATTATGAAACAGCACTGGCATAATCTTTCACAAGGAACAAAAGGGTTTTGTTGTCAGGAAAAAAAAATGAGAATATTAAAACTGGGAATGCAGTTGCACTTAATGGGACAGTAAAAAAAATATCCTGGATCATGGAACAACATAGGCATGGTTGGCAGTTTGGTTACTCATTACGACAAATACTGATTTTCATTTGAATGGTTTTATATAAAACAGGGCAGATCCAGTTACACAGAATGCAGCCCTGTAATGTAATGGACTTTTTTTGTATTGAACAATTTGATGTTTTATGATATAACTGAGGAACTTGACATGATGTCCATCTGTTTGGATTTGGATGACATGTCTGCCCTGATAATGGGGAAGGTGACCAAGCTGTTTTTTTTTTTATTTAAAAAAAGCAAATGTCTATGATTCCTGTCTAAAGAGGCTTAAATTGGTCTCTAAAATTGACTTCCTGTTTTTTTTAGTACAGTTTGCAGTGCAACTTGCATGATTTTTCATGTGCGTGATTTAATAGATGTTAGTGGATGTGAAATTGAGTCAGGTGCTGAGTCAGAAGTTCAGAAAAGTGATGTCACTTCCTGTCACGTTTTAGTGGGCAGATATTCTGATTGGGTTTGCTGGTGGGTGAAAGTTCAAAGGGATGGAGGGTAAGTGACTGTAGACCTTCCCAAAGCTTTTATGGAAACACTGGAGGTGATGAAGACTGTTTGCTGTTCACTGAGCTGCTGAGTCAGACCACAGCCAGCTGACTAAGGCACCCAGAACTGGCAGTACGTGCAGACGGCAAAATCTCACACCTAAGTTTGAGCCTCATTTTGTGCACATACGTTCATTTGCCTAGTTGATGGACTTATCTAAAGTAGGGTTCCCAACCCGTTCTTCGGGGGCTCACAGTACCTTACCAGTTCCTAGTAAGCAAAAATGTTGACTGTCTGTGGGTCCCCGAGGACAGGACTGGGAAACACAGATCTAAAGTTTTTCTATAGTTTTTACGAATTTATGCAGCTGAGTATTTTATATTTGAAAACTCCATGGTTCTACTGATATTAATCAGTAATTAAAAGAATACTGCCTATAAAAGCCAGATTTGACCCAAAAATAGTACGGAAGATGAGAATATTGAGCTCTTTTTTGTGAGTGGAGGAATAGTTTATTTTTAATTAAAAAACAAAAGCACAAGATCATTCATTTTTTTGTCTTTTGTTATATATGTAAAAAACAATTTCTGAAATTTGATGAAAGCACCGTTGATTTTAGTCTTTAAAAATTACAGTAAGGAAATATTTACAAAACATAGTAAAAAAAAAAAACTAGTAAAACCGGGTCAGTAAACATGAATGGGCTTGTTGAGAAAAAGTCTCGATAAGGTATTAAAACTGGACTGAGGACTTGCTTCATTTAAACGCATGCAGCTGCACGTATTAAAAAGTGCCAAAAGACATTTTTCATGACTGTACACGGAAAACGCTACAGTTTTCATCCGAGTGCACTTTCATAAAATCAGTGAGGGAGATCTTATTTATTTATTATAGCTGTCCAAAAATATGTACATCACTTCCTGAAGAACATATCCTAAAATGCCAAGATTTACGGTAAACGTGGGTGGCAGGGCCGATCACCGCCTATCTCCTCGTTGAATAACATGTACTGCTTCACCCAGACGAAATTGATGTTTTTATTTTTTTCTGGAAAGCGGAAAAACAATATACAGTTGCAATGTTTACACACATTTCTGTTCGTGGTGGAGATTAGCCGGTGTCGCATAACTCTTCTCCTCAGCCGCAGTAAACCATAGGGTCCGTCTGGAAGTAAAGCAGTCCATCCGCGTGCACGATGAAAAGGAACTTTGTGCATCTGACCGATCTGCCAACAGATGAAGTGGTCGACGAAGCCCCTGTGACGTTGTCTCCCGGCTTTGGATGAAAGCAGTGTTTCCATTTCTCACAGCCCTCTGTTAAAACCTTGTCTAAATAGCCATAAATCGTACCCGAATTCCTTGTTTTATTTGAGACATAACAGCATCAAAGTCCCGAAGGATTCAAACATGAATACACAGTTGGTTAAAGATTACTACGCTCCACACTTTTAATCAGTATATTAAGAAAAACAAACGCTATTGCTCCAGCTATTACAGACACAGTAGTATAAATTAATTAATTTAATAGGAATAGATTTTTAAAAAATATATTACAGCACTGCTGCAACGTTTCATCATATCTGAGACACATATTGCTGGTGTCCACATGTACCAATATATATATATATATATGCATGCTCACACCAGTTTGGCTCACCGCAGCCCAGCCTTTGCTCCTGAAAGAGAAGCAGCCTCACAGGCAGGCAGGAGCAGACACAGCCCTCTTTCCCCACCGCAGGGCCCAGGACGTTAATCGGTCGCATCCTTGCCTTCAGCTGGGATTGTCATTTCCTTCCCCCTTGACCTGAACCGTCTGGCGCTTAGCAGGAACCAGGGTGGAGGAGAACAAACAGGCAGAGTGGAGAAGGGAAAGCCAGTCTCTCAGTCTGGGACCCAGGGGCAGACATTACCCCGCCCGTCCGCCTGCCAGCCAGCACGGAGGTTTGGAAAACTCATCACTGGGAGTCAGGCCAGGACCCCAGTTAAACATGGGTGGCCACCAACACAAAAGGCTGCAAACGAAGTGGTTTTACATGACGCGATTACTATCTTCGGCTCCGAAAAAGTGTGTGTGTGTGTGTGTGGTGATATGCGCAAAACTGTAATCTGTAAAAGATAAAATGATAGCAGGATATAACACGGGGGTCTTAAAAGCCGCCAAGTAAAATGGAAGCGGCCGTTTGTCCGGAATTAGGGTCTGTCGGGTGGCGCTAACGGAGCGTTTGGACGGCAGTAAAATTGTCAGCACGGCGGGGATTCGGGATGAACAGCTAGTGAGACCTACCAGCAGTCAGGCCTGAATAATCCTTTGATAATGTAATGTATTGTCATTACACCAGCGGATATGATTTTAAAAAAGCTTTAGCTAATCAGTTTGATTAATGTGATTAAGTAATTGATTAAAGTAATAATTAGCTATACAGTCACATAAAGAATGGCCATGTTTTAACATTATTATTTTACTAAGATATGTAATTAGGAGAAGGCCCTACATTCCCCATCTATCTTTAATGATATGTTCATAATGCTTACTTGGCATTGTTACAGCCAGCAATATTTACACCCTAACATACTGAGTCTGGAATCGTCCCACCCACTCTAACTTGCCAGCCTCGTACAGCTTCGCTTGCCTCTCTCTAATCATTAAAGACATCACTGCCGCAGCTATGTTTCAAAGTGTGCTACATTTTGTAGCAACAGCAGAGCTAACCGCAGGTCTAACCAGTTCCTTATGCAAGTCGCGCATTCGCTTCTGCAGCATGCAGTGCTCACACTTACCACTAGAGGTCAGCTCAGGATATCTTCAAAAGTCCACCCTTTACCATTATGGAGGACACCGGCTTTGGTGAGGCATTTTTCTGATATTGATCTATTTTTTAATTTAGAGATCTCATGCAAGTCAGAGACAGACTATATGCAGCAAAACCTGGGGGGTGTTTATTACACAAAGTAGGATTTCTCCAGATAACTTAAGCCACATGTAAGGATTGTCCAATAGGAATGTCACTAACTCCTCCTCATATTGGCCAGATTCCTTGTTTGACTTAAGATATCCAGCTAACTGGGAAATCCTGCTTTCTGAAACAGACCTCAGATCTTTAGTATTTTACCAATGAAAAAATGTTTCTATTTTTTTTTACTTTTTCGGAAACAGAATCTCATGCAAAAGCATGTAACACCTGCACAGCCTGTGATTTCACTATAGGCAGCTTGTCTGACCCTGGGTCAGTGTCCTTTCAGGAGCAAGGTCATGACCTTTCACGCACTATATAAACCCATGGGCCAGACTCCCTACAGTGACTTCTGCCAGTCAGATGTTTGTATTCTGAACTCAGATGTTCAGGTGGTATTTATTCCTTTTGTATAGTTATGCTGCTAGTGGATTATTACAGCTTAAATATAGCATAATAAATGAAGTATATCACTCTCAATATGTGTTTATTGGTTAGAAAGGAAAACTTATCTCAAATATGAGATTTATAAATAAAAGATTCACTTGCTAAAAAAGGGGCATACTGTATATTTTCAAAAATAGCGCTGTAGCTAATAAGCATTACATAAAATGGCTCATAGTTATAACACCATTATTGTCTCAAAAAAGAAACACTAAGACCTTTTTTATGATTTGAGAGGAAGTGTTTGATTCTCTCAGTGTTAAGGTTTGTCAAAGGTACAAAAGTCTATATTTAGTGCTGGGATTCTGATAATAAATATTGGCCTGATATCTTCTACGTACCTGCACATTTAAACATTCTGTATGGCATACTTCTGTTCCTGGGAAATACATTTGTTCTTAAGGTCTTACAAGGACAGGATATCGATGTACTGATGAAGCAGTCACTTGGGTAGAATTTTACAATTGCAGGACCATTTTCAAATGCAGTTCTTAGGTTGCGAAATATAATGTGTATCAATTGGCAATATAACAGATGCGATCTGATTTAACCACCTTGTGTTTTTCGATTGTCTTCTTTTCAAAGAATGTAGCAATGACAGCAGTTGCAAGTATAAGATGGGCATGCATTTGTCAAAGTCACTGAATTTTGTTCCTGCCTTTTTGCGCGATGTACAGTCTACAGCCACAGACCCCACAGTGTGAGTGGAAAGGGTATAATTACCACACACTGACACTTGCATTCAAATTCAGGCACACAGACACACGCACACAGACACACACTCACACACCAGATCTTTTTGAAGTCATTGGAGGTACAGTAGAGTTTGCCAACACAAGAGCAGTGTCCAACGTTAAACTGCCTGGCCTTCAGTGAGTAGTGCTATATAAATCTCCAGAGTACATGCAGCTAAAAATGGGAAAATGGTGGTACGATGAGTGGATAAGAGAGTGGTGACTAAATCCAAACCTGGCAATGAACCTGACACATTCACTGCGATCACCACCCAGAGATCTGGCAACCCAACATGAGAACACCCATTATTTTGATATATATGCTGGAAACACAGGTGTGTGCATATATTAATATCAATTTCAAAGCACTGCGTTTTTGCCAGTTGAGCAGTACAGTTGAAATGCATTGCCTCTAAAAGGAACTGAAATAATGCCAATTACAGTCATTACAGTTGAACTATGGCAAACTGACAGGGATTTTCTTGGAGGCGGATGAAAGTCTAGTCACAAGGTAACAGGTGAGAAAGTAATGAACAGGTTTTCAGCAAAGAGGAGATGGAATTCTCATGGTTGTGGAAATCAGCAGTGTTTGCTGTCAAAGTGAAAATTCTCTGTGTGTTTGTCAGAGGTAGAAGCAAACACTCATCTGTCTGTCTCCCATAAATCCACTTATCCAGCATGGGGTTGTTGTCTAGAAACAAACAGCACTTCTGAAATATAGTTATGGAAATTGGCTCGTGGTGTCTGCATGTACTGCCTCACTTAATTATAGGAAAAAGGTGTGACGGTGACCGGAAATGCTCGTATTTCTGTGACCCCAACTACAAAGACGTAAGCTTGGGTTCCTGACATAGCGGACTGGGTCGGCGCCGGTCTAAGTGGTTTGATTATGAGCTCTGAATCCTGAGGCAAAGTCTGCAACTACCTTCAAGACAAGCCTCAGTGAGTTTACTAGGATACTATTAGGCTTTTCTAATGTACCAGCCAAGGTACAGTCTTGAAGTTGAATGAGGTTCCCATGAATGCTCAACATCCTGCTCTAGAAGAAATTATTTTGGAAATGCAAGTTTGAGTGGTGGGGAGTGTCCATGGACGGTTGTGTATGGAGGCAGACGATGTTTAATTTTTCACTGTTTTGTGTGTATGCTTGACCCAGAGGGCTTTTATGCAACATCAGGTGACTGAAATATATTATAAACCCCCCCCCCCAGGTAACATGCTGGCCACCTGAGGTCCACAGGTGCCCACCCTCCCCCCATTCCAGGAGCTTTTAGTTATTTATTTATCTGAACACCTTATGCTACAGCCTGTTTCTGTCCCTAAAAACTATGCCAAGATTTACTCTAGATTCCCAAGTTTCCTTACTGGTCTAAAACTTCTTCACCCGTAATTTTCTAACATTTCACCACATGACCACAGGTAAATGTAAATAAACACCATTAGATCATCCATCACAATTCAGACACATCCCATAGCTTCCATTCCCATTGATGATTTTCTTCAAATAAAAATTACGAGGAATTAGGCAGCAGAGAAAAGAGGGAATCCAGAGATTTCTAAAAACGACATGTGTCTCGTTTCAGTAATGAGATGACACCAAATTAAGCAGTGATTTAAGAAGACGAGTAATATTTTTTGAGCGACTGGGTCAGTCCCATCCCATGTCCTGATCATTGAATCTTGGGCCTTTGGTAAAAAAGCTTTGGCCAAGACACAGAAAATGGACATCAGAAAGCACCTAAGATCCCCCAAGACACTGCCCATCCTGCAGCTCGGTTCGTCCTGCTTGAAGGAGCCAGTGGGTCGAGTGGTTTTCCTCAGATGGAAAATGAGAAATTCCAGCCAAACTCAACCCAGTGACATCTGCAGTTTGCTCACCGAGTAGAGAGAGCGGGAGGAGGAGGGATTTCTGAATGGTCTGAACCCATCGCGGCGTCTCGAAGGAGGTAAGGACAAGTGAAGCCGTGGACATCTGGCTGAGCAGACATTCGCTAATTTCTGTGCTCTATAGCACAGCACCATCGGCCTGTACTTTTAGGTCTTCCTGCCCAAAAAACAACTAAAATATTCTACCACGCTGTCAGATCTTCTTTCAACAAGCCCTGTTAAAATATCATGTGAACTCTGAGTGTGAAATCCATTCTGTACCGTTCATAAAAGTTGTATTTATGAGGGAGGACAACTACATTTAGCAATAGCTGTTGATGCGATGCTAGTCACTTATTATTAAAGTTGTTTTTTGGGGTTCTGTGAAAGACTTTCATGTTCACTTACACAGGCAGGGATGTATTATTTCTGCATCTCGCATTCACGTGCGCTCCAGGCGAGGATGACATTTGAGACGGCTCCATGAAGTGTGTCCGATGTGATATAGTTCACCCAGGACTCAAAGCGAATTTCTATCACGCCACTATTGGTGAATGGACTAGCTGAAGACCTTGAGGGATGGAAGTGAAACAGACTAAATGAATAAACCCTTCTGATTTTGCCCAGCTCGATTTAATTTGGCGTGCAACGGCCTGTTTTAGAACTTAAAAGAAAGCCGCCTACTTTGGTGGAAAATAAGTATCTGATTGTGAGGTGATACCGATTTCCACAAAACAATGAAAGTAGCAATAGAACACAACAAATGAGTAAAGGACATGGAAGATCCTATCATGCACTGAATGCAAGTCTTTTGTATAGAGTACATTTTTTCATCATTCGGCATATTATGTCAGTACAAAAACTGAGACTTCAGCTCTTGTCAAAAAGAAAAAAAAGACCACAGCCCCTTATCTCAGGAACACAGACACCGAACTACCAGGCATCAGAGGCCCTGTGTGGAGCGGAAAAATGAGTGAGCCTTCAGAAGTATGAAAAAACTTTTAACCTAATTGAGGGTTAGAGATCAAACTCACAAACTTTACCTGTTCCAGTTCACAGCTGGCTGTTTAATATACTCACTAAGAATTTCCAGGGCTACATCATGATTCAGAATGACAAATAAACCTCGGGCACGAGTCAAAGCAAGCTGAAAACAATTCTACGGTACAGAACTTTAAGAAAAGACAGTAATGCAGCACCAGCTTCCCATATCTTTCAATGGTCATGTTTGTTGTTACTTTTAATCTTTGTTTGACGGCCTTTCCATAAAAAAAAAAAACGCTACGTTTTATCTTCAGGTTTTTCTCCGCAGATTGTTTTTAAAGATTGCAACCTCTGAAACGGCCGGATTCTAGAATTCATAGCACAACATATTTGCAATGGAGATGGTGACTGGAAAAGCTCCTGCAACATATGGATGCCATTTGCACACGGCACTGAGAATGTATGGGTCACTTTGCCCTTTGGTATCTCTATCCATCTGTTTTCACATTAGTCCCAAATTATAGTATCCTCCAGACCCAAATGAACATAAATCAGCGCGATGAACATCTACGAGTTTCCCTGTCTGTCATAAAATAATGATTTAATGCCCCGGTTGTCAAAATACGCCGCAGAAAATTCGGTGCACTCCAGCACTAGGAACACAAGGCTTCATCTCTTTGGCATAATTTATGGTCTCCTTGGGAGTTTTGGGTGATTAGGGTTTGGGCCACCAACAGACAGAAAAACAGTAGGAACTCCAATAACGGCAACTGGAAATCTTGGGTCAAATTTATCAAACAATTCAATGAAATCTATTTCTGTTTGCAGAAGGGAGAGATATATTGCCTGTTTAGTATAGTGGTACATCTCTGGAACATTCGGTCATACTGCATTTGTGAGTTTTGGAGTTTCTACATTAAATAGTCGTACCCAAGGATATGTGATGTACTGGACGTCAGGCATGTTCGCGGCCAAATAAAATATACAACAGGAGGTTCCTCGGTTTTAAACAAGATATTTGTGTGAATGATGTAACGTTGGCTCGGTGAAATCGCAAGCTTCTTTAAAGGTAGAGTTTGTGTCGCGAAAGAAAGCGCCCCTGTGCGTTGGCGGCTTCGGGTATCGGCAAACAAACATCGTCTGCAGAAACCCTCCAGTGTGTTGACATTACACGGGGATCGAGCTGCATTTTTGTGTGCGGTCAGGGAAGCGACATCGTCGGCAGCTACACAGCAGCCAAGTAGCTTCCTGTAGACATTTTTATATATTATAACTAGGACCTCAGCTATAAAAGTGGCGGAAACCCAGGGCTCGATTGGTAGAAATAACAGGCAAAACTTCCCATTCATCAAGAAGGAAAGAGCGACTTCTGTTCAATCCATCCGCTGGCCTTTTCTCAATGAAATCATGTTGATCATATTTCCCTACCACAGAACCTTGACCAAGATATATAAATAATTTTGATTGCCAAGGACTGAAGGTTTCTGGTTCTTTAGATACAATATTTCATTTTTCAAATTCGCTTTCTATCAAAATCACTCAAAAAGAGTTATAAATGCTTTTGTTTGGTTAACCTGCTCTAATAATTATTGTTTGGCTTATTAACTAAGTAGTCTCGATTGTGTTAGACTTCCAGGAACAAATGCCATTTCTGAGGTCATTTTACCACGTGACCAAAATGGTGTTGATTGTTTCCTACTGCTGCTTATGCAGATGTTAAGCTTTGGATCAGCCATTAGTACAAAGTCACAGGAAATATTTTTGAATCCAAACATTTTTTGTCCCATGTACAGGTGTCTCCGTTTTAGCTCTATCTTGGGGAAGATGACTGATGTGCTAAAGGTCACTGTCTGTTCTTAAAACATTATGTAGAAAAACATGTTTCTACTGCTGAGGAGAATCGAGCAGCAAGGGTCTGTTTCACAGATAGCTTGTTTATAGCTTTTTACTGGGTTACACAAAATGTCTTCTATGTCACCCCCCCCTTATTGAATAACTATGTTTTTATTTAGTGATCATTTGCTACTTTTAATCAGGGGCATGACCAAAAAATGGTATTTCACCACTTTCAGATTTATGCCCTGTTCATTTTTTTTGTTTCATAATCCCAGTGCTAACAATTTACTCAGTAAATCTTTTTTTTTCTTCTTCTTCTTCTGAGAGATGTGACATGCCATGGCGTGTTCCCTAAATGCACATTTTGCACAACGTGGAGGGTTCCCTAAATGCACATTTTACACTTGCGCACGCTGAGAATCCCAGGCCTGACAGACATTAAGTCATTCTCCAAGAGCTTATTTTAAGTAATTGCGCACTGGCCTGCAATCTCCTGAACCACCCAAAGGCAGCGTCCCCAGGGGCTCCCTCTGCATGTCCTTTATACAATCAGAAGTGGTCACGCATCAATGCTGTTGGTCAACTCAGGCCTCTGAGAGGCTGTTCTGGCCAAGCATTTATGTAAATCCTAGGGGACGAAAATAGCTTCAATTGGTGGGGGGGGGGGGGTTTGAAAAACTTCTCAAGTAAAACAGATTTTTTTTTTATTTGGGAAGCCAACCAAATAGATCTAGTCCAGATTCGTTTTTTTTTAATCGACCATTTCTTATTCAATCGTGCGACTAATCCACAGGAACCGGGTTGCTGAGAATGTATGTTAGCTGAGAGGAAGAGGGGCGCCCTGTGCCGTGTTCACTTGGGAGGGGCTTATATGGAGCTGACCTTTCTGCAAAGACAGACATGGAACACTCACACAAGACGTGTCTGAAGGATTCTGCACAGCAGCAAATGAAATGTAAAAGTAAATTTGTCTTATAATTCCTATACGCTGCTGGATTATCATCGTGATTATTACTATGATTGTTATCATTTAATGGGGCTTGGAGGACAGAACTTCTTGCCGGTCCTGTCTAGATCCTGATGAGTTTTGTCAGACATGTATTGTGCACTACTAAGATGACATGTCATGGGTTTTGGGCCACTTTGTGATGTTGGTACTTTCCATGTCGCAATGCTGGTTTGCACGCGTTGCCACTTCGTCCCCCCCCCAACTCACTAGTCTGCATCTCCATGGAATTTCACTACAGCTCACCATGCGGCCCACGTGATGATGGACACGTGGTCAGGTGTGAATGTGGCGTGCACATGCAGAGTGTTTAACCTTGTGCAGCTCCATGCCAGTACAAATACAGGTGTCTCTTTGAACGCGGCATCATGCGTGGCCTGCTCCATGTACCAAAGCTCATGGAGCTATAGCTATGACCTACATAGACATAGACAGCCAATCAGCATTAGGAGAGAGGTTACATGCTTCCACCTTGTTTTTGGGGGACATTTCCATTGTTACCCCATGAGCAAAACTACACAATTATCAATACTGAAAAGAATTAGAAATACAAAAGAAATAAAAGAATTCACTGGGGAAACAATAAGCGAAGACAGTCCTTTCCAATTCTGTGTACGTCATTTTAATATTTTTTTTTGCAACATATTAACGTGCATTCTTATAAACGATCTGTCCCAACGTTTGTTTACTTATGGATGTTTTTGCCGCTCATACAATTCGGCGACCACAAAGTCAGTTTATTGTTTTTTTTTTTTAACGCAGGTGAATATAAGAATCTTTTTAGAAGGCAGCTAAATAAGGTTGACGCTTTGAATTTAATTCAGACGGGCGCACTGAGAAATGCAGGAAAACAAAAACTTTACTAAACCTAAATATGTGCTCACTCTTCACTGCGAACACACAAAAAACAGACTCGCATACACGCAAAGCACTTTAAAATCAATCTGTCAGTAGGTGGCAGTGTTGCTGTGGAATTCGACCCCAAACGGTCTGTTGAAAAGCACTAAGGCGGTACCTGTTGTGATGAGTGATGCACTGGACATCAACGGCTGCTTGTCGATTGATCTTTTTAAACTTCCTTCCCTGTCATTCAGTGACCGCTGTCTGTAGGACGCTGATGTGAAATTAGCTAACGCCAGATCTCTTTAAGTTGGTTTGTTAATGCTGCTTTACTACATTAGGCTACTTAAACTGTGCATATATAAAATAGCTGTTACTTAAAATTTAAGTTTCCATATAACAAATAACACATTAAACAAAACAGTAGTAATTGTAATTAAAATGTTTTTTATTCTGAATAAAATTTTACGTTGCCCAAAAGTATAGATTTTGTGGCCGCGTATGGCTTGCGTAACGCCTCATCCGTGCTGTTGCCGTGATTGTTCCACTACACGGCTGTGTTTGTGGCACAACTGGGAGAGATGAATTGATTAAAATGCTCCATTTGCAGTTCAATAAATAAAAAAGCTGCATTAAAATTTTCCTGCAGGAAGACATGAATTAGTGGTTAACATGCATACACAAACAGAACGATAATTGTAGCGATTATATTGTGAAAGAGTAATTTTCTAAGCAGTGAAAAATTGCCCTATTTACAGTACAGCACATTAAAATATTTCTCAGATACTTTGTTTATTTGGGTTACTCTAACAAAGGTATTTTGACGTTGATATATTACTTGTTCTGATACTGATTTAATACGCAAATTATGGCTCAATTACTTCCATTCAATGGTAGGTTTTTAAGTAGGACACCTAATACATCTATATACGGAATTATATGCATGTGCAGTTCAAGAGTGATACGTGTGTATTATAGATATAGATTATAAATATACTATATATACACTATATATAGATATATTATAGATACTACGGTATCTTAATAGTCCCTAATTTTATTTTTATTTTATTTTTATTTATTTACTTTTTTTTTTTGGGGGGGTGGGGGGGGAAAAAAGATGCATCTGCAATAAGCGTTAATTTATCAGTTTAGTAGATCATAGAATCATTTATCATGATTGTGATTTTACCTTATGGCCGGGAAGGAAATGTATGCATTGAATCAGAATGACAACCAATGAAATTAAAGGGGATTGGAGGTTAAACGCTCCCTGGGGTATCGTTATAGTGCGAGCGACCTGCATCTAACACAGAGCGGAAGGCAGAAGCTCTTATAAAGCAAAGGAGAGGCTGTGGAATACTACCGGCCAGCTGATTTATCATTACACATCCAGCGTCAGCATAACAGCCCGCCGTCGCTGCACCTGAAGGATGTGCTGAATTAAACACACCCAGCGAGCTTCCATGCAAAACCGTAGGCACGTCTGCAGTATTTTCACGTCGATAACGATAAGGGTAATAATAATTTATAATGTTCATGGGAGGGGTTCATGGCTTACACCCTCTATGGGGTGCCCCCCACACCATATTTCCCGAGGGGGGGGGGGGGGCGCAGGTATGTGCTTGCATCCTCTTAGTGGAAGCCACCAGGGTGTGAAATACAGGCCTGTGGCCTGTAGCCCTCTGTCCCCCACTGTGTGGTTCTGTGGGGGCCAGAGAGTCCCCTCTCAATCTCTCTGTGTCTGCTCCTATTACTGACTAACACACACACACACACACACACACACACACACACACACACACACACACACACACACACACACACACACACACA
>JAABNY020000025.1:23575725-23588740 GCA_015164015.2 Brevimyrus niger | reverse complement strand
GGGGGGGGGGGGGGGGGGGGGGGTAATTGTTGCCTTGTTTATGTGTGCCGGTAATTTCTACCGAGAAAATCCCAGTCTATCGGGCACACGTTACTTGCTGTAAACTGAGAGCCGGTGGGATTTGACTGTGGGGTCCTTGGAGACGCCTTTCCTCTTTATCATAACCTGAATATGGTTTCTGTGAGATCCTGATTCGCTGTTGTCATAATTACTTAAATAGGTATTATCTGGAATTCAGCAGAGCAATTGGTCTATGACCACTATCAGGCACTCATGGGATTTTATGGAAGAGCACATGTCCATGTGTTGGTGTCCAGAAGTGAGGCAATTGAGGTACTATTGGCTATATCCCACAGCAAAAGTGAACAGTACAGTACATACCTTCACCTTCCCCCCAAAAAATAAGCCTGTCAGCTTTCGAGATGCCCAGAGAGCCCGCAGTTGCCTGAGTGTGTTTGGACTAAAGAGACTCTGGTGTAGGTTTATGTGTGTGTGTGTGTGTGTGTGTGTGTGTGTCCAGATATACCTTACCCTGTGGGGACCAAATATACCCGTTTTTTTTTTTTTTTTTTACCTTATGAGGACTCTATTTTATAAAAATCTGTGACTGCAATGAAAATAAAGATGCAAAAACTCTTGTGGTTATTCTTAGGGCTGGGTAGGGGTTAAGATTGTCATAGTTAGCATTCGTATATTTCTCATAGAAATGAATGCGTGGTCCCGAAAAAGACATGATAATACGACTGTATGTGTGTGTGGGAGGGGGGGCACTCATGTTGCCGCATCCTCAATGAATATGACAGTTTGAGTTATTTCTGTGTTCGTTATGGACACAGACTTGAAGCATGGGATTTGGGGTAATAGGGGTTAAGTCCATTCGTGTGATGGGGGGGTAACAAGGGGAATTAGGTGGTTTTTGCCAGGTAATAATAACAGGACCTGAGTTTGATGCCCCCCACCCCAACCTTGGCATCTCCGTGTTCCTCCAAACACCTCTGGTCTCCCCAGATTGCCTTCGTGAGACGACAAAGCTGCCCCCCAACCCCCTGCTTATGCCTGGAGGAATATTTAACGCTTGCGTTTGTTTACTGGGGAGGTGAAAGATACCATCGCCCAACCACACTTATTTAATTGCTGCAATTGTAACAATCTGAAATCAGCTCTTTGCTTTCATCTGTGATGGTAATGAGCAGTAGATAAAGTCTGTTACAAATCAGACCTGATGAGTCGGACTCCCCATTTCTATTTTTGATTATCGGTTTTGTTTTGGCACTTGTATTAATTTGAACCATTTTCTGAATTGTACAGTCGTATGGAATTTGGTAGGCGACTTTTATCAGCAGAATCTCTTTTTTTCCAGCCAAATGGTATTGAGGATTATGCAGGTTCTGTTTGAAACAGAACATTTGGTATAGCAGCTCAAACCTTTTGAATAACAACTATATTTCTGTTACTGTGGTTTAGTAATTTTAATGGCTGCATGGATATGAAAGGAAATCATCCTGTTTTGTCTGTGACATACATTATGCTGTTTTGGATTTTCTTCCAGGAAGTGAGAATCTCAGACTTTTAGGGTGCATTTCCAAAATGTCAGATAGCAGATGCAGTACAAAGACAGATGTATTTAAAACACAACTCATCATGTTGATTAGAGCAATTAAACATGAAGTTGCTCATTCCAAACAGTAACCGGTATCTTCTTAATTATTATCCATGAAACGTTATCCTCAAAGCCCCTTCTCTGTGTCCTGATAAAGAACGCTTATTGCGACAATTATGGCCTTAACTGTCCGGCGAAATAAACTTCTCATGTTAACGTTTGGGAAACGTTTGACACAGTGAAACCGAGGCTTTCATGTGTGCGGAAATAGCATAAACAAATGCTTTGGGGGGATTTAATTGTACAAAACACAGTCTGAGCTTTTTGAAAGATCTCCTGTGATTTCTTCTGACCAAAGTTGGAAAAAAATAGATGCATGCACAGATGTAACATGGAATTTTCCGAACTGGAAAAATAAAATAGCTACTTCTGTTACTTTCCCCCTGATATTCAAACCTTGAAACTCTGATATCAAAACCAAAAGCCGATGTTAAAAAGCAAATCTTTTTTATATCATTTTATGATAACGAGTGGAAGTCCCTATTGAATATTTTAAATCGTCAAATATACGTCATGCTTTTGGCATAAGGACCATTCACTCAAAAATGGTCTCGTTTTATCTCAACAGGTTAAAACATCAAAGACTGGACCTTGTGTTCTTCAGGTGTTGCCACGGTATACATATTTAAATGGACCTCTCAATTTAGCATAGCGCGCAAATAACACAACTGACCGAATCTGTATCAGCTGTTTATAACACCGACACAGACCCGTCATGCTCTCCTGGAGCGTCTGCTAAACAAACACTATCTAATATGATGTCCCACATGTGGAATTGTCACGGGATGATTGAAAGATTCAGTCAGAAGCACTCGGAAGAAAGGGGCTAAATTTAGGCTATTAAATTTAAACTCCACGCTCAAGCACAAGAAAGGGGCAGAAATTATCTTTCGTGCTATGTTCTCAATAAGACTGCCGGGTTTCCCTTTCAGCATAATTTGCAATCCAGACAATCTCCTTCCTGACGCACCGGTTTGGTGCCTGTCATGCGGTCCGCTGCAATTACGTGCAGTCGCCATGGTGATGCTGACTTCTCCAGCTCGCGATCAAATGCGATAACGCGGCACGGGTGCGCGGAAATTCATTTTTCAATCAGCGGCTTTAGAGCCTTCGACTCATAGACCAAAGAATGCTAAGGACGATGCCCTCGCAGGTGAGGATGCGGCACAGTCTTGCATACAATTCCTCTTCTGCTGCAAGGATCGCGTCCAGGACTACACAATAGCGAGGTGTTGTTTTGCGCCTACTAATATTCAGCATATGTAAATAACGCTTTTCCCCACAAGTCAACCGGATCTAGATGCTTATCTAATCAATCGTGACGAATCTTTGCGGGAAAAGATGGGCGTCTCTCTTGACGTTGTTAATTCCGTGAGGGAGCTGTTTTGACATGGTTTATCGCGACCATCGCCAGGTCATTTACAACAACCCTTAGATTTTGAGGCCAGGCTATCTGTCTTCAGCGCTCTGCTTACAGACAAGAAAGAGATGCTGGTTGCATGTTTTCCCACCTTCTGGAGAAGTGGGAAGAGGGCTCTCCTCCTGGCAGTTCCACACTGCGGGCCGCCTCCTGCGAAAGTGACTACAGAGACCATGTGACTCCCTTGCTACCCAATGGGTCGCTAAGACCACATGGCGCATTCATTAGCGAAGAACTTCTGTCCCAATAAATCAATAAATACAGAAGAATCACCAGCACGTCACATATTTTGACTCCACTTACTTTCAGTTGTCCCCAAGGGCAGGTCCTGAAAGGCGTCAAATATGAATGGTATTAATGTGGAAACTCTTGGAGAGTATAAGGATATGAGCAAGGTGTGGGACTGAAGGAATCTAATCTGAACCAAGCGAACGAGTGACACCGTAATCAGATTAATCAGGTAAATGATTAGTTCAGGAGGCTAATTGAATCATCTGCTTTACTTGGGTCTTCTACTACAGACTGATGTAAAGGGAAACTGGGAAATGTTAGATGTCTCAGGTGTTGCCTGATGTTACCATCATGTGCGTCATTTCAGAGGGGCTTGGAAAGCCGGCGTACAGTTTGGAATAATGGCACCGCAAACGACAGCGCTTGTGGAGAATCCCTGAGCGGGACTCACTGCTGGATGTCATAAGCCTGCCAGACTGGCCCAGCAATAGTCAACTAGGGGAGCATTTCGTCGGCGAATCCATTTTGCTGGAGAAGCACTGCAGCAGATGGCAGGGTCAGGTTGAAGGTCAAAGGCGTGGCTCTTGTAGAGGTTGCAATAATGAAGCCATGAAGGCTTCTGGGAACAGAGACTATGAGATTTTCATGCCCCCCTCCCAGGGGACAGCTCATTAATGGACGAAATGAGAGGCTGGAAGGGGCCGACCGGATCTTTTTGACTTGGCCGTCAGTTAGCATGTCCTTAGTCAGGCCCGTGGATCGTCTGAGGTTTGCAGGGTAGGAGTTCTGAAGGATCATGTCAATAGAAGGGTTTAGGAACGCCAGGTCTCCACACGACCATAAATGAACACCTGTGATCATTGCCTACAGCGTTCTTTATGGGTCTTGAAGCCCTGGAGGATAGAAACCCTCAGAAAAGCTACGCTAAGTCTCTTTAGCCAACGGGATCTGCTAAGCACTGTCTGCGTTTGGAAACTGTAGTACAGCTGCCAAAAGAAATTTAAATAATGACAATAGGAATTGTTCGAATGAAGTGGACAATCACTGTAAGCAGGCTAAGCTACTCAGATATTTCCCTCATTTGCAATTATTAATTTGTCTCATCTGCTTTAAACTAAACATTTGCTCTTTGCTAAGACGAATTCCGCAATTAGTAATGTTGCTCTTAGCATGGAACTCAGACAGGCTGTATCTCAGGGTATTTGCTAGAAATAAGTCTACTTTGAGGATACCCACTGGGGATTCAACGGTCTTAGCGTTAAATTTCAGATTGATGGGCTGGAACCACACTTTGAAAGCCTCTATGCGTCCGTGTTTCTGCGTACATGCACAAGAAAAGTTTTTAAGATATGCAGGCTCACAATCAATGAGACTAAGCCATTTTGTGGGTGCTGATTCAATGGGGCTTTTCAAAGAGAAAGTTAATGAAGTTCTTGGATCAATATGAGTAACTAGCAGCTAGTTGGTCAGTGTGGTCATTTTCCCATAAAATTACCCCTAAATGTTAACATTTGGGAGTCATCCGCCGCAGCCCAAGTAATCTCTGCAGAATAATGAGGCGTTCAAAGGATGTTCCTGGGAGAATGAAAGCTAATATAAATTACAATTTTGAAAATCAAAGAAGAGATATGCAAGAAAACCAAGCACTAAAGCCTTGTCCGTGTTTTCGTTGGTTGGCCCGCCTCGTTTTTCGGGGAGGGGGGGCGCTGGAGGGTTTCCTGCATGTGTTTGTGATAAATAGAATTGAAAAATATCAAGTGGGGATTTAAAAAATGGAAACCTGCACTTTAAAAATGAGAAGGAAAACCCAAGATGCTGCCACATGAGGTTTTGTTCAATGATCCTCTTTTTTTCTTTCTTCTTTTTTTTGTCCTGTTGCTCGAAATGAAAAGTAGGTCCAAAAGCCACCCACACGATACCCAGCAGAGAGCAGCTAGACCCAACCAGCACCTATTTAGGGATTAAGCTACTGCCAGTTGGAAATTCCTTGCAAAGTGAAAAAAGACCCATGGAATGGGATGGGAGTGCTCTCCCTCCTGCCACGTCCATTCGCAGGCAAGTAAACACAAGCAGCGTATGATTTCATACCACAGTCGGGATCGGTCCTTCATCCTCTTTTGGTACCACAGTCAGGATTGGCCCTTCATCCTCTTTTGGTATCACACTCAGGATTGGCCCTTCATCCTCTTTTGGTATCACACTCGGGATTTGCCCTTCATCCTCTTTTGGTACCACACTCAGGATTGGCCCTTCATCCTCTTTTGGTACCGCACTCAGGATTGGCCTTTCGTCCTCTTTTGGTACCACAGTCGGGATTGGCCCTTCATCCTCTTTTGGTACCACAGTCAGGATTGGCCCTTCGTCCTCTTTTGGTATCACACTCGGGATTGGCCCTTCGTCCTCTTTTGGTACCACACTCGGGATTGGCCCTTCATCCTCTTTTGGTACCACACTCGGGATTGGCCCTTCGTCCTCTTTTGGTACCACACTCGGGATTGGCCCTTCGTCCTCTTTTGGTACCACAGTCGGGATCGGCCCTTCATCCTCTTTTGTTACCACAGTCAGGATTGGCCCTTCATCCTCTTGCTAATTTCCTGCTACTGTGTTGTTGTCACCTATTGGACTTCCTTCCTTGTGTTTTTCCTGTCATTTTTTATGACATAATAAACTCAGCGCATGATGCTTCAGTCACATCTTTGTAATCATACCTGAAATAAAAAATTTAATTTCATGAGCACTCAAAACAGAAATATCGCTTTAATTGTGGAACTAAAACTTTAATTAAAATAGGGGTTCACTAATCTCCCTGCTGCTTTCAGCCAACAAGGATCATTTAAGCATCAGTAGGACACCAATAAAAAATAATCTAGAATATGTAAGAATTACTTGGGTCTTACGGTCCACTCTGTTAAAAAAAAAAAAAGTTTAAACTTAGGCAGGCTGTACTGTATAAATAATCAAGTTTTAGGACAATTCAGAAAGCAGCTTAGAAAATAACATGCTATTTTGTTGCAAGTCCTGACACAGCATTAGTTCTGAATATTTCAACAGAAGTGAAATATATTTGTGTCTTTAAGCAACCCTTTTGCCCCGTTGAAGCCATTTCTGCATGTGTCTGTTTAAACTGGTAGACAGAGCCGATCAGTACCGCTCCAGTATGGAGCTTGACCCTGGAAACAGGGGGAATGAGTGATTGGGCCTCGGGGGGCCTGAGTGCTGGTGGTCGACCCACTGCTGTTCAGCTCGTTATGGCTGGTCCCAGTAGCACTGGGCCGGGCCGCTTGGGGCTGCAGCCTTTGGCCAAGCAGGCCGTTTAAGGCAAGTTTTGTACCAGCGGGGGCTCTGCATTCCACGATAAAATAGTATTGTGTGAATGGTGGTAGGAAAATTGCATGTTTATATGTAAAAAGTCAAAATATTTATTTTCCGTATATATGCTAACAGCCCCAGACTTGTCGCGGCAGACGGGTGGTGATTCAGTTCAACTGCCTTGTAACTGCCAACGCTCAATGCCCCTCGACTCCGCCGACGCTTGCAGTCTAAGCTACCTGACGCACGTCTTCCCACTGCGTGTCGCCGCGTCGCTGAACCGACAGCCACAAATGTGCCAGGGCCGCGGCGGCGAGGGGGGGCCACAGAGAGGCCTAGCAGGTTTCTCGGCTGCGGTATGAGGTCCGGCCCGTGGGAGTGTGGCCTGCTTTTTTGGAGAAGTGATTTATTCATATATTTTATTTTTTTTTACTTTTGAGGAAGAGTGAGTCCTGCTCACAGATGCGTATATCTGAGGTAATTCACCTGTGCACACCTTTGCTGCTGTATGGTGCTGCGGAGGGCCGTAACAGCGGGATCTTTGATCGAAATTAAAGAATTGTGTTGTATCCCCTCTGGTATGCAAACATGTTTATATTATCGGTGTTAGAATCGAGCGAATAGTCAAAATGATTTCTATTCAGCTCCACAGTCAAAACAAGAGTGCAATCCCCCCCCCACACACACACACACTGGGGCTTTGGATTGGTCACATTCCTGCCCTCGACTCATCGAGTGAGCAGCTGCGTGTTGGGATCACTGGGACAAGCTGTGCTGGTGTAAATAGGCGCACAGGTTAATGCAGCCGCTGTGTCGTTACAAAGGCCTTTAATGCATGAGCTCCGTAACCTTCCGACTGCACATCTTTGCCCAATTATACGTCTATAGCATGGAAATGCATTATTGTTTCATAACGGTCACGTGAGCCCGTATGAAAACAGTCAACTGTTCACGGGGGCCTGTTTCGTATTTTAGTGGAAATGAAGATTTTCCGTGAAAATCTTGGACCGCTTTTCCCCCGGCTGCCTCCTTCCAGCCAAGTCCTGTCCCCACTGTAAGCTGAGGCATCGCAGGAACATTCTGGAACCTCATTTGGGGTGAGGGGGGGGGGCATCTATGGGAATCACCGGGACAGTTCAAAGAGTACAGCTTGTGGCCAGCTAGAATGGCCCCAGAACCATTCTTTGGGTGGGGGGATGTTACATTTACATTTCCCCATAATGCGAGATTCCTCTTCTGTGCTCCGGGGTCGAGCACCCCTGGGCGTACTAATGTCAAAAATGTCACTTTTCATAAGGATCTTTCCATAGAAACAAATTATATTGTACAGTCTGTCTTTCCATCATGGACACACACATCCACACACTCAAATCCACACACACACACACACACACACACACACACACACACACACACACACGTACACAGGCACACACAAACATCGGAGAGATGAACGGATAAAGGAGACCGACCCAGACCTTATCTGTTCAGTCCGGGCCAGACAGCAGCATTAACACCCCATATTTCGTTGTTTAGGCCTGAGATTCCTGGAGCCGGTCCAGCTGTGGAACTGAGGGACGGGTCCGACAGGACTACTTCTGGAGGGAAACAGTTTAATTATCGTCCCTGGCTTTCAGCGCCACTCGTGTGGGTGGTCTATCCGAGTTAATGGCGACCAAAAACGCGACGCAACACGTGTGACATGAATCATAAACTCCCTTTATGGCCCCGAGGAGTAGCACTAACAAACACGCTGGTGAATATTATTCCCTTCGACTGAGCTAATCTATGACATATAGAACGTCCTTAATTGCAGTGAACTTTAACACGTTGTTCACATCTCCCTCCTGACTACATTAACAGCTGGCCAGCTGCAAAAGCTTGTAACAGTGTTACTGTTTTAACATCACAAGAAAAATTCAAAAACCGCTTTAAAAATTATATTACTTATTAATATGTCATTAAAACAACTTTGAAATTAATTACTGTGAAATAACACACTGATTTCTCGCTTAATGAAATATCCATCATGCTGCATTCATGCAATTTCTTTTGTGATTTTACCTTAATTATTAATATGCACTGAATATAAACATTTGCCTAATCAGTTAATTATCACTTTTCAGAGATACGTAGCGATATCTTATGTGAATGAACATGTAATAGAAATCGAATTCCGAATGACATGCGTGACACTCCTCTTCTCATTGTAATGGTAAAATGAACCATGAGCAACCTTGAAGAGAGAGAGACTGCTGGAATGCTGTGTAAGATCTGTACACTCATGCAATCCCACCCCATGACAGACATGTAAATTTAAGAGGTAACACTAGCATGTACATTATGATATATAGACTTCGATTTCGATATATAGAAACTACATCCTCACTCTCAAGCTGTTCGGGAGACCCCACCCACCAACATGACACTGACTACCACCTCCTACCTCCCACCTCATGTCTGCTGTGAGTGGCTGGGTCAGGTCAGGTGACAGGGCCCTTCTTGTCTTCTTACTGGATACAAGTTAGGCCTGTTGCAACGTATCAGTATAACTTTACACCAGTCCTCCGCTGCTCCGAACACATACTGTAAATGACACACAGCTGTTCTGCGTTGTTTGTAAAAATGTATGTGTGCTTTCAGGCTGTTGTTGAAAATTTTGCTGTAGGTCTTATGATGAACTTTATATGATAACATATCATACTGATTGTAACTGTTTGTTCATTGAGAGTCTGAATTTAGAGAAAAATGTACTGCATTAACCAGGAATGCTCAAAAGATATTCTGAGGTAAAAATATATCTGGAAGTAGTTTTGTGGATGACTGATACGGTGTTAATAAACACATTTTCTTCCATACAGTGTTTTTATAACCTTACAACATGACTTGTTGAATTTCCGCTAAAGAGTCCAATTTCGATTTCATGAATTGGGACAAGACATTGGTTTTCCATGCTAAACATGAGATTAAACTGCTGCCTTTTGAAGGCAAATTGATTTATTTGTACAGTACAAATGAGAAAATGGTTTCCCTAATTACAGTGACTGTTAAACTGTTATTTCATGTGGAATTATTCATGTGCGATGTCCTGGTATGATAAGAACCTTTTGAAGTCATACTGTATACGTTGAAAATTGTTTCTTTTGAGTTTAAACAGGAACAAATAGCACTCCTGTTTGGCTGCTGGGAATCGGGAGCTAGCTTTTGCTGTTAGCACAATGCATCTAAACAGTTTTTTCCCTGAGGCTATAATTGGTAATGTTAGGACACCATATAGGTTCCTTAACTCTCTGCAAGTATCATATTCTTGAGCAGAACATGACAAGTACACAGTCACACACACGATGCACATCCACACATGTGAATGAATGCAAAATACTACATTTAGGATATCAAAGTATTGCTGATTGATGTAAACGGCAGCTGGAAGGGGAAGCCATTTTGTTTCAAGTTTATGTGATGTTTGCTGTTCTAATTTTTTAACCCTCATGTGAGGTGAAGCTTTTTTCCAGTTACAAGTAATGAAGTACGGTACTTTCTGAGTCTCCATGTACAAATAAAAAAAACAGTAATATGGTGCAAATACACCTCGGGTAATCGGCTGACATTTCTTGCCCACATTAAAGCAGAACTACATCTCCCATCTTAAATCCCATTATGGGTGGGAGGGCACAGTATGATCGGCATGTTTAAGGACGTACCACAAGTCAGTTGAGAAGTTTCTATGTCATATTTAAAAAAAATCTCGAAATGGGTTATTGGTGACTGAGCCGCGGATGCATATCAACCAATTTTCCCTCTTTTAAAGGGGGTTCTAAAAATTCTTAGAAACTGAGGAGCAGCTCAAACACCATCATAAAGCTTTAAGGGTCAGTTTCACAACGCTCTGTCTGCCCGAACACCTTTTCCAACTTAGGCGACCATTAAGAGCATTTATTTGGAGCCCGAGATTGTTGGAAAAAAAGGGGCGGACATGCTTAAGTAAGTTCTAGCTAATTAATAAAACTATGGGCCACCGTTAATTGTGCTCGCATCAATCTGTTATATTTTTACTAATGAGTACTGCTATAAATTTTACTGTAGGTGAGGAATTTTTATTACCGTTGAGGATCTTTTGATCAGGTAAAGAAGCAGTTTGAGGGCAAGGGTGGACAGTCTTTACGGTGTACAGTACAGCGTTGAGTTACCTCAGTGTTCAGCTTTAACTCTCATTAGGAATCCTGCGTTACACGTAACGTGACATCGCTGTCAATAAACCACGTCGCCTTGTCATTAGTCAAGGGAAAGAACTATTACGGCTCTAAGGGCAGAATGATCCGTTTAAGAGGTGTGATTTAAACAGCATGTCACAGTAACAGGTCACACAAATGAGGTGCCATATTGTCCGAACATCACCGGTTGAAGTGATACAAAGCTGCAGTGTTCTTTTTAAGTAGCGTTTAAAGCATGGGAAACTACGTAAAAGAGCAGAAGTAAGGGAGTGACCATCTACTGGACAACCCAGGGTACTACAGCAAGCTGAATGATGTATGTATATCTATGTATATGTATGTATGTAGTGTGATCATGTCAGGGAGGACACTTTGAGCTACATCAGGTTTTACAAACTACTTTAAAACTGAAAGGCTCCTGTGCTTGAATAAATAGTTCAATTCATCTTGTGCTTTGACTTGTTTCCTTGATTTCAAGACTCATTTAGCTTCTTCAAAATTCAAATATGTTTTAGAGGATCCTTGCATTGAAAGTGAGCTGGAAGTTCAGGTAAAGAACCAGAAACTACAGTATATAGAATTATTTAATAAAACTATCAAAATCACTATAGACCAAAAATCCAAGGCATCTCCTTCCTCTTTCTTTGAAAGCCTATAACGGGATGAGATGCATATCAAACGATATAACTGACCTTGCATGACATTCAGCTTACTACGACTCGCATGTTTATTGTGTTGCATAAAGCATAATGTTTATATAGTTACACATTTTTGATAGTGATCATTTCATCAGGGAAAAATACATTGTTTTACAAATAAACCCATTTGCATATGATCGCTACTTTGAAGTCGAGCAATCTCTCCCCCCCCTCCCCGTCAGCAATCGCCCACTTCAGGCCCGACTTGAAATGGCACATCGCACCCTGCACCTGAAACGGGCACTGAGCCTGCAAAGCCACTCAGGGAAAAAAAAAATGGATGGACAGTTGACAGCTGTTTCCTGTTATGTAATCGGATGCAGCTGTGTCTCTTTGAGAGCAGCCATCTTTGTGCTGCAGACATTTCCCGGGGTCAACGGGAGGAAAAATAACAGCCCTTTAATAGTGGCCAGAGCAGGACCACCAAAGTTTCTTCTGTGAGGCCTAAGCTACCAAGAAGCTCCTGCCATCGTTTTATGCGGACATAAATACGACCGGACATCAGTGGCCGCAGTCAGTTGGGGGCCTGTTAAACGTGTTCCTTTTATTTACGTAATTCTACAGACAAAAATTCATTCCGTGCGAAACCCTTGGCTGCAGCTAAAAAAAAAACATGATCAACAGCCCTCTGGTGTTTTTTGTGACAAATTATTTACTGTTAAATTTAAGGCTTCAAGCTTGCACCACCCCAGTTGGGAAGGTGACACCAAATGAAAAAAACATCAACAGTAGTGACTACATTCACATAAAGAGCCCAAATATTTTAATTCCCCAATAGTGCTGCATAAGTCAAGTTTGTGCAGGATCGTTTCATTGTATTTGCGCTGTTATAAAGCTGGATAGCGTAGTGCTTAAACACATAAACCTGTGACCTGTGAGTTTCTCCCTCACGTCCCCCGAGACGCCGCACCCTAATAGCCTGGAGCAAAGCACTTAACCTGAACTTTCCAACATGTCGCTTTGAATTAGCACATTGGCTAATTGCAGAACAATAGCTACGCAGGCCACACGGAAACGTCTCAGTCATGTTATATAACATTCACAGTCGACGCAGGCTGTGCGTCGTTGCTTGTAGACAACAAAGCTGCCTTTTTCAGTGACCACGTGCTGTTTCCTGCTATTACTTTATTGCTAGTTCTCCCTGTTGCCATTGAGGGTGCTTTACGGGTTAGGGGCACTGTCAATGGAAAAGACAGGCTTAATGTTCTTTAAAAGCCGGTAAATGCGTTCACTCTCAGCTTTCTGGGAAACATTTGGCTGCAGTTCCTCTGTAAATATTAGTTTGGGTTGTTTAAGCCTCCCAAAAAAATAAACATTTAGCATATTGACTAGATTAGCATACTTGTCTGCCCTTGATATTGTCTAATAGCATGAAACTAAGTATTTGCCCCTTCAAATCACAAATCAGGCTGATCTGAGGGGACCACCCTTAGAGATCAGGGAATTGCTGTACCTTGAGTGGTAATTTTTGTTTGTTTGTTTTCTT
>JAABNY020000025.1:23564836-23575717 GCA_015164015.2 Brevimyrus niger | reverse complement strand
TAAATCAGGCATTTACAATGGTTGTAACGATAAAAATTACATTGATGCTAAAGCTCATGGAAAAGTGCCCTGTTGATAGCAGCTGACGTTTCCTCTGCCCTCTGTGCCCCGTGGCCATGTGCTTACCTTCTCACCTTAATTGGTGCGAGATCCACCAAGGTGAAATTTCCATCACTAGTAGCTAGTGGTGTTTGCCTTTGGATTTATGGTATCCTACAGCACACTGTCAAAAGTACATCAGGTAATACCTGAGTCAACAATGGAGAATCTGCTAAAGACGGTGACATTCCTCTTCCACACCCCAGACAAATTCCTTGTTCCTTGTACATCTTAGATCTCTACAGGACGAGGTGTCTCGTTCCGTCGGCTAGGTCAAACTTCTAGAGCAGACAGCGCCTGAGGAGGTATGGCAGTAAGTCACGGGACCACATGTAAATCCTCTTCAACAGATGTTTGTGAAAAGATTATTACAGCATGTTGATAGGTCATAACTTGGTGCCCAGACCTCGTAATAGGAGGCAAATTGTAACAGCTCACACGCTGCTCCCCGGGGAATGCGAGCGCCTGTCCGCTGAGCTCCTACTTTGTCCAATTAGGTTTTAAAATATTGTTGTTTTCCTACAGGCCCAAGTTGCAGGGTCACACAGAAGACGCCGTGGACATGCTCATTATAAACCTCACAGTTTGGTCAGGTGCTGAACCTTTTCCTCCGCACTGCCATGCTGCGCAGCAAAAATTAAAATAAATAAATGAACGTTTTTTTTTTTTTTTTTTTTTTTAAGGTGGGGGGGCTCGTCTTCGGACACATGCTGAACATGCCGCCGTGGGTCAAGGACATTTACTGTGGACATCTGTTCTGGGTTAGAGGGCCCACGAAAGTGTGCGTACATATGGAAGTCCTGGTCTGGTACTGACGACGACATTGCAGCACTAATCGCTACTGCACCGGTCTGCTCCGGTTGCGCCCCCCAATGGCGTCCTTCGAGATTTACCATTGCGGGATTTATGCTGTCATCGAGTGCATCTAACCCCCTCATACATTCTTATTGGTTTAGGATTATTATGCTACCGCGTCTGGTGAGGTCATTTATGGTCGACCACGGTGGTACAACAAACTCATTTATAACATGGAGGTCGCGGCGCATCGGATGAGACCCCCCCCCCTCCAACTGCTGCCTTCAGCTCTCCCCTAATCCCCTCCCCCAACCACAGATCCCCAACTCAGACATCTGCTTTGTAGGTAATGAAATCATCTTTCGTTCTGTCTATTTGTACATGTACATTGCGGGGATCCCTGGGATCTTGGCTTTTTCACGATGGGGATCACTGGCCAGGTGACTTCACACACTGCCGACTTTCCTCCTACAAGTGAGCGGGCGCTAATATAGGTAAGAGTTACATGAACAGGAAAACTAAACCGACGGGATTTCCCAGCAGAAGCTGTGCATATAGAAGACTTATGATACCCTGTATCAGATACTGAAGTCGTCTTTATTCTTCCTTTGGAAGTTTGCAGAACCACACCAAAAGTGTCGGACTTGCCCTCTGCGCAGGTCTGACACCATGTGCACCGAGGAGCGTTTCATGCCAGAGTAGAGGGCAGATGGTTTTGAGGGATTCTGCTCTAACCTGTGTGGTCTGCAGAAATGTGATGTCAAGTCCAACGTACACATTCATGCTCCAGCTGTGGCCTAAACTCTGACTCACAAGGAGTGTCCTTCCTTTGCACGGCCCCGCAGAAGCATATGTAAGTAGCACAGCTGGACCCTATACTTCTACTCATGGGGGTTGTTTTTCGAGGAATCCCAGGGGATTGAATTCCTTCTTTAATCATGCATGATTGGAAACGCTGACTAGCAGTGGACACTGGAAGCGTCTTACGCCATGTGTAAATGAAGGGTTAGCCTGGCATAAGAAATAAAGTGATTCTACTGCATATTTCTTTTCTTTTTAACAGTGTGCGCAGGACTTGGGGGGGCAGTCAATGTGGATGTTTTTCTTTACACCCTCACTTGTAGCTATGGGAACTCTGGACCTATATGTCAAAATCACAAATATGGCCCCCAGGACCATTTTTTTTGCAACAAGGTTGACTTTTCTTTTGCTTGCTAAGCATTTTTCTCTACTTTTGGCCAAGTATAGACAGTAGAAGTATATTTAAAATATTTTAAAACGTTTTTACCCACTTCCTCAAAGAAAAACATTAGCTCTATTCATATTCATTATCCTAGTAAGTGTTGTTAAATCGATTGACATTTTTGTCCATTAGTTCTGTCGCACTGCTGATTTGAAGGGATCTTTCCACCTTTAGGACAGAGTAAAAGGACATGTTATACCCCTGAGGAGAGGTTTGGGAACTGAAGTGGTGTTCATGTGGTTATTCTCCTTTTTCATAATCGTGAGGTGAACCATCTCTGCTAAAGGGAAGTCTTGAATTTGTCTGGGGGTTCATGTTGATGACCCTTGACAATATTAACGAACAGAATTCACGGTTGCAGTTCTTGAGTCCATTCATTATAAACCTTGAAGGTCGGAGAGGTTAGGATTAGGATTTGACTTCCTTTACTGCGAACAGAAGGTTGGACTCCCCCTTTGAGTCTGGTTCCTCCCAAGGTTTCTACCTTCTTGGGATGGATGCACTATGTAAATAATGCACTATGTAAATAAAATTGAATTGAAATGAGGTGTCCTATTACCTTGCATCTCAATGGACCCCACATGAGTTTGGGATTCGATGTGTTTTTTGTGTCCATAACTTCATACTGGTGATTAAAAAAATGTCTCAGTATATCTGTTCATTTTTCCTCCCCTTCATCTTTCTTTGACGATAAAAGGAAAGTAATTTCTTTAAGGGTATAGCTGTCGCTGGAGAAACATGGAGCCCAAAAGCTGAAATGAGGAAATGTTGCTCATCAATTCAGAGTCAGGCCTTATCCAGATTCTTCTGAGATATTTGTATTTTATGGAAAACAGGCCTTATGTTACACCAGCAGATTTGAAGCTCTCAGACTGAGTTACAGGCTGTGAGTGAAGACAGCTGAGATTGATTAAACAAAATTGGAAAAAGCACCAAACGCTAGACTTGGGGGGGGGGAAATCATAACAAAAAAACTCATTTTTTAGAGTGTGAACGAGATTATATATCTCATATTCATTATTTTTGTCCCTGTGGTTCCAAAAACACACAAACGCATCTGAATAAGATTGTATGCTTTGTCAACTGACACTCATGTCAGGGATTAATGTAGTAATCAGTGAATCGAAAAATGTACTTTACACCCAGGTCTAGTAACTGAGGATTGCACATGTTGCAAAAATACACATGGGTTTCTTTGACCTGTTGATTGATTGCAATTTTTTAGCTGCAATAATGCAAAACGCTGTAAAAAAAAAAAAGAAGCTTTGCCGTGAATTCTGTGACGAACACAGCCCCAGTACATTCTTAGCTATATGATGTAAGTGGAAGGTTTCTGATACTGTACTGCTTTTATACTTTGTTGCTCTGATACTTTGTTGTTTTCTTCTGGGCAGCAGATCTAGAAGCTGAATCCTTCTGTGTCTTTAGGTGAGCAGCACAGGTCAGCGCTGAGGAGGGAGCTTCTCAGTGAGTCTCGAGTGACAGATGCCAGTATCTGTCCGTGGGAGGCAGGAGGATTGACGCTGGTACTCCATCGGTCTGCGATGGCTCCACTGGGAGAGGGTCCCGGCAGGTAGGTGAAGGAAGGCGAGCTGCTTCGACATCAGCTGCTCAGTGCTGATGAAGCATCCTGCTTTAAGGTCAGATGGTCAAAAAAAAAAATTGACGCCAAGTCTGATTGGTTGAAACTTACATCATCTTCAATTACAGCGTGTCATTGGATTTCGGGAGGAAGTGGCTAAAGTTTAGTCAGAGCCTGGGGTAAAACCAGTGGATTTGTTGTTTCTGGTCCCCCACTCAAAAAGTATTTGCCCCTCCCCCAATGCAGTGATGGTTTAAGGCCAGCAGTGATAAGTACCATTGCTGCACGACCCTCTCAACGTCACCCACCTGACTGCAGAGACTCTGCTTATGAGCATAGTCGGTTAATGGTTTAACAATGGGCTTCCTGGTCATCTTCCAAGAACTTTTGACCCTTGAAGATCAGTGAAAATTCCTCCCATACATACAGATAAGAGCGGAATAAAAGAAAGTCTTTCCAGCAGAAAAAGCAAACTTGCCGTGCTCTTCAAAGTAGGTGTCTAGGCAAATTAGCGAAAAGCCCAGAAATGGTCAGTCAGGTCAGACATTTTACCTTCACGTGTAATAAGCGGAATGTGGGCCTCAGCCTGCCGCTGCGGTGGAGGCGGGTCGAAGGGACGCTCTGTCGCATGGAGGCTTCCCACTTTACCACCCAGGCAGATGGCCTCCTTTGCTGGCTCGTCTTCCTCCATTGCACACTTTCAATGGGCCCTTATTCCAGCACATCTCGTGGTTTATCAGTCCGCGAGGACGGCCAAATTCCCATTTGTTTAGCTTTTGGGAAAAGGCATGTCCCTCCCCGTCAGCAAAAACGGGTATCTGAAAAATGCACGTCGTCTTGGGGCTTAGCAGCGTATGTCAGCAATGCACCATTTGCAGCGCGCTTGAATGCGCTTTAAAATCATGAGATCGAGAGCAACATTTGAGTAAACATTACATCATCGCCTTTTTTTTTTTTTAACCTTCAGCATCACATGCAAAACATCAAAATGAATATGAAAAAGGGATAGAAATCTGCTTGTTTGTTGATTCACTGAGACAACTGACTATCATCTAAAAGATGATATTAAAGTAGATGTACAGTATACTCTACTGGGAACACAGCATCAAGACCTATTTAACGGATCCACTCCATTGGCTGCATCTGTGTCTCTGTCCTCTTATTTTGGGGAGGGGGGGGGTCCTGTGAATTTTCCTGCCTGAGAAATAAATGTGGAGCTAAAGAGCTTGACAGGTTCAGCCTGATAAATCTGATCTTTTCATTCCCTTAAAAGACCTTCATTTTTCTTATGGTCTATAATTGGTGTATAATTTGCTCCTGTTTTCCCATCTATTTTCTCTTCTGTGTTTGATTGCGTTTTATAATTCTCTCGGTCTCACAAACAGATTGTCCCCAACTTACAACCTATGCAACTTACAGCTCACACATATAACCAAAGTTTAAAAACAAAAAAAAAATGAAGTAGATGTATTTAAAATAAAATCCACACGGCATTATGCTACCTAGTGTGCTCTGCATGCCGTAAGATAATTGTCATGGGAAAATACTGTGGTGTACGGCGCAGTGTGACCATACCAGCCTGGTGCATCTCCCAGCCTTATTCACAGACCAAAAATCTGTGCAATTCATCCTATTCTGACATACATCCATTTCAACATACAACCTCTGTTAGAACGGAACCCGGTCGTAAGTCAGGGACAGTCTTTATATTTTATTTTGACTTCTACACCCCAGCTTCTTATGACTGTTTGAGTCCAAGAATATCATATTTCTAGGGTTTTTGCTTAGTCTGTTTCAGTGACTACTAAATGATAAACCTGTAGTTCTTGCACCCTGTCCAGGATATGTGGTGGGAAGGTGGATAGATATATAATGTTAGAAAAATAGGAATTGGATGTGGGATTCTGGCCAAGGTCCTTAACGATGTGCATATGTCTTATTTAAATTGTCATATATTGCTTAGACATAGAGACGTTATGAAAAGCCTGATAAAAATATAATGATAACAAAAGCATTATCCTGTCTGAATTCTTGGTTCAAATGTGTTGTTTTGCAGCACCTGATTAAGTGCATCTACCTTTTTTGGCCATCCCTACGTTTTCTTTCCTGGTGTCTGTAAAAATCACTTGCTTTCAGTCATGTTTGGTTTTGGGATTAGATGGTAAAAGCTCTGAGGATTTTCCACTTGGGGATCAGGACTGGCCTTTGTGCTGGCCGTCGATCCTGGGTATCCGCTTTCAAAGCCGGCATGCGACGTGACTCAGGGGTTCATTAAGGTGCCCCGCTAGGGCGGCACACGCCACGCTTGCAGGTTCCGCTCCCCAGACGGATCGACGTAATCAGTCAGGGCACATAAAACATGCGCGCGTGAAACGTTGATCTTCTTTGAGTAGCTTGTGCTTTTAATGCTGTTTAGCTGAGTTTCTGCGCATGAAATCTCATGAAGCAAAGGGCAGACACACCACGAAGGGGATGCCAGGCCATCCCAGAACACGCACGCGCGCACAGGTTTGTATTCATTTCTTTGTAAGGACCACCCATTCATTTCTATGCCCTAACCTTAACCACAAGTAACCAAACAAAATACAAGACTTTTGGCATTTTTAATTTTTTGATAGCAGTCACGGATTTTTAGGAAACTGAGTTTCCTCTTGTGGGAACCAAAAAAATGGTCAGTACCACATCAAGTTCCTAGTACTGTAACATATGATGAGGAAGCTTGGTTTAGGTCATTGGTGGTCTCGTCGAAAAAACAATTCAATCTGGCAATTGAAAAGAGGGCCAGTTTCACACTAGCTTCAGCAAGAAAAATTGTCTGTGCTTTCGGTATTTAACATGACAGCACATCTGTATTGACACAGACTGTAAATTGAAAACAGTTAGCAATATTGTAGAACCGTCACTCCACATCAAACCCTACGCCTGCGAGAAAGAAGCTGTCAAGAACCTGAAGATGTGAAACCTTAATAGCTCATCCATCTGATGAAGAGCCTTGTTTGCTCAGGAACGGAGCACCGAAGGATTAAGGTGGGCTGGAGCAGACCGTGCCGTCATGTCAGGGCATCACTTACCCAAAACAAATTCTCTGAATCAATGTTTGAAATATTTCTTAATATTATGCCACGAGCTCATGTGGGAAAAGGTTGGTTATGCAAGATAGATGGAAGGTTGGATGTTTTACAATTGCGTCTTTTTTCAGTGTATAGGCTGACAGTAATGAATCGTTAAAGTGCGTGTGGTATTACGACAGGCAAAAATCACGATTAAATTAATGACGCCCTTTAAATGCTCTTTTGGAGCCTTCAAGTCAACCTCAGTTGGCAATGTTGCAGCTTGAAACTCGGCAGAGAAATTTGCCGTCAGCCTCAGGCGACATGTCGTATGTGCTGCATGTACATATTAATAATACAAAGAAATTAATCGGTACGCAAATCTGGTAGTTGCTTTACTCATCCTTGGCTGTGGGGATAACAATGTGTTTGTGTATATATGTGTGTATGTGTATATATGTGTTAGCATGTGTGTGTGTGTGTATATATATATATATATATGTATATATATATATATATATATATATATATATTAGTGGAGTGTTCTGCAAGACGAGCAAAGATTTTTTTTTAAATTTTGACTTGGAAACCAAGCAAGATCTTGCAATATGAGTATTACGTATACACTTTGTCTGTCGAGTGTCACGTGATCACAACTGAGCCGATGGTTCTTCTCTCTCAGTTTCACTGTGGGATTGTGGGTAACCGTCTCCCATGCTCGGTCTCGGTCGGCTTGCCTCACTCGTATAGTCAAAATTTGGTAGAAAAGCACCACCCGAATCGTAGCAGTGCCAGTCATGAATCTGTTTAACAACAATGCAATGTCCACATTTCCGTGAAATCAAAAAGGAAACAAACACAGCTGTCATTGGATAGGTTCCTTGTTAAAGTCACACAAAAATAAAAAGATTCCAGTGAGCCAACAGATAGCTGTGATTCCGTTATTTAAAGTGAAAATCAACAAACTGTCTACAAAATAACCCGTCTCTTCTCTTTTCTCTCATCTCCCTCACACCATCCACAATTCTTTTCAAAGGTAAAGTGTACGTTAGTTTGTTTTACATATATTTTACTTTATATTTTGTATTAATCATTTTTATATGAAAATTTTAGGGTTGTGGAATGAATCATCTGAGTTTCCATTATTTCTTATGGGAAAATTTGCTTTGATATACAAGTGCTTTGGATTACAAGCATGTTTCCGGAACGATTCATGCTTCCAAACCAAGGAACTACTGTAACCACAATTAAATATCATTCATTTTTTATCTATATTAATCGCATTTCATTTTGCATGACCAAACAGACTCAAGAAAAAAGGGAATATATGTGCACTTATGTTTTTTGAACATCTTGAACACAAGTCGGATGCATTCCATCCTGACCACTCCCCCTTAGCCCTTGCTGCTTTGAGATACACTTCAACATGGCAACAGGCGAAGGCAGAGTGGTGAGGTGGAAAATACAGAAAGTGTCGGGTCACGTGTGCCGACTCCTAACAACACGTTCTGTAGCTGTGGCCTGTGTGTATGCGCTCCTTTACATTCATCCTGCTATATCTTTTTTTTTATCATCCCTTAAAACATCATTTAAAATGACACATTCATAAATACTAGTGCTGTCAAACGATTACAGATTTAATCAGATTAAATATCATTCATTTTTAATCTATATTAATCGCGTTTCATTTTGCATGACCAAACAGACTCAAAAAAAGGGGGAATATATATGCACATAACAAGTTTATTGAACATCTTGAACACGAGTCGGATGCATTCTATCTGCCACAGAAGTGCAATACCATGGAGCCATATCAAAAAGCAAGAATTTTTGATTATCCTGACAACTTGTCGGATTTAAGGTACCTCAGTTTAAATGGTCATTATCTTCGTTCACTTACAATTAGCCTGAACTATCGTAAATTCGACAAATAATCCGACTAATCATGAAATCCAATTCTAGTTTGATTAATTGCCATTGTTAGCAATATCAGTTGATAACACATTACGCAAAGTGCTTTATGTGAAAACTCTGTAGCAACACGTCCACAGATAAGTTGGACAGTATAGTGTGTGTGACCGATTTAATGAGCCACAAATGAGAAGTAGTGCTTAAACAGTATAAAACTACAACTTCCCCTTTTGTTAATTAAAAAGCGCAGCCATCTTGGATTCTGAACTCAGGATCCTCTGTGCTGCTCTGAGATATTTGTCAGATCTCAAGAAACTAGAGTGCGCATGTTGTCACTTCCAGCTTCAAAACTCGTAATCCGACTCAGATATACGAGTTCCCAGGTTAAATAGAACGCACCAAAACTGCCCGAAATGGGTTGACAGAGGCATTTCAGGGATTTTGAGTCATTCTATGCTGCAAATGGGTTAATTGTCTTAAAAATTTTAATCAGAATAATCATGATGATGGATTAATCTGCGGTAACCCATTAATTTTGACAGCCCTAATATATATATATATATAATATATGACAAATTTGTTGTAACGTGACATAACTGAAAGCTCTGACCAAGTGGTTGGAAGATGGATAGATAAAATGATGGATGGATTTATAATTGACAGCTTTGTGAAGGTGAGAAATTGTGTCCCAACCAGCCTATTTTGAATAAGCATTTTATTTCTTCCACCAGTTATCTGTACAGCAAACATTAGCTAGCTGAACTGCGTCTTAGCTGCTATTATGCTAATTTACAGTATCAGGCTAGTGCTTTGCTAATTATGTGCGGTCTCTGGCCTCTCCGACGATAAGTCCTCCCCGGAGGGGCAAATGGACCAATTTATGGCACTCAGAAAAGCCGTGTGCGAGCTGCGTGTCTGTGCCAGGAGCTGGCCTAGCGTGGGCGGGGGCTCACGCAGCCCTATCGCCACCTGAGATCGGAACACAGCAACAATGCAGCGCGGAAAGAGCACGCTGAGAACGCCTCGCCTGCCCGGCGGCCGGGGGCTCTGGGTGGTGCCTGCTTTTATTTTGGTGTAGCACTATTACGAGTGTGGGGCGAGCAGAGTGTGTGGCATTATGGAAGATGGCCAGACAGTTACGATGGAATTCTCTGATTGTTTTTAAGACTTGAACCCTGCCCTCTCGGGCACGATCGCTATCGCGCGACACTCCTGTGGCGTGCAGCTATTCATTAAAGATCCTATCTCTGGGCGACAGGCAAGTGGTGGACTTTTCAAGCGCGTTCAGCAGGGAGAGATCAATGGGAGGTATCTGAGATATGCTTTTCAACCTCTGTTGGGCCGTATTGTTGCCCCTCCATTGCGGAACCTTCAAACGAGATCCGAAAACTGGGATTTCACCTTTTTCCAGATTTCCTGATGCCGTCACAGTAGCAGTAATTAAATTCCCTGAATGCTCGACAAATGTACATGATGTCGCCAATGAGGCATGTGACTATATAGCTAAAGCTAAATGAAAACTATGTCAAGCAAACTGGTTTCTGAGCTGCTTAAAGGAGAGAAGATGTTGTCATGATCTCCATGGATCAAAATGTCGGCGCCGCACAGCAAATGGGACAGTTTCCTATTTCTTGCAGCTTGGGGGAAAAAAAACTGCTGAAAATTGTACAAAAATTCTTCAACCTCTGTTAACTTATTCACTGACACATAATCACTCACCTTGCATTACAGTGTATATACTCTATATAGATAATTAGAGCATATCGCATTATCAGCATTCCAGAGAAAAAGATAGAACACTCTAATAAATTATTAATAATGTGTGTAATTTTATACCTTCAGCAAAAGAAATAGAATTTGTGTCTGGTAATTCCATTGAGTTATTCTATGTCCTTTCTTTGAATTTGTATTAATAATGACCGGACTTCTCCTTATAAATACAAACAAATGAAGTGCTCGCCTTTTCTTATCCCCCTGTGTGCTTGGCTTCATTCTAACCCTTTTACAAAGTACGGGGGGGGGGGGGCTGCCAAGCTTGGTCACATCTTTTACTGTGGTGAAAGAAGCCCTGAGCAAGAAAATGGAAACCATTTGTGGCAGAAGAGGAAATGATGTCACGCTCATTAAATATGCAGGGCTGGGAAGCGTGTGTCGAGGAGGGCGGGAGCGGGGGCGGGGGCGGGGGGTGGCGCTGCGTGCCC
>JAABNY020000025.1:23525021-23553923 GCA_015164015.2 Brevimyrus niger | reverse complement strand
CCCCCCACCCCCTTGTCGCGGCCACCTACCAAATGGATGGTCTGTAAGCGGGCATGCAAACCTGGGGGGTGGGGGGTGCACTTTCGCCCATCTGTGTGCAATAATCAAAGGCTACAGATGGGGGGGGGGGGGGAATGAGAGCAAGGGTTTGGCTGCTGCCGTTGCGGCTTTCGCCCTCATTCCATGAGACAGGAAGGTCTCCGAACATCCTCAGCAAGGGGCTTGGGCCACGGAGAAATCAGAGAATCAGAAAAGACTGCATTTAGGTCTGGAACTAGGGTTAGGGTTGGAGGTAAGGTTAAGGTTGACGTTAAGGTTGGTGGTGATAGCTTTAGGGTTGGAGGTAAGGTTAAGGTTGACGTTAAGTTTGGTGATAGCCTTAGGGTTGGAGGTAAGGTTAAGGTTGACGTTAAGGTTGGTGATAGCGCTAGGGTTGGGGTGTCAATTAGTGTTTGAAAATGCAGGCAACTGACTGTATTATTTTTTTTTCTTCATTTTCTTTAACAACTTGACTATATGTAAATGTTTTTTTTTTTTTAATTGGCGAGTGGCATTAATGTAAATATATCATCACTATGAAATCTATACCTGACTTGTGCTTTTCCTGTCACTACTCAATGCTATTTTGTATGCTTACCAGTGTATGCTTACCAGTAAAAAAACGAGCCAGAAGAAAGGTAAAGTAAAGGAAATAGTAATAAAAAAACACCATTTTCCACTTACAGTTTATATAATCATGAGTGAGCAAAGGTCTGTTTGGTCAAAGTAACACTTAATAGATTGTGGCACAGAAGAGATACTTATTAATACTCAGTCTGTGATTTGTGGAACTAGTTAAAGATGAGTATGGGTTCTCAAAGTTATAGAAGGGTTTTCCACACAGTATCTGAAGCGTGCAAAAGGAGTTGAGCATTTTGCCAGCTAGACAAACCAAGCAGCCAGCGCCTGTGAGATAAGTTCAGGTTTCTAGCAAGTCAGAAATAAAAGCAAATAGACCCCAGGCGATTTCAGTCTGACGATTAAATTATCCACACGTTAGTAATTAACTCCTGATACTGCCCTTAGGATATATTTGAAATGTCCGTAATGAAGGGGAAGTCACCCAGATTATTGCTTTACTGACATTTACAGAAATGTTTTCTCTCAGTTGAGTTGTAATTTGTCAAATTTATTCGTCATTCCATTCTTAAGGGGCAATAACTTAAAATAAACTCTGTTTCAGGTGCCAGGTGACACACCAACAGCTAAAACAATTATTTCTAATTGAAGCTATAATAGAGCATGTCAAACACTAAAATCACTTTTAGATTTCATTGATTATTTTTTTTTCTTTTTTCCAGCGTGGCTCCAAGATCCTCGCCGATTATTACCTGTATAAATGACTAGGTACATTTGTTAAATTACAGATTTCGGGGGAAAAGCAGCACTGTGTTTATGGAATGCTGGATTTCAGCACTAACTGCTGTTATTTAACGTGTATTTAATATTATAATAATCCCTGACTTAAACGAGTCTAGATTAGCTAATGCACAGTCTTGGCCACTGACGCCTGTAGATTATAAACATGTGTTCTGGGGGTCTGCAGCACTTGGCTGCAAAAATTTACTCTGGGTCCAGAACACAGTGCCTTTTTTCCCCAGCTAGTTGAGTTCTACAACTATTCATCCCGGAATCTTCTCCCGGTGGTCTGGCCGCATATTGAAGAACACATAGTCTTCTAGAATCCAATTCATATGACGACTTTCTTGTACTGCAGTGTATTTTTCAGCCATCATGGGTGGACCGTGCCGCGTGGAACATGCCGGAAAGATGCCTTACAGCACCAGGCCTGACCGGATAATCCACCTAAAAATGGACGGACATCCACTTCATTTTTGTCCTCTTTGAATTCTGTTGTTTCGTGATGTGCCACGGTCTAGCAAAAGTGAGCTGAATCCAGATTTGGGGTAATGAAAACAAACCGTGGGATGTTTTGAAGTCCCGTCATTCAAGGATATTCCGTGAGAAATGTGACAAATGTGCTTTTCATTGCATCAGGAAGCAAGTCTTAGAGACAAGCTACGCTCCTTGCTGACAAATATGTGTGGCATGCTCCAGTTTTCATTGGCAAATTAAAACAAATGCCAGCTGCCCAGCAATCAGAGCTCCCTACGTTCAATCCTCGGGCAAACGTATGGTTAAAGGTGAGGCCCCAGTAAAAACAGATTTCTGCTCTTGATTCTTTTTTCGATTTTGACGGCATGGAGGACTGCTGCCAGTGGAAGTCAGAGCTGAGATAATGGGAAAGCCCTATGCGTCTTCCAAGGAACTGTCAAAACGTATATGGAGTTCTTGTCTGTACAGAGTGAGCTGGTCTTTCCCTCACACCAGGCAGACAGTGACAATTTGTTAGCAAGATAAATGGGCACCTGTAATCTGCTCCCATTTTTTCGGAGACGTGTCTCTCTACCAGTGGGCCGGGGAGTTTCATCGCTGTCTGTTTTAGCTTGCAGCTCCTGTCGTCTTCTTTCAGTTTAGGTAATAAATGTGCTTGGCTCAGATCCCCTCAATCTACCTTCCCGTACACCATATTAAATGCAGGTATTTATAAAACTCTTTCAGATGGGCACAAAAAATGCAGGGTGGGATTACCATGCAGTCTGTTTAACCCCACACTTTGTTGGCATAACAGTGTGATCAGATTGTTGGTTTGAATCCCCAACCAGGAAAGTACTGCCACACTGTTCACTGGATGCTAAATAATATCTGCCCACTGCTAAATTATAATGTGACATATCGGTGAAATGCAGAGGTTGTGGCGAGTCAGCACTGACAGTTAATCATTTTCACTTCATCATCACTCAGTACGTCGTTCTCAGGTTGGGACGCGTTGCTACCAGGGCGGTCAGCCGTCTTCGCTATCAGTTAAAGGCTGATTTTGCAGGCAGGTATTATCTGTTTGAGCAAAACATGCAACCCATAGATCACGACAGTGATACTGACTGTAAAGAAGGAATTTCATGACAGATAGTCTACATGTTCATTAAAGGTCGGCTTCAGAGTAAAAGAAACCATAGCCATAGTCCTTCCAAGACAGAGTCCTCCATTATAGTAATTCAACAGATTTTATCATTCAATAAATAGTATGTTTAGGGAATCGCACATTTTGCATTTGGAACACAGTGTGGGATAAAGGAGGGAAATGGAATCTATGCCCACAGCCTTTCTGGAATGATGTGGGGAGAGTGCCATCCTCACTGTGGTCAATGTGGGGGGGGGGGAGTGATCATGCCACGTCCCTCAACCTTATTCACATGTAACTCACGCTGGATGACTGCTCATTGCTACTTTTCATTCAAGCATATATGTGTTGTTGTTTGTTTTCGACTGTGCATGTCACTGCACACTGTACACTGCACACTGTACACTGCACACTGTACTCGGGATAATTGTGTATGTAATAAATACAACATAGAAACAATGCATACATGCAAATTCTAAAATGTTTGTATTTACATATGATGATACTGGTGATACTACAGGAACTCATAAAAGTAACAGGGACCTGCCTCTCTTTGACATCAAAACTGTACATAAACGAAATTTTAAAAAAGTAACAAAGTAACTATAACAAAAAAATTGAAAAAACATGAAAATCCTATGTAATCTGACGTCCAGTTATGTGGGTGACGTGTTAAAGTGTTACATTTTAAATACAATTGTCTAAATCCAGTACCAACATGTGCAAAAAGCCATAGGGGATTTTCCTGAGTGTCTGTGGGGATTTTGCCTGTTAATAGTACAAGCTAATCTTCGTCATTAGACATCATTAAAGTTCAAACTTCTGTAACGGCAAAGTTAAAATCCAGTGTGGAAAAACATCAGCCAAAACTTGCAGGACCTTTGCATCTCACCACAAAATCCTGCTTACAGAAATGACTGGCATAGTTAATTTTGGGGTGTCATTATACCATTATAACTTCACAGATAGAATGTACGCATAAACAGGTGGGTGCTGCACACGCATTTCTGGCGTGTCGTATTTTCACTGTCATCGAGACCCCTAATCAACCCATAATTATTCCCGGCAATCTCAGGTGAATCGCTGCCGGAGAGTCTTTCACACGCGTTTTAACAGCCCTCTCCTTCTTCTCAGTATTGCCATTCCTTTTTACAGTGTGCTTGACTAGCTAGTGACGTTTTTTGGACTTTTGGCTAAGGGCGAGGTGGTTGGTCATTTTCCTCTGTAACCTCCCTGGTATCATATACCTGTGTTCCACAAGTTTGTTTCAAGTCGTCTTTGATAAAGAGAAGGCCAGGTCAGGGGGCATTTCTAGGGCCTAAGTAAAGTTTACCTGGGGCTTGATTTTTTTGTTTCGAAGGAAGATTAGCATCGGGGCAAAAATACTCGTGGCTAGGCTTAAAATACTCTGACCTAACGATGCCCATGATCCTGGTTCTTCCAAACCTCCAATCCTAATATAACTGCAGTTGAAAACAACATGTCCTGTTTGAGATATTAGGTCTCAAAGCTGACAGGAAAGCTGCAGCTCAGAGCAGGTGGTACAGGTTGGACCGAGGGCAAAATGTATAATCTGGAGGTTAAGACTGCAAGTCCCTGATTCATAAGTGGTACATGACTGAAACATTTACTTGCAAACTGCCTATTCAGATAATTAACAAAAATTAACAAAATGATTGTATGAGAATATATGTTATGAAACATAAAAACATAGTCCCTGAAGATGGAGGACTTATATTATTTTTAAACCATTAGTACTGACACAAAGCTTTGCATTTTATGTTAGTGACCCAGACATTAATAATTTTACACAACCACAGACTGTGCTGAATTCAGGGACTGCGTCCTTTTAAGGCTGCATTTAAAAGCAAACGCATCACTGAGGCGCGACAAGACTGTCCCAATTCAAAGGCTCCTTCAAATGCAGCCTAGAAATGCATCACTTTGCTGTGTCAGGAAAGATCCACCTAATAGATCCTTCCCAGCCCAAATTATCTCAAGATGCATTGCAAGGACCTTCAAAGGTCCATGCATGCAGACCCTGAATTTGGACACAGCCGTAGAGTAACTTTTAGGTTATGGTGAATGACATAGAAAAACTGTTACACATGTTAGTGTTGGATGTTTTCCACAAACTGAAATGGTTAATTGATTGATTGATTTGCACCTGTTTGGTCTGCTAATCAGAAACATGCCTTAAGAAGGGAGGTTTGCGCAGAGTGTGAGTTTAGTCAGTACTGTGGGCTGTAACAGCTGCCTGTTTTTTCATAGCCTTGGTAACAAATGAATTTATGTTTTGTTTTGTTATTTTACCATTTCACTCATCTTACTCATTTTGGTACTAGATTATTTCAGCCCTGAAGTCCAGCTTTCCTCTTAACTGGACTGAAGTCACCAGCTAGCATTATAACACATTCTGTGTGCTGTAGTACAGCCTGTGCTGGGCCTATGCACCTAAATGTGCTTTATGCAAGTGTGTGCATGTGCACCTGTGAGAGAAATTATTCTATAGCTAAGGAATAGATTTCAGGTGACATTTGAAACCTTAAGTGCTCTGGCAGTGTGAGGACAGTTTGTCATCGACAGCGTTCAGGAGTTCCCTCCCTTCTTCCTGCCACCTCTCTCTCTGACCCCTAACAAGGAGCCCCCCCCCGTCCCAACCCATCCACCCAACAAGTTTTGCAGAATAATAGTCAGTGTGCCTGTATTGTACACCTTTGTCTCAGATGTGAGATAATCAAGGACTTCAAGACAACCTGAGACTTGTTAGTAACTGCGGGGGAAAATGAAGTCTGATTATGGGCTGGAAAACTAAAGCCTTTTCATTGTCATGGTTGTTGCTCTTTGCTCTTTGTGGAGATTCTCTGGTAAAATTGCTTTTGATCCCTATTGATGTGTTTTTTTAAAACTGATGATGCAATGGAACAGAACTATTGTTCTAATATCCCAGAGTGGGTTCAGACAGCACATCATGCAAAGTGTAACAGTAAAATACTGGGAACTTCTGAAATCGTAATGTAGCACTACGCAAACAGGGCACAAATTAGCAAGTATTTGCTCAATACCAAAAAAGAAAGACAACCCAATGATCTGCTGCATAATTAAAGTTTAGCTTCTGCTAAGCCTTTTCTTTTAACAGTTGTAAACTCGCCTCTTCATCAATAGCCTTTTAAAATTTTCATAGAAATCGATTTTTAGGCAATACCAACAGCCACATATCTGAGTGAACAGGCAAACTTATCTCCCAAAAAATTTGGCGTGGCGGCTACCGACGCTGCCCCCCGTTCCGTCAGAAATTAATAGATGCGATAAAAATGGATTCTATCATTAATAAATTGGGGATTGACTATATAAGTGACTATATATATAAGAGACTGATAAAACAAATCTCTTTAAACTTTTTTTCCGTTTTTGTCTTGCTTGCTTACTCTTCACCTTTACTTTTGTTTTCATGACATGTGCTAAACACCATTACGCGGAAAAAACAGATCTTACGGCCGCGGTGAAAACTACTCATAGAAAAACTTTCAAAAGTCATTTTCAAAAGGAAACAAATAATCTTGTTGGTACGATTTACAAATATATATTTTTCTTTTTCAGCCAAATACGGAAAGTTCATCAAAAAATACTAGGCTACGCTTTATCCTGAAGCGTCTGTATTTTCGTTCGTTATGTGATAATGGTATGAGGACCGATGATTGTTTCTCTGTATCAATTGAAATAAAAATTCTAATAATTCAGTCATTGGAACCTCCATCCCTAAATTCGCGCGTCAAATGTCGCAATAAAAACACATCATTTACAGAGCGATATTATTTTAGAATTACATGATAATTCGTTAACAAATTATTCGTAATTGCGTGAGAAATAATCAGTTGGATGAGAAATTTTGTTACTTGTAATCAACTAACATTTTGTGTGTAAGTGTATACACACATTACATATACAATTAAAAGATTTACGAAAATATTTACAGTGAAATATGCACGAGTTATATAGACCTATTATACCCAAGATCTTCCGTAACAATGCTTAGTGTTAAGATATAAAACAATTAATATAGTTTTACTGTATTATAAGCTGAGGTTATTATTAATTGTTGTTGTTGTTATTACTATATGTCTTATCTTGTGCATAACTTTCCTGGATATTTTATGTTCTAACGAGATGTATACATCTCATTTATTGTTATTATGGTCAGCGGCGTAACAATGTTTCTCTTTCTTATACATCCGTCACCACTAACACTTCCTAACGTCACTTATACCCAGAATGCTCCAGGCTGCTGATAACTCGGGGTTGGGCGTGCTGACAGGTGTCAATGGGAGGCGTATCTATTTGTCTCACTGTCTGACGATTAACCCTCCTACACAGTGACCTTCAGTAGCCGTGTGCTTCTCTCAAAACCGCGATCTGCCGAATACGGCGCACTTCACTCACAAATGAAATTTTGCGGTTTGAACGGCACCAGGGGAAATACGTTTGTTCTCTTAGGCAAATACTGACATCGTACATGTAGCTAGAACAATGGTAAATGCGTTTAAAATTAGGACCTACGCTGCGTTTAGGGCGCCTGCTGCATTATCTTTGTCTGGTTTGACTGGTGACGTTTTAATGCGGTTACCTGGCGAAGAATAGACCTATCATGCTGAGCCAACCGAACGATATCTCTACCTACGGGGTGACAATTCTGTCCTTTTTGGATACATTGCTGTTCTAGTTTCCATTTAACATACATTTAACATAAAATTGTCTGGGATTTTTTCATTCCTACTCCGCTCTCACTTGATAAGTCTTAATTACCCCAAAAATACTATAGGAATATATTTTATTTGGTGTACATCTATAGATACATTCCCGTAGTGTTCCGACGGGGTAATTTCAAATTATTATTTTTTTAACAATAATGTGGAGTTCGTGTTGTAATTCCCGACCTGGTAATTGGGAAATGTGTTTATTGCCCTACTATATTCTATAAGAAGCAGAATTACTATCAAAAACACAGTAATTAATACACACAAAAACTGTTTCCTTAATGGGTTCTGCATGCTGCTGAATGTTTTTTAACATCCTGTTTGGACTTGTGGTTTGTTTACATGAACTGAAAATCTAATAATTCATTAGGGAATGTCTAGAAAGGGAAATTAATTTAGGAAAAATAACGTCATTGTTTGAATAAATGATTTTTAGCTTTCAATGAATCACGTTAATTTTTTCTTCATGTTATTAATTCCACAAGTTTTGACAGTAGAAATGAAACCTATAGTACTTTTCAGGTTTACTAAGCTGATGTCGCCCTAAATAATGATCTACAATCGACCTGTTAATTATTACATAATTGAGATAATCAACTGCGTTTCGCCTGGCAGGCAGTTCGGTCCTGCAACCAAAAACACCGCCCCTTTCCAAGCCCCTACCTCATAATGCACTGAATTATATTGACCACACAATTATTTATTTCTTTCACTGCTACCAATTAGTTAATACATGTCACACGCCAAAAAACTCCATTTAAAATTCCGTCTTTTTTCCTGACATTTCTTTGATGTAGGATGTTTTCACCCAGTTTCCCTGTCCATTTAAAAAAAATTTTAGGAAACGTAATATGGGTCTTATTCTTATGGTGTTTCATAATTCGACCTAAAAACCGACATTCATATCTGCACAAATAGCTGTTCAATGTGCTTTTCGCTGGGCACAGACGCTAGAAAGCTTTGGCTTACTTACATCACTAAACCTTTTGGTTCGAATGAGTGCTTTGCTTGTTTTATTTATTTAATTTATATTTTTTACAGAGCAACTGCTTTGGAAACATCAGCACGTGTCATACCCAGTCGGTTCCCTAGTTATTTCTCCGTCTTCGCAGTGAGATAGACTCTTACGCTGCACCTTTAAATTCGTTTTTATTGTAAAATCTCTTCAGTTCGTTTAAAGTTTTTCGAATAAATGCCTAACAAGTAGCACATGTAAAACTGGCGAGAACCTGGGCCGATCTGAAACTCATTAGTTTATACGAATGCATATCTTTTTTTTTTTTAATAATAATAATGATAGCAATCCTCTTTGGACTTCAGCGCATAGAATTTGTGACTATCCAAAACTCTCCGAATCATACATTCCTAGATCTGTAATGAATTATAGTAAACTACGCTTATGATCGGCCGCTTGCCACTTCTTCGCTAAACTAGAAACTCCGATACCATCACTTGAGGCGCCGAAAACGGCAAGCCCATTAGGCGTATTTTTTTGGAAGCTGGCTCAGACAGGAAAGCATGTGGTACCTTAGCGAAAATAAAGCCACTTCTGCAGGGAATTGCTGCTATACTCTTATTCGACTATGAACGCTCTTTGCCGTCATCCTTGATTATTAAAACCACACATTGATCAGAAATCTAATCTTGTGTTGTAAATTATCCAGAATCGCCTCGTTTTGTTCTACTTTATGTTTTTCTTCAAGTCCTATCAGTCCAAGAAAAGCTTAATCAGAACGCAGTTATCTCTGAGGTTACCTAAAATACCCCCACGTAAATAATTTGGACATTGTCATGGTGTCTGAGTTGCTTTTATTCAGCACATTTACAAATGATTTATAAAAATATATAACTAAAGCCTTTGTAAATATGTTACATTTACAATCGCTAACTTTGTTCACATCGTCGACCTTAGTGTTTTGTATTTTATGCACAAACCAGAATTTTAGTAATAGAAAAAAGGTAGGGCTTTTTTATGATACAATGCGATAAGTCAATGAAATTCTTTATTGTGTACGGCATTCTATGTGACAGTTCTTGAAATTTCGATTTTCACAATTTTTTAAAAAATATATGTGTATAAGTTTAATGAGATGATGGAATAAACTACCAACCACCAACACCTATTATCGAGAGAAAGCTACGATACAGTTATACATCCTTTTTGTAATTTTACACTCATTCTGTTTCAGACGAAGGCTTCACTGGGAAGGCTGTATTGTATGCGCATGCGTCAGGACAGTAAGCTAAATGGGCCCTACCTACAGTTAACACTTCAACTGGCAAATCATAAATACAGTGCTTTCACTTACTGTTTGAATTCTTGAAATGCGCTCAACTAAATAAGGGTCTGCTGCATAATATGATTTTAAGTTCCTGGTGTGGTTGCAGTGACGTCTCTGGGTTATGACGATGAGGTAGGGAGACTCAGTCCATGTACGCTGTTCAGCGTCTCGTGGTGTTGCTTGCTTAAAGGACTGGGTGGTTTTCTGTCTTCTGCAGAACACAAAAATGAAAGGTGTTTTAAATAACAAGTAAGCCACAACTCCTCATCTATAAGTAATATAGGCCTATAACTCCCCTATAACACACACACACACACACACACACACACACGCTACACGTATATGAGACTGCTAAGACACGTTCTATCAAATACAGCACGATCAACGCGATGAACATGTTACGGTGCAGTTTTAGCAAGAGATGAGTGGCACCATTATTAATAATAGGAGTTCAATCTAAGAAATGATGTTAAGTGACACAAAGCTTATTCAAGTCACTGGAAATATTCGCCTTGCAATTTAACGTTTAACATTTGCGGTAGCGGAGATTAAAGGGGCGGCCAGTTCCCGGCAAAACGCTTACGCGTGTTTTGTCTAATTTATGGAATTATCATTTCGACTGTTACAAAAAATGCCTATTAATTGACATTCTGTAAGTGTTCATTAGCAAGTTCTGCTGTAATAATCAATAAGGCTGTTAGATATGCGAGTCACAAACCGGATGGACTCGGTGCCTCAGAATCTCATAATCATCTGTTGAAAATACATGACAGCTCCTTACATAGAAGATGAAAAACGCAAAAGTAAGAATTTCCAATTTCCAGTCTTTTTATTTATTGTCCCCCTCCATCCATAGTTTTCGAATTGCCAATTCCTACAGTTGCGATAATTACTTACCAATTAATTTATCAGAACGACTACCTACTGCATCGATAATTTATAATTCCTTCGATTAAAATATTGACGGATTAAAATATTTTGAAAAAGTCTGATAGTGTATCTAGTATATTGGCAAGTATATTGACGTAAAAGAAAATGAAGATTTCAATAAATTTGTCAAAATTAAATACTGTACAATATTTAGATTGAAGAATCCGTGACGCTAAAAATAGCCTGTGGTCTACTTATGTAGTTATCTGTTGATATTAATCAGTGCAAATTGGCATAGAAAATGACGTTTAGAATGTCTTGCTTCTTCAAAATAGCTTCCCGACACGGAACATTTGTTTGAGAGATAAGTAGACTTTATAACAGACAAATGACGATGACGTTCAATGACTGAAAACGATTTATATTTGCCACTGAATGGACACATTATCATTCGAAAAGATTTTCTATCTTAATATTGTGAAGGTTTAATCACGTGTATAAGGGGAAGGTGCAGTCACATTAACTGGAGAATGCATATGCTATATGTAGCCTAGGCCCAGTTCATGCTTTTAAGAACTTGTAGTATTTTTACAATATTTAATTCTGAGCATTTTTGGGCCCTAAAAAGCAGAAATAATACGTGCACGTTTCTTTTTATTAAGAAATAAATAACTCCCATAGCATTACTGAAAACAAAATATTAAAACATCTCTTTGTTTTTGATGGTAAGATTGTGTTACGCTAGCAATAATAAATGTTATTTTATTTTCCTAAATGTATTAGGCCATATGCAGACGATATTTAGGGAGCTTAAATCCTAAATGTCTTATCTGAAAAATAATAATAATTTTAAAACCATTCAGCGATCTGTCCCGTATTTAGGTAGACATATACATTTAGTATAATCTGATCGCAACTTCCCCCTCACACACATACACATACACCATTGTCATATTTATTCGTGGGGGTCGTCTGTTAACCCCCTAAGGGTCAAATCCCAGAATTGCCCGTCTTTAGTATTTCGTACCCAGCATTAACTGAACGTCTATGTAACTGCAATCGCATTAAATGAAAGGTGTAACACCGGAAAGCCGGCTGACAACGTTTTCCCATTTCGCTATTACACGCTATTAAGCAGAACGTGGCCTACCGTCTCGTGGTGGGTGCTTGAATACCACCGGAGAGTGGATCTCGCCCCCGTGCATCGTCATCCCACTTCCGGGGTGGGACAGGCCTGCACCCTGAGACTGCCAGTGCCCCGGGGTCACGTAGCTACCTGCCGGTCCGCTATAAACCCCGTACTGATTTGACGGAGAATAGGCGCAAGCTGAGACGTAACTTGATAAAGTTGATGATTGCTAGGGATTCAACAGAAAAAAAAATTAAAACCATACCCCTATACTCAATAAAATGCAAGTCAGTTAGATGTAATATGTAATTAACGTAATTTATTGATTTAACTTATTCTTCGGTTGTATTTGGCGAGAAAATAAGATTCTGTATAAAAGGAAAGTGATGCAAGATAAAATGGCTTGTAAATAATCCCTCCCAGGGGAGTTTCTAGCTGTTTAAAGGAGCAGGGGGCTAAGTCAAGTTTACCTGAGGTTTGACTGTTTTGTTTTTGAAGGAAGATTAGCATCGGGGCTAAAATACCCCGAGTGATCGGACCTAACGACGCACACGATCCCTCCCAGGCACAGACCAAAAAAAAAACCGCACATGATGTGTCGTTGATACCGCGGTTAACGTTAGCGTCGCATCAGCTGGCAGCTCACCTGCGGGTATTTGATATCGGCGTCAATAGCTGATTTGTCGATTCCGTTGACACCGTGAGAAGATGGGAAACCTGTTCTGTTTACACCACCCCAGTCCTCCATTTTCGTAGGATACCCATCAGCTCCAGCAATCGCTGTTGAAAAAGCAGCAGCTGTTACACTAAGATCGAAAATCATACTGTAGCCGCAGTCCAAATTTCAGGTTACACCAAGCATATTAAAGTGCAATTAACGTGGACGTATAACTGGCAAGAATGTATCTGCTAACAAGAGAGAGAACAATTTAATTGTATTATGAACGACTTACTGTATTGTTATTTGTCTAGTAGCCTTATGAACATAAACGTTTTAATATAATCCATTTATTCATTTGCATATCAGTGTGCCATTTTTCACGGCCCTACTGCTGATTCATTTTATTTCGATAATAAAAAAGTATGTAACAGTAAATTGGATAGATCTATTAACTTGCATATGCTTTTTAAAAAACGCATGACGTTGTAAATAAAAAAAGGCCCATGCGTTGTAATGTCGTGTATAATTTGTTGTACAAAATAATACATTACTAGCGTTCTAAACGATTTATTGTGACATGTAATATTAATGAAAGTGTCAGTTCTTACTAAAATACATTACGTTTAGCACTTTCTGATTAACTTTAAATGGCAGTCTACTTTTGGGCTGGAAACAAATATATCACAAGCAAGTCACCTTCGAGCGAGTGTTAAACTTGATGCCCAACACGAATAAAAGATTATATGAAAAAAAGGACGTCAAATTAATATGTGTTAATTTTTTCCAGTCTGTTGAAGGATGACTACATCGTGTTAAGTAACAGGCCTGCACTACAAATGTATATCTGTAACCTAAAAATTTCCTGCTTAAATCGAGCATTACAAAATTTGACGTGTGTGATCAACACACTTCGTAAATTATTATCAATCATTAGTATTAATAATGATAATACTAGATGGTATTGCGTGTTTTTTATTTTATTTAATTTTAATGTATTATTACGAAAAGAACACAAAACTGACGAAAAAGCAAAACTTAAATAGAAGATTTTACAAACCTGCGGGATCCATGAAGGCTCTTATACCTAAAATGTTGCTGACAGTGTGCGCCGAGGGCCAGGCTCTGGATAAGCTAACGTGTCCCGCCGTGACGGGCACTCCGGGGGGATTCCCAGTCGGTGACATCGTATTGGGGTACGAATATGGGTAAATGTGGTTATAGGACAGAGCAGTCTGTGGGGGCGGATGCTTCCCACTTTCATACTGGTTCGGTTGAGAGAGATTTCCAATCTTGTTCCTTAAAATGCGGCTTATAGAGCTGACGGAGGGAACGTTGTACTTGTCACAAACACCGTCTGCAAGAAGTCTGTCCCGAATCTCCCAGGCGAAAATCCCCGGGTCGCCTTGTTTGTATTCCCTTATGTTTTTCACCACATTCGGAGTGGTGACCCGGGGTTTGCTTCCTCCGATGGCTCCAGGTAAAATGGAGCCGGTTTCGTTGTATCTAGCCAGGATCTTGCTCACACAGCCGTGGGAGACCCGGAGCTGTCTACTGATGTCACAGGGTCGTATTCCGAGTTGTGCCAGTTCCACGATTCTCAGGCGTATAGCGTTAGGCAGGGGTCTTCCATTAACAAACACGCCGCCTAACTGGTTTACCTCGCCATAGGTTTGCTCTATAAAAGAAGGAACAGATAAGCCGAAACAGCATAAAAACAATATTCTGGCGAGAAAAGTACGAAAAATGAACACGGAATGAATCGTCCGACCAATTCCTGCAATAAGATCTTGAGAAAATGGCGTTCGTATAGAAAAGCTTGTAAAAAATCAATTAAGATCTCTAAAGTTATGGCTTTCTGTGTTTCCCTGTACACTAACAGTATTTCAAATTCTGCTAAAAGAACAGTGTCATTTAAGTTGTCTATTTCGAAATGATTTATACAAATTTATGCGCGATTCAGTGTTTGGTCTGTACCACCACGGTGAAGTGCACTGTGCATGCACGATGTTTAACTTAAATTCAAAAACCGAAACCCGCAGTAAGTGTTGCAACACTTTAAAAGTCAACCCAATTTCAAACTTAATTTTGTATCTGGTATTTCTGCATGCATCTTGCACAAGTCTCAATCCCATCACCTTTCCGTCAGTGATGCATGTGTAGGTAGACGAAGCTTACCCATCTGCTTGCCTTTCGAGATGCTTTCTTGGGAATATTTGTCCTTTAATGGCTGAACGCGCTGAGTCTCCAGCTTGCACAGGCAAAAACAAGGAGGCGAGCTTTCAGCTGATCCGAGCTCAGCACTTGCCTCTCACTTTTGTCGGAGGGAAAATAGCTGTGCGGAATACAGGCGCCGAAGCGATCCTCATCAGATAGAGGGAAATTTGCCTATTCCGGAGGCTGAAGTTCGGTCGGATTAATTTTACGCGTCCTCCACGTCAATCTCGCTGGTTACGCTGGAAGCCCTGGTTTGATTTCATTGGTCCCCTCGACAGTGGATAGGCTGCTCCACATATGTCTCATCCGGTATGTGCAATTTAACCTCTCTGTGCATTTCACACCGGGGAAGTGACAGCAACGCCAGACTTGGCTCGAGCGTGTACTTGTAAATTAGAGGAAAGTTAGCTAGTTTTAAATTAGGAGGAAATGTAAAATTGTGGACAGTCTTTGCGGTTTCGATACCCGACCATAAATCAAATCTAATAAAATACCTGACAGTAATATGACCACATTACAAACATTCAATTATTTGCTAAATAATTTTTCATTACAACATGCCAGCTATAATGTAATAATATTGCTGATAACTTTAATCTAGATGCTTATTAAATCTTTAATTCAAATGCTTGCATTTTTGTCAGAAATAAACCTAACATACAACTCCAGGGTCTAAAAGCCACGGAATAAATGTTGCATTTATGGATACAAAAATCACTTTTTTAAAAACAAATCACCAGGTAAAATGCATTTCCTCTAGATGTTTTAACATCTGTAACAATCTCCCTGTATACATTGTCTCCAGTGTCATTGGAGTGAAACATTTTCGCACAATTATAACACACGAGGAGCGATTATGAAATTTTGCGCTCTTCCCCATCTCGCAGTCCACATTCACATAGCATGTGAAAATTCTCAAGTGAAGAATCACAGATATTGACTTTTTGACGGGAATAAATGTAACTAGCGCTGACGATGAATAAAAATGTTCAATTTTAATGTATACAATTCATCCACTTTATTCAATAACTTCCACATTCTGTTGTAGGCCTACATATTTAGTGACTTAATAGTAACTTAGTGTAGTTTAGGGAACCGTCTGAAGTTATGTGATATATTTGTTTGCTACTGGGCCACTGCTAATTCATATTTTCATTGCTTAAAATGACCCTGTTTTATGTCTGGTATGTACACCCATTTTATATGCAATGCGCTTGGACGATCGACATGAATGTATTGAGTAAATTCCAATAAGATACAGCGCAGCACGCGAGTAGGGCTTCCTGTGAAAGTCAAGAAGGTATCATTTATACGCTCGCAAAATGTCACTTGTAAAAGTTAATAGTCGAACTAGCCGTGACGAGGTGCTGTGTCACTATCCAGTCATTTTTGGTTATTCTTTACATAATGTCATGAAGGAAGCGCACGCAGGAAAAAAAAAACACAGGTTAAAACTGGGTACAACTACTATTTATTTGTTTTAATTTAACACGCCGTGTACATGCGTAATGGTTAATGGTAAAGGTAATTATATGAATGAATTTATGCCTAAATATAATGCACAATAGATATATCATATTTGCCTTATGTTTTTGAGTGTGGAAACAACCCGTATAAACGATACCGCCAATCGCTAATTTCTTAATTCTCCTGAATCAAATTCTATTTTATGATTTTATGACACAGAATGTATTTGCTGTGAATGTACTGCGTACATGAAACGGTATTAAATACTTTTGCGTCAAGGACCAAATAACAGCAGAGTCGCCCCCGTCTGGGTTGCCCCGATATTACAGTGTTAGCTTTCTTCTGCAAAAAAAAAAAAAAAGTTGAAACAATGTCGTGCTGAAATGGGTTATGTTACCTAAGGACAGGTTTTATGTTTGAAAGGAGAAAGGATCATACGCGTCCAGCGGTTTATCAGGTATTATTGCGATTATTTTCCCCGGTTCTTCCTGTATTGAAAATAAATGTACCAGACTGAATGCTGATTTTTGTTTTAAGGCTAAACCGTGTGGAGTCAAACGCAGAACTTTACAAATTCTAAGCACATGCAGTACCCAGCGCAATCTAGAATGTTTGCTAAAACGCTGCATTGTAAAATACGTTTCTTATAACCCAGTGTGTTCGCTTATTCTCGTTTTTTTTCATTTGAATGCCATTTCGCGGACGCTCTGATACACTGCCGCCTATATGGCAATGAAAATATGTCACGATGCTGCCGGGAGGATGGTTACATTTAAGTAAATATTAATATGAAGAAGTACATTTGATGTAAACCTGTTGTAAAAAGAGAGGAATGATGAAATGTTTTCGGGCACTTGCTACTTTAAAAAATTTAAAGCGTTAACGGTGTAAACCAATGATCACTTTGTACTTCACACTGGTGGATTTTTTAAATTAAAAAACAAAATGAATATCGTTTAAATGTTTTGTTTTAGTGTCTGTCCCGTGCTGCTATATATACAAAGAATATGCTTCTATTTCTATAATATCCGAAATTATGTAACTCCCAATCATTTATATTTTAATTACCTGTATTTAATGTGGTGTACGTCTCCCTCATATATGTACTGCAGTTAGTTTATGTAAATTAACCTATTACTTTATATGAGGACTTTTTCTCGAAATCTGTGTTGTATTTAGTTTTGTTTACAAGCAAAACAAATAATAAAATAAAAATAAAATGCAATCAGTTCCTCAGTAGCAAATTAATATGTAATTTATTTGCATTGATCGGACTTCTCACATTCGATCGATTTTGTATATATTGTATATTTGCCTGTGTTATGTTTATGTCCTTAATTATATGGTTTGAGATTTAATAAATTTAACAGTCTGAGTAGTGTTATAACACGCATACATGGCGTACGATATCTGACACGTGGTTTAAGTGATTGTAAATTGCGTATTTTAGACAGAGGCGCAGTTCCCAATAAAATGTCACACTATTGAAGCATTTACATTTCTCTATAAACCGTAACATAACGATGATAGTAACTTTTCATGTCAATTAGTGATTTATTGTAACAAAACTGGAAACAAATTAAATAAATAATACTAATGTATGTATGTAGGCATGCATGCATGTATGTATTTATATATGTATTATTATTATTATTTGATAAATGATGCATAAGGGCACACATTCGTTTTGTGTTTAAAAATTTGCGGATAACCGAGTCGTAAAACAATAAGATAACAGCCTATATTTCAAAGTGACAAACACTAAGGGACGAATGTTCTGTGCAAAGTGACAGCCGTGTGATGACTTAAAATATTCTCGCAGATTTCAGGTTAATGTTAATTACTGCTCTGTCTCTTATGGCAATGACACCAGAACAGTCACTCAAAAAAAAAGCAATATGTAATATGCATGATTGTTTTATATTCCTGATTTTATGTTTGTGCATGATTTAAAAATGTATAAGCTATATAATTATGTATAATTTTAGTCAAATGCACCGTGAAAATCATTAGGAACCATACTTGTATGAAAGAGTTGTTAAGTAGGCCTACTTCAAATAGCTACAATATAAGATTTCTATTATTTTTTTCAGCATTGAACCGTAGCGACATCTCCTTTATATCTGAAGGTAAAATTTAAAGGTTCTGGCACCAAATCACGGAGAAACCCATGGTAAATTATGCGGTAGCCAGTGTTTCAATTCATCTGCCCATCTTCTGAACACCTGGGTGGCTATGGTGGCGAAAACTGTGAACAATAACTAAGAAAAGAAAGAAAGAACTCGCGAGGTCTGGCTCCGGGACTGGGAGCTCCACGGTCTCAGGAGAGACCACAGTTTCACGGCATTACATGCCTGTAGTCATTGCCCTGGTGCAACTGAGAAGGAAGCGGGAGTTCAGTTTTCCGGACGACTCGCAGTGCCCCATGTCTTAGCGCTCGTGCATGTTTTGTTTCAAAAGCGCGCGGGGGAGGGGGGTGCACTTGTCAGGCCATCTGATGTTTAAATGCAGGCATGTGAGAGAACACCACGGCTGAATGAATGCTGGTCTGCGCCTTCTCCGTGGCTATATGCGATGGAGTATGTCAGAGCCTGCATCTCCTACGAAGGCGTCGGTCTCCAGGCTCCACTTCCAGCGCCTCCTCCTGTGTGTACTTAAGTGTAATAGGACTCTACTGTGTACCAATGCCATCTTAAAGCACCTTCTCTACTAAATGCAGTGCATGTCGGCCCTATATGGACACAGTTATATGGAACTAATCGGTACATCAGTTTAATTTAGTCATAAGTATGCATGAATAGTATCCACAATATATAAAAAAAACTAATGATCGAACGTTTGTTTCGAATGCACAGTTTTTTAATGAGAAAAATGCGTTGAAAATGGTTCATTCGGTTGCACGGGGATGACGCTACAAATGCATCTGACTGTTTGTCTTTGTCTAGCTGTTCTTCCAGTTTGGATAATGAGACATCGCCGACGTGCTCAATCCAATCTCAGATTGTTTATGGTATCATTCAGATTATCAAATTAAACTTTACTATAGTTTATACTGTAGGCCTTGCAAAACAGCGGAGATGATGTTCAATAGCCTAGAGATATCAGTTTTATATATTAGTAGCCTACATCGGTATAATTTTTGTGGACATTTGCCGTTTTATCTCATCATTAATCTGGTGCTATATATCAATATAGGGTAGAAGATACAATGGTGTTGGAGACTGTGTAGTTAATTGCTCTTCGACGCATGCTCTTTGTCTCCAAAAAAATTTCGGATTTGATGGATGATGCTGCATTTCTTGTTCTTATGGTTGAGACAACGGCACGATGCGCTGCTGACCGTAATATGATCTATTGTAACCGGATTATGGTCACCTGAAGATATAATTACATTATTCCGTTTGTATTTCAAACGCCAGTGGTATAGCCCCATGGAATCTGATTTACTCATAGGTGCCGGGAGAAGCCACCGGCAGAAGAGTAGAGGGTTACCACATTCAAATGATTATCTAAATGAGACTTCTTATGGGGAAATGCCGCTGTATGCCGGCTCATTAAGGGCCACGTGACATCCGTACACTAACCCTCCTCCCGACAAATAATTTATTTTCGGTATTTACAATAGTCACGATAGTCATAATAATAGCACCAGCAACAACGTAATGCCGAAGAGGATCTTCCGTGGAAAAGCTGAAAGCTGCATAGACAAAAATAGACAGAGGCCGTGACGACATACGAAACGCACAATGAAATAAAAAATCTGAATTTAAATTTCGGGGCAAATATTTCATTAGAAAAATTGAGTAAAGAAACACATTTATGTATGCATGTGCGTGTGTGGGTATATATATATGCAATTTTAAGAATTGCATTTAAGTAGCAATAATATTGCTCGATTTATATTTATGTGTGTGTGCGCGCGCGCGTAATTTCAAATTTTGATTATTTTAATATGCTTGGTGTACTTTTCCCTCAGCACTGAGCAATTTCACCGCATGCTACTTAAATGCAATTCTTAAAACACTCCTGTTACAATTACTATATGATTTGGAAATGTTTCCATACTTCACATTCAGTTGGATTCCTTTTTATATATTATGGCTTCAACGTAAAAAAATAATATATATAGTAAGTTTATTGTATTTTTATTATTTACATTATTATTCTGCAGACATTTAATAATATTTGTACAGCTCAAAAAAAGGTGAGTAAGGTGAATATTTTGCGGAATATTTTGCAAACTACGATTTTTTAAATTGTGTATTTCTCAACTAAACCAAATAACTCGAAATATAAATGTATAATAAATTTTCGGTTAAATGATAGAATCAATGACGCAATGCTGCGTCCTTATTTTTACTTGTTGAGGGATTAGTTCCGAGAAATAGCCTTGCCAATGGATTAAACAGTATTAAAATGTTACATACTTATGTGTAGGCAATAGGTTGCATGTAACCCTTAAGATGTTTTTGGATGTATTCAACGGAAAGAACCAATATTTGGCAATATTAATATACACATAGATGCAGCCATTTTACTTTTCGAAATTACTTTAAACTATATATTTCACCTTGCTTGTCTTGTCTTATAAATTGACTGTTTAAAGCGCTTAGTAGTTCTAGCAATTATTTTAACCCTAAACTGCTTAATACAGGCGAGCTGGATGTAAAGCAAACGAACCGTCTTATTCATAAGATAAATGTAGACGAAGAAATAGTTTCTGTTCCTCTGGCGTTTCTTGAAATAATTGATGCCTATAATACTTTTTCTGTCATATGGTTTCTCGTGTTTTCAATTTTCTTTTTTTTTCGGAAGGGCCATTTTTCCCCATTGAAGACACGTCGCGCCTTCGGTTTTGATTTAGTGTTTGTGAGTTTTGCGGTCTCAGTGCCTAGTATGGAAATTATTACGCAAGGTCCAGATGACCGTGCGCGCGGGTCTAACATTCGACATAAAGGACAAAAACCGCATCGCGAGCGTCTTTTATGATGATTCAACATTTGTTATCACATATCTTCGGACGCAAATTATTTGTAAAGTGAATGTTTCGAATAAGGCCATGTTTGTCCATCGAAGCATGGTCATTAATGTTATGCATTCATGTTTACATTGAAATGTCATTAATTCTGTTTTATCCAAAAACGTATTCCATTATTGTACACATTATAACAAATAAATTAATTGTACCGTTATACATTGTCACCATAGCTCATTATTGCTATTGCTGTTGTTGATCATGTTGAGGTTACATTTTCCGCATTTAAGTATTTGGAATAAATACAAACTTTTGCTGTATGAAGAGAGTAATTTTGCATTTGAACACTATGCGACAATATTACATATTCATTGAACATCAATACAAGCCGTTTCTTTCTTTTAAAAGCATGCTCTAAATTCAAAATGCTTTCACGGGGTTTGCTCATGTCCATCTGTAAACTGGGTCAATGTTCGGACTTCCCCAGCTCGGTGCTGACCGAAAGCTTCACCTTGCCGTTGCGGCCGCACGTCCTCGTCCTTTCTGGTGTCCGTTCCAGAGGTGCCGGTTTATTTTCCCTGTTTCTAACTTTAGGAAACGCTTGTTAGAGTGCTGGAAACCTCCGAGCTGAGGGAGGTTTTATAGCCGGCGACCCGCTCTGCGGGGTCCGCTCTGCGTTAATGAGACGGCATAGTTCAACCCGGGCAACAGCGCACTTAAACTGGAGGTAATTGGTGGTGACCTTTACGGAACATGGAGGAGTGTAGTCTAAGTGTTAGAAACAAGAACTTCGTTAATACATATGTGCAGTTTTTTTTATCACGCTGTCAAGCTATAATATAATATTTCTGACTGTCCGTAGCTCTCCTAGCCATGACGGACTTCAAGCATGCCTTTTATGAGCAGGAAATCCTGGACTTGATCGCCAGTTCACTTTGTCATAGTATTATTACTATAGCTGACCTTTGATTATGGGTGGGGGTGATTTCATTTTATATTTGTTATGAAGTTAAGTTATTATAATAGGCCTGAAAAGCAACAGAGGCAAACGTGGAAAAACTGATCGTGCCAAGTTGCCCTGGAGTTTTATGGAGGCCGGTCACTTTCCCAGGCCGAAAAGGTCCATCAAGCAGCAGATCTGGTTCTCCTTGGTCCATTCCCACAGAATTAAAACAGGTTAAATGCAAGAGGCGGTCTAGAGACAGACCACTTATGGACCAAGTACCTAGCTCTTTAATAACTTTTGTGTGCACAAATGACCAGAAATCAGATCGGCAGACAGAGAAAAGTCCGGCAACCTTAGCATGTTTGAGGTTTAGTCTTATTGCAGCACCCATCTGTTTGTCCCAGGGATGTGATCACGCTCAGATGCACGTTCAGATGCTTCATTCTTGTCATCTTGTGCCTGCTACTGTTGTTCTCAGTGCCATTTGGTTTGATGATGCATGCGTTTAACTTATCCATTAACTCCAATTAACTAAATCCTATTCTGCAAACACCTGTCAATTTACTTTACAGTATCTAATGACATATCTAGAGATAACGGGAGTTATTTGTCTGTTTTAATAGAAAGCTGGTAAATTCAGTGATTATAAACATGTACACAGTATATCTGAGATTATTATTATTATTACTGTTATTGTATGTTTGAATAATTATTTTAACATGTCTAGTTTACTTAGAGGTGTCGTATTTATAAAGATTCATGACTTTTGCCAGGTTATGACCATGGGGGTGGGAATGGTCCTTTTCCAAAGAATCCTGTGTCCACATTTAATGTGTATACATTGCATTTATTTACAAAAATAAACAGAGCTTTTGAACTGGAGTGTGGGCTTGCAATAAAAATATTTAAAATCCAAATAAAAGTCTGGGATTGATGATAACTGAGGAATAAGTTTTCCTATATTTATACTCTGTGACTCAAGCCAGCTCCCCAGTAAAATGCCAGCAGAAAGTAACAGACGTTTTAATAAACCTGAAAAGCCATGACTGTGAGACACAGCTTCAACAGGCTAGCAGGAAGTTTGAAGCACGCAAGCACTTCTTGTGTCCTGTGGCGGTTTTGCTTTGCGGCCTGCTTTCGTTTCGCCTGTGCCAAATCTCTGACCAGCGTTGAACAGAAAGTTGGGTGTCCTTCATAACTCTTACAATTTGTTATAGATGTTCACATAGGATTTTATAGATATTCTGATAGGATTTCCTACGGCGGTTACCGAGACTGCCTGACATGTCTCAGCTGCTTCGCGGACACACAAACCAAAGCGACGTGCAGTGCTGGGCTTTTATGGGACAGTTCGGATAAAGCCATTTGCCGAAGGGTAACAGGGAGGGCTGTAGCAGCAGGGTCTCTGTGGGATGGCAGGAGGTCCGGCTTTGGCTTCAGACGGCTCGGTGTACGGCACTGCATCCTCAGTAACCGCAATGAGACCTCGTCCAGATGCAGTCGGCAATGATACAGCGATTCAGTGTATTTAATTGTAATGTCATGATATCAAATGTGTATCATTTGTTCTTTTTTATTCCTCAGGACAATAGTGATCCAGATAAATTAGCATGTGATTTCATTGTTGGGCCCCTGAGCGAGGCCCTTAAGCCCTAGTCGCTCCAGGGACTGTCCGATCCTGCTTTCTAAACTGTACATCACTCTGGATAATAGCATCTGTTAAATGGATAAAATGTAAAATGTAACCTTCGTTTTGTTTACAAAACCTAGTGCCAGTGCTTTACACGCACAGCTTCCATTTTGATTCTGTCTTTGTTGTGGAAGCAGTTCAGCCACGTGACGCTTATGGAAACAGGGCGGCCGACCGCCCGGTGACACTTGCTCTTCCTCTTCTAGGTGCCGTCTCTCCCCCCACCCCCCATGCACCCAGCTGCCGCACCAAGCAGAGACACAACATCCAGCCCTAATCTTATAAGAACACAAAAATGTCGATCCATTCAACACTTTGACAGTTGATGGATGGGGAAGAAAATCCAGGCCCAGTGAGATGGTTCCCATTGAGACGCGCGTCAGTGTTCAGGGAGGTGGGGAAGAACTGGCTGAAGCTTTTCTGTTAAACCAGCTCCATCCTTGTATATAGCTCGCACGCAGTGGCAGACTCAGGCTAAGGGGCGGGGCAAAAAAATTAAAAGGGCACCAATTCCATGATGTGTGAACCCCCCTCCACTAGTAGAATGGTACACTCTGTATGGTGGAGTAGTTTTCATCCCAATTAAAATGATTCAACTAGTTTGTCAACTGCAGAAGAAACCCTGATAGCACATTATATTACACATAGAAACACCTAGAGTGTACATTACCTGACCTAATTTTCTCACACATATAGGAATCTCATACTCAGGCAACTCATCTTGTTTTTCCTTCACTAAGGGCAACTATCAGACATATCTTTCCTCTCCATTACAAGAGCACTTCATCATGTATGCTCACTTGGAAGGGCACCCTGAAGGGCTCTTCATCATGTATGCTTATTTGGAAGGGCACCCTAAAGGGCACTTCAGCACATATGCTCATTTGTAAGGGCACCCTAAAGGGCACTTCATCATGTATGCTCACTTGGAAGGGCACCCTAAAGGGCACTTAATCATATGCTCACTTGTAAGGGTACCTACTACATCACATTTTTCCCACTGGAAGGGCACCTATTTGAGCATTTCACCACATCTTCTTACTGCTTATGAGTGCCCTTTATAGCACTGCATCCAGTTATCTTTCCTGGAAAGGGCACCCTTTGGGACACTTTATTCATGTAGGCATCTAGGGCACATCATAAAGGCAGCCTTTTTTGCAGGAAAAGTACCCCTACAGGAGCCACTTATACCACAGTACATGCATCTTATAGGGCACTGCATCACATTCTCTCCTCTAGAAAGGTACTCACTAAAACACTTCGTCACATTTTCTTGATATATAGGGTACATCATCTGGCCTGAAGGGGGCGCTCTAGATGGTACTAAATCACGTGAAGCCAATAGCAGCATGTCTGCCACTGTAAACAGCACTTTCACAACGATTTTTCAGCCATGAGGGCAGCAGGGGGGTGTTTGCCCCCCTCTCCCACTCCCTCCTGATTCCACCAGTTTCTGTATGTGCATTAATCTATTGAGAAGTCACACATTCTATGGGAGCAATAAAGCATGTTATTTGAAATTCTCTGTTCGAGTTGTACACCTTGTTTGCATGCGTCTCAGTTTGTCATCTATTGGTTTTCATCTGGCCTGGTTAGAACCGAGTTTCACTTTCGTCTAAATAAAACATGTGTATATAGGGTTTGTTGTTTCCCATCAGGGGATGTTTGTGTAAAAATAAAGAGCCATCATCTCACTGTTTAGTGTCATTTCGAAACATAAATCACACAATGTGTTAAATGATGTTTTGGCAAATGATGATGTCCAATATACTAGTCAGATAGGTTATATGAAACCTGCTCAGGAGAAAAGGGGCATTATTCTATAATACTCTAGTATTTGGAGGGGGGGAGAATAACTTGCTTGGGCCATTGCTCTCTGGCTGTCCATTATTAAATGGAGCAAGTTAATTTCTTGTCTGGAACACTACAACTTGCTTCTGGTAAAACCCGGAACTGGCTCTCTGTCTGTCCATGTGCTAAATGCATTTACAACAACAAAAAAAACCACATGATGTTTAATTATTGATTGAATAATAGAATAGAAAACAATACCTTTATTGTCACTGCACAAGTACATCTGTCACTGCACAAGTACAATGAGATTCAGCTTGCAGTTTCCGTACTCAATGCTGTTACTGATATTAAATGAACTAAAAGTATAACACAACGATAGAAATGGCAGCAAGCAGTACATAAATAATGAATGCAGAATTAGAACCAGTACAGAACAAAAAAAGCTAATAAATAAATTGTATTAGAAGGCAGCGTGTGCAGTACATACAGAAGAAGCAATTAAAACAATAGAAACAGTATGGACAGAATGAAAAGTTTAAACAGTATAGAGTGCCCAGTGGTATAGAGTGCCCAGTGGTATAGAGTGTCCACTGGTAATGACTGGGTGAGTTTCCTGTTTCCTTTCTCTACTTGGTTCATTGGTGTTGCCTTCATCAATTTGGCACCAATTTGAGTATCTTTCCCTGTATTTGTTTTTTTTTTTATCCTGCAGATGTTTTCTTTGAAACTGAATTTTTTAAGAAAGCGGGATCAGCCAGTGCTTGGAGCAGCAGGGGATCACGGGCCTTGGTGAAGGGGCCGACGGTGGCGGCATCTCGCTGACTCCGGGATTTAAGCCGATGACTTTCCTATCACAGACGCAGCAGCTTAACCTGCTGAGCCACACACCACCCCCATGGTTTCACACGCCACTGACAAATCCCGAGCTTCACCAGCCAGTGGAAAGATAAGGAATTGCCAGACAAAGTGGCCTTCACTAGCGTGGCTTGAAGGTGACGGTTGACTAATCAATTCAAGTAATTAAATGGGACAAACGGACTAAAGAAATCTGAATTTCTGGGGGGGGCAAATGGCCATTATGCAGAATCCGTAGTGAAAGAGAGTGCCGCGCTTTGTAAATTTCCTCAAGTGCAATAACCTAAAAATGTGACATCACTGCCCACGTGCACATCCACCGAACGGCTTAAACGGTGAATCTCGAACCACGGCGCCTCCATACCTGCGTGATATCGGACACTTCGGCTACGTCACTCACCTCCCCGGACTCGCGCGTCATTTGTGGCTCCGGGTTCTGCCTCGCGAGGAACATTTAAAATTCAAACGCCTTGACCGATTGAAACATTTCGCGTCTGGGAACAACAAAAAAAAATTTTAAGAAATAATAATAAAAAACACCTTGTTGATGTACATTGGCAGGAAATCTTCTCAGTGTATATTTTGGTATTAGATCTCACTTAAAAATGAGTTGAAAAATATTTGCCTTTTCTATTAAAGTTAAATACAAGAATTAAATGCCCCCATTTTATACAAACTACGTTGTAGGTGTTGTGGATAGTATTATTTAGTTTTTTTTCTGTTTTTTTTTCTATAAAAATGTGGCTACACCTCCTGGTTTTGTTTTTCTCTATATTGCGTTTTTAGCTGCATGATTAGATTTAATACAATGACAGAAACTGAGAAGCCTGGTTATGTAGCATTTTCCCCTCCCTTCAGACGCATGTGTTCCCTACTGTTATCCGCCAGCAGCTGTCCGTGCACCGCCGAAGCCGGCCAACGGGAGGACGTAGTGCAGCTTAACTCAAGGCCTCTCATTCAGTGCAGTGTGACATAGTTTTCTGCTAAACCGGGAATCAAGGCCTCGGACGGGCCTTTTTCTCGTCAGCCATAGGGGCAGCGTATGCGTTTTGACAGTCGCCCCTTTCAAGATTAATGGCCTTATGAAAACCTTGTGTCTTCTGCTGAAAGCTGAGGCCCGATAACCGTCAGTGTTACCGGAATAATAGAGCCACGCAGACTTTGGAATCCGAACGACAGCAAGAGCATCAATGTCATGGCAGCGCTGCAGGCTTGTCGATGTCGATGTTTTTTTTTTGCGGTGAGATACGTTTGGGAGCTGTCTTGGTCTGCTTACTTACTGGGGTTGAAAAACATCTCTTGCCATATTTTCTTCTCTGGACAAACCCTCGCTTTGAAAGAGTTTAAACTTAAGATATAGTTGAATTTTTAAAAATGCAGGTATGAAGCCAAAACTACAAGTACTAACTTGTACCTCCCTTGATTTACACATTTTCAGTGGAAATAAACATTTCATTATACAACATTCTATTAAGTAGGTTGTCATCTCTGTAACATCTGACAAGCAAGTGTGGACAGTCACATTTGCTGCTGTTTATGCAAGCAGTGAAAAAAACCCTGCAGAACATCCACAGTCCTACGACACTGAGCAGGAGAAACCATATTAAGGTGGACTGTTGGATCTGTCATGATGATTTGTTCTGCTTTTGTTTGTCCCGTGAGCTGCCAGCTGTCATTATTCTGTTTTTCACTTAAAGCTGTTCCAGAATGATGGCATCACTCCCCTCACAGCCACTCAGCCATAGGGTCACATTTGCCGCTATTTACCGACCCGCTGGTGCTGCACTGCACCCTGCCCTGCGTTCTCCCCTGCGCTCTTCCCTGCATTCTCCCCTGCGCTCTTCCCTGCATTCTCCCCTGCGTTCTCCCCTGCATTCTCCCCTGTACTCTTCCCTGCATTCTCCCCTGCGCTCTTCCATGCATTCTCCCGTGCATTCTCCCCTGCACTCTTCCCTGCATTCTCCCCTGCATTCTCCCCTGCACTGTTCCCTGCACTCTTCCCTGCATTCTCCCCTGCATTCTCCCCTGCGCTCTTCCCTGCATTCTCCCCTGCATTCTCCCCTGCGCTCTCCTCTGCATTCTCCCCTGCATTCTCCCCTGTGCTCTTCCCTGCATTCTCCCCTGCATTCTCTCCTGCATTCTCCCCAGTGCTCTTCCCTGCACTTCCCCCTGCGTTCTCCCCTGCATTCTCCCCTGCGCTCTTCCCTGCATTCTCCCCTGCGCTCTTCCCTGCATTCTCCCCTGCACTCTCCCCTGCATTCCCC
>JAABNY020000025.1:23509748-23524921 GCA_015164015.2 Brevimyrus niger | reverse complement strand
TGTGCTCTTCCCTGCACTCTCCCCTGCATTCTCCCCTGCATTCTCCCCTGCATTCTTCCCTGCATTCTCCCCTGCGCTCTTCCCTGCATTCTCCCCTGCACTCTCCCCTGCATTCCCCCCTGCGCTCTACCCTGCATTCCCCCCTGCGCTCTTCCCTGCATTCTCCCCTGCGTTCTCCCCTGCATTCTCCCCTGCGCTCTTCCCTACATTCTCCCCTGCATTCTCCCCTGCGCTCTTCCCTACATTCTCCCCTGCATTCTACCCAGCGCTCTTCCCTGCACTTCCCCCTGTGCTCTTCCCTGCACTCTCCCCTGCGCTCTTCCCTGCGTTCTCCCCTGCACTCTCCCCTGTGCTCTCCCCTGCATTCCCTCCTGCGCTCTTCCCTGCATTCTCCCCTGCATTCTCCCCTGCGCCCCCCCTCTGCGCTCGAGGGGTGCGGCACAGCAGGTCGGCTGTGTGTGATGTCAGTCTCGCTCAGACCAGAGGGCGCAGGGTGTTGCAGACACGCAGGCTTGCAGCTGGCTACCATTCCTGCCCAGTGTCATTTCTAGAAATCTGCAGGGGGAGGAATCACAAATGACCAGCCACACACACGTACATACATATATGTATATTTAAGGTCCGACAAACAGGAGGTGACTCTCGATTTGCTTATGTTGGTTGGAGATGAAGTCATTCTCCTACATTGTATGTTTACAGGACATTTTCTATGAATTGTGACTGCTGGCAAAGGAGTGTGGGGTGAATGGAATCACATGGGCTGAGATACCACTATAAATCACTGTATGTGTACTTCCTTTAAATATCCTGGGTTTCTGCAAAGGGAAATGATGGCTGTAACCACCAGGCTCATGTAGTTAATAATCCTCTGCCAGATTTTGACCAGTAGTAAATGGCACGAAATGATGATGATGATGAAGAACTGGGAGCACAAATTATCTTCCTGTGAATTATTCTTACCATTTATCTGCGACGTTATAACAAACACTGCCATATAACTGTGCGTATTAAAGTGAGCCAAAGTATTTCCTTTAAATATGTTTCAAATGAATTGTTTGCAAGATAAATATTCCCATTTTGTGTTATGTGCTGTCAGCTGACGGGAAGGAGAGTTTAACCGACAAAACTTGATCAGAGGATCTCAGACTTGTCTGAGCTAGTTGTTTGTTGACGGGGGCAAAACATATTCATTTTCTCTGCTGAAGTAAAGAGCTTTTCATTACTGCCATTGTTACAGTAGTCAGTTACATTGTTTCATTGTTACAATAGTCAGAAGCATAGCATTATAAAAAAGCTAATTCAATATACTTCATTGCAAGTATCAATATTTATATAATACTAGTTGGTGTCCTGATAAAGACAAGCATCAAATAATATCCAGGCAGCCTTGCAATTTATGACATAAATTAAACATAAATGAAATAAATAAAAAGTACAAAATGTGGTTTCAGGTTTTCATCTGCAAAAAAATCAAGAGTTTTCCACAGCCATGGAGATGTAAAGAGTGGAAACCATGAACAGTTGTCACTAAATGATATAAAAGCAGGTTGGTGGTCTGTGCAGGAATGCTGAGGGGCTTGGCGTAGTGAGGAAGCCATTCCTCAAACATCAGGGCTCCCTCCCCTCTGCAGAAACTAGCCATTGTCAAGGTAACTAGTCATCTGCATTAGCGTTACATGCTAATCTTTTTAGCTGGTTAGCATTATGGCTAATCCAGAGTGCTGCGGTGTTGACCTTCTTGTGTCTCGTGGGGCGCCGTCATTTTGTCGAGGCGCGATCCCCCTCTGAATTTTTCTCCAATAACAAACAAAGGTTTTTATGACCCTTACAGCACAGCCCTTCTGCGTGAGCCAACTGGAACGGCAAAGCTAAGGGCTCCACACCGACACGCAGTACAATCAAACAGGCGGCGACACGGGGAACATCTCCCAGGCCGACCGACCAAATGTAAAAATACGCCCACAAGGCCGCAAGCGGGGCGGGGAGACTTGGCCAGAGCTTACGGAGCGAGCTGGGTGGCAGGGATGGACGCGATGAACATGCTCCGCTCCAAAGGGGCCCGGGACACCCCCGAGGGGGGGGGGGTGTGCTTCTCCCCTGGCAGGGTTCCTTGGGGTCAGTGCGGTACGGGAGCCAAATACCAGCCTACGCTTAATGGTGGGTGGTCAGTGCTGGAGACAGGCAGGGCACGCTTTGGCCGTTTCTAAGCAGATTATAGCCCGGATGAAAGAAATGTGAACGTAGCCCAAACGCAGAGCTCGGGTTAGACACCCACAGGGGGAATGCCAGAAAGCTGCCTTTTCATTAAAATCCAAGCGTGCACTCACCACCATGCCGGCCTGTCACTGACAGCTCATATTGTTTCATCTTCGTATTCCCCACGCGATGGTGGTTTTTCTGAAAGCCTTCTTTACGTGACCAGTATTGTTATTTTGTACCCCCCTATTTTTTAAAACATGGAGGCACCGTTGGTAAATTTAAAGATTTTTTTTTTTTTTGGTGATTAGAAATTTTCTGATGTTTAAGGTAAAAGGTCTCACAACCTTTAAAAAAAATCTTTGCAATTTTTTTTAGCAGGAAAGCTGAAGGGGGACCCTGGCCTAATATTTTTATTACCACGTAAGTCAAGGTCAAAAATGTTATTGATGCTTAGTATATTCCGGACCCCGTGTCCATCCGCGGTTGGGATAGACTATTGTAGCATTCTACAGTGATGGGCGGAGGGAATTGGGGGATGTGGGGGGGGGGTTGTGTGTTGACCCTTAGGATAAGCTGATCTAAGAATGACCTGGAAGCGATTAGGGACCCAGGAAATTTGTCCAGGGAGCACAAAATTCTGGGAATCCTGTGGACCTTCGCTAAGTGTCAGTGTCACGCTGAACGTCGGGGCCTGGGATACCTGGGTGCACAGACATCTCCCACCGCTGGACGTGCAGAATCATTCCCGCGCTGCTCTTGGGGGAGGGGTGTCTCCTAAGGCGGCTTAGATAATGCAGAGGTGGCATCATGTTGGTGAAGCTGGTGCAGGGTTTAGTGACATGTGGTAACCCTCAGTCAAGGAGTGCTGACTCTCCTCTCCATAGTCAGACGCAGCTCATACCTTTCTAGAAACTTGCATTACTCATTTTTCCTCCATCCCTCAAATAATAGGCTCAGTTAGTGCAAGAGTAACTTTATTTAATCATGCAATAGTTTTGTCTAAATTTGAATATGTTTTGGTTTCACATACGAGGCGATTTATCACCCAACGGATAAAAGAGACTGGTTTAGTGTGAATTCTCTCACTGGCTTTTCCTTTGGAAAACTCATCGGACGTACTTTGGAAATCCAAAAAACGTTCCTGGATGAATCGCAGCTCAGTCGCCGCCGGTGCTCTGGCCTGTATGATCCAGACTGCTCCCATATGCTGCGATGTATGTATCCAAAGAAACGCACACAAAGGGAATTTCACGACCTCACCGCGACCTTCCCTCTACGCAGAGGGGGAAATTGGAACATCAAATGAAGACAGCAGGAGCGAAGGTGTCATGGTCAGCTAATGGGAGCCATGCTGCCTGGATTGGAAATCGCAGCCAAGCAGACTGCCGACATTAATTTAATTTTCATCTGTGTGTGTTTGTCTGTGTGTGTTTGGGGGGGGGGGGGGTTATATATTATATATTACATTGTCTGGACCAAATGTCCCCACAATGTGATAAATTTATTCATTTTGACATTGTGGGGACCATTTATTTGGTCCCCACAAGGAGAAACTCAATTTTCTAAAATCTGTGACTGCAAAAAAATGCCAAAAGTCTCATATTTTGTTTGGTAACTTATGGTTAAGGTGAGGGCTGGGTAGGGGTTAAGGTTGTAATTTTTAAGGGTTTTTCTCATATGGAAATGGGAATGGAGAGTCCCCACAATGATATCAATACAAACGTGTGTGTGTGTGTGCAAGCTTGAATGAGTCATCTTTATGCCAATGTGTAGCTGTGAGTTTGTGCATGCAGGCAAACGAGTTTCTCCTTATTAGTTTAGGTAAATGTTGCCATATATACTTGAAGGTGTACTGAAGTTTCTTTGTGTGTGTGTGTGTGTGTGTGTGTTTGTGTGTGTGTGTGTGTGTGTGTGTGTGTGTGTGTGTGTGCACATGTGAGAGCGTGTCCAGTCACCTTGCAAGCTGAATAATCAGGCAGCGGCATTCCATTGCCCCCCCCCCCCCATCCTTCCACGTTTTGCGAAATAGATTTAAATATGCCCTGAATTAGGTTCCATTCGGCAAATTACGTCACGCGTGTCACTGGATGCCAGTGCTGCTGCATTCACAGGCGTGTGTGTGTGGAATTAAATGGAGCCAAACAGCACTGAAGTGGCAGTGCAGAGACTCAGCATCAGTCATACACCACTGACATCCAAAGCCTGTTGTGTTTTCAAGGGCAGAATCTATAGCCACTGAATACCTAAGAAAGCTACACGTGTTTTATTGATAAGCTGCTGGCCTTTATCCTTGCTTGCATTGGCAATGAAGAAGTGATTGACTGTGCAATAAAAAAAGGCACATTTCATTGTAAATTGTCTTACCGGCCTTCCCAAACGGTAATAAAAAGGAATGCATCATTTTAAGGGGGTGGAGGAGGGCAGTGTGTAAACGACAAGGAGCAAAAGCTGCGAGGTTTGACCCAGAGCCAAGCCCCCAACCAGACAGACCACCGCTTTCTGGCGAAGTCGAAGCTGCCAATTTCAAAAGACCGCAGAGTCCGGGAGAGCTCACTCTCTCATCCTGCAGCAGAGCCGAGGTCTTTTCCCAGCATGCCAAGTGAGAAGCTTCCTGCCTACAATTCCCATAATGCAACTTCCTGCTGATCAAAGAGGCAGCCTAATTAACCTTTAAAACAAGTCAGATTTTCCACCACCCTGGAGTATGTGTGCTGGATCTTCCCTCCCCTCCCCTCCCTCCTTCCTGTGCCTCCAAACAGTGGTTTAAATCACCTTCTCTCAGTCATTTTTTACTCTTCACTGTGCCCAAAGAAAAGCAGGTGATCCTGAACTTTTATTCTACATTCGATCAAATTTTCACTAAATTAATGTTGTTCTAAATGTGTTTTATTAAAGCAGCACTATTTACTGTTTATTAATTTCAGTTCCAAAATTTTCTACATCAAGTTCAACTTTTGCCAGTAGAAACATTCATGAACTTGGAGGCTTTAAAATTTATTGTGCTTCCCCCTCGTTCTTAATCTTTTTCCATTATGTACGACGGAGAAAAATATTTTCAGACTTAAGCGTTATAAAACGAGATGTACTAGCGTGTTATATCTGGTCAATATTTGTTGACATAAAAATGATTTATTTCTTCACCCGTACAACTCGTAACACAGAAGGCCCACTATATTTATGCATATATAAAGCATACGTCTCAAATTCGCTTCACCATACACAAAAAATGTAGATGTCTTTAAGAGAGGAGCTGATTTTTCCACCCATTCTTGACTTATCTGCGCACATGCGTCATGTGTAATGGGTCAAAGGCATTTTTGTAATTTCTAACACCTGTGGTGGGTCATCTAAGTTCAAAAAGAAATGACACAAGTTGGAGATTTTTTTTTTTTTACAAAGCTGAGTTTAATTAGGGTTAATTGTTAGGCCAGATCCCCTGGGCTTTGAGGGTATTCCACACCTCGAGCTTCACTCTGCTTTCTGTTTTGCATCGCGTGCCTGGCTGGTCTTTGGCTGTAAGAATGTGTGCGCTGCAGTCCGTGTGGGATCCACCTTCCAACTACTAATCCTGGTGTGGATCTTTGGGAAAGGGGGGAGCCTGAGGCCTGTCCCAGGCAGGGGTACATCCCGAACGGGATGCCGGTCCAGTGTAGTGCATGCACAATCATCCACTATTGCAGGATTTGTGGCATTTGTGAGCCGTGCCCCCCCCCAATTTGACCCACTCTGCCTCACTAATTTTAAATTATTTTATATTATTCTAATTTTATTTGTTACATGCATCCTAAAACAAATAAGCCTGTCCCTGCCAGGGGGCGTAGCAGCATGTGATTGTCTGCTTTCCCAAGGCCCCGCCCCTACCCCTGATTGACAGCTTTTTCCATAACATTATTGGTGATTTATATACCAGTAAGTGAAGGAAACTGAAGCAGTTGGGAAACCCACGTAATATAACGAAATAGAACACCATAACTCACCGACCACATGGACTCAAATGATTCAAGGCCCAAGTAGTGTAAGAAGTGCAATAGTGTAACCCAGTAATACTCACTGATAATAATGTGCAACAAGACCCTTGTTCTGTACTGCTTTATAGAGTACAGATAATTTGCTGAATTGCTGCATTTCTCTTGCAGTTTTTTTTTATGCAATTTCATAATGTGAGAAAAAGTATCATATTTTCATAGCATATGTTTAAATACCTTAATATACCACCACATTGTTTTAACTGTGCATTTGAACTCAGAGAGTCATTTTATCACTGTCTGGTTAGGTCCGGGCAAAATGGCGTCTTCGTGCAAAGAGAAACTGGACGAACAGGTTGAAAGTGATACACGTGGACTTGTGGGCCCCTGCGACTAAATGAAGCGTGACATTATTAGCATTCTAGGCTAAAATGTTTGAGTTAAACCAAAAATGGATTTGTCACTGTCTCTTTGTCTGCAGATGATTCATTCTTCCAGTAGCTGTTTTTCTTTCACTTTTTCAAAACTGGAGCCAAGGCAAGCACAAGCAGGGCCCGAGGAACGCATTTGATTGGCTGGATTTAATAGTTTTTTTTTCTTTTCTTCCTACACTCAGGACAAGAAAAGCTTATTCTTAGATTCTAAGAGCTGCCGTGGGGGATGGGCATGCATGCAATTTTTTTCAGGTTGTAAAAAAGGCACTGATTGTATGACTTACGTGGAAGCGTGATGCTTTAATGTCTTCTGCCGTGTCATCGGCAGATCTGAGGAACCAATAAAATCTAAAGTTCCACCAAGTTTTTACAGGGCAATGCGGGCTGTGAAACAGGACTGTGGGAAGTTCAGGCCTTGGAATGAAGCCTTTAAATTGGCACCTTGGCCAACACACAATTCTCTGCCCCCCCCATTTTACCTTTTGCTGAGCTGTGGGTCATATCAAGTTCTTGAGGTGAACTCAGATAGATAGCAGAGATCCTCTCGATAAGGGGGCGCGAAGTGATGACAGGATTGCAAAATCAGCCCCCTACACAGGGCGGGGCACGCGGGTAAGTTGGGACGTGTTTCCCGGAGCAGGGCGCCCAGCGATGGCGAGGCCTCCAGGCCGGAGCCACAGGCAGCAGAGACACTCCGCTGCTCCCCACCGCTTTCCGATTCCCATTTAAAAAGAAACTCATGCGTTTTAATCGACCTCCACGCCGCCCGCTCTCATTTTCGCGCCGGGTCTGTTTTGTGTTTTCACTGAAGGCCTGTCTTTTCGTGTCTCTTGAACGCCTCGCCGGTTGTTCGCTCTGCTGGAGAAGCTGTGAAGCTAAAACCATTAACAGCCAGACTCATGTGCCGCCCGGCTGTTCCTCCGCTATGGCGAGACATCGGCTCAGAGATCCGTAACTTGGACTTCAGCGCTTTAACTTCCCTCCCCCAGCGCTGGGGTCTCAATCCTGCCCCTGATTGCTGTGTGCATGTGAAGTTCCCCCCACGTTTGTGTGAGTTTCATCCAGGTGTGTGTGTATGTATGTATGTGTTTTACATATGAAGAATTTGCAACAAGCCGCGCAGTGAACAACAGAACTTTCAACTTGTTGAAAATTAAACTCTTAAATAATCTGCACACAACTTTGTACTGAACCCTAACATGCAAACTCAGGATCACATACTGGGCCGAGTGAGGATGGTTGAACAAGGCTGCTTTCATGTTCTGGAAAATTCCCCATTCGTTATTGCTTCACACCTCCGAGATGTCAGGAGAAGGCATGACCGAAACGTGGCCCCTGATCGACATCAAATGAGTCCCACAGAGATAGGTACCATCCTTTAAGTTTATACATAAACACGTTAAACATGCAGGTGGAAATAAGGGTCCAGAGAAGTAAATAATTCTAATACTGGTCATCAAATGATATATATGGATGCAAAAAAAGCTTCCCCAGAACGTCTTGCATGATTTCTTTTTGCACCCCCTTGCACAATTTTTTTTGTGCTTATCTTTGATTAAAAATCACTTACTGCATGACATTTTTACTACAAATTCAATATAAAATGAAGTAGGAGAAATATATAGGACTTAGACTTAACATATAACACATTTATGTGTTGTTTTGAATGAAAGGAAACAGATTATTTCACAAACATGTACTTCACTTAAACTACTGTAGCTGCTGATGCTGTAATATTGTAGTAAGGCTTAACGTGATTTTCCGAGAAGCTCTCCAAAGAACTGGTTTAAGAAAGAATCCTGAACGAAAAGATAAATATTACTTCACACTGTGTGAGTTTCATGCAGGAGACAACATACTCCGCTTACTCTTACTCAGACTTTAGAAATTCACTCAAAAGTCAATTTGTCTGCCAATGACAAAATAGGCGCCCAGCACAAACAGCGGCATGCGGCCACAACCGCGATGCACAAGCTGCTGTCAAGCGAAACACGCTTACATCACCTGTAATGAACAGGCACGTCGGGTGCCAGCCTGGGTGTGACCAAGGAAATATGAGAGCGCCCTTATCTGACTTGTTTATTATTATAATTATTACTACGTTTTAGGCAAACAGTTCTTAGACACCACCTTCTGGACAGAAATAGAAACTACAGCTAATGACCACGGGGCTTTTCCCCATTGTCAAAATTTCTGCCGAAGTCTTAGCTGAATTTGAATGGAACTAAATTGTTTTTCAACAGGTTTCGAACAGAGACTGAATTGTGGCTTCATTTCACAGATCTACTTGTTTTCCTTTCTACCAGGATGTCCTGACTGTTTGATAAGACTCAACTGGATCCTTGTCAAGTGATAAAAGGAAACGGAGATGAAGTTGCCTAAATTTTAGGATACTGCACTGTGAGTGTGAAATAATGACAAAAGCTAACTGAAAGTTGTTTTAAAGTTTGACAAATTTATTATATTAAAATAATTCCCAATACTATTATTAAAATTGTTTCAGTTTGCCCCAGCACATAAATGAACTCACTACCGAAGAAAGTAACTGAAATAATCGTAATAATAACTCAATCCCAGAGTTTCAATTTTTTTTTTTTTGCTAAAAAAAAAAAAGTCAACACACCTTGCTTTACTTTCCATTCACAGAGACTACATCACTTCCTGGAGACGGCTGGGCTGTTCTTCATTCTGTCATTCTCCAGAACACGCTAGCGGCAGCCCTGACAGAATGGAAGAGACTTGACCCGCCGTTGCCAGGGTGCAGCGTAGCACCTGTGTGCCGTGCCTGTCTGTGATGGGAGGTGCTCTCGCTGTCGGAGACAGCAGGCTGAACACACAGCTGCCAGAATACGGTAGGTTAGCTTATAGCCTGTGCTGAGGGAATAGCTCTAAATTAGAACTTGACGGCCCACCGGAAAAGCTTTCTGAGCTCATGAAAGACCAGAAGAGATAGACCAGGTATTATTATTATTCATATTAATAATAATAATAGTAATAGGAATAATAATCTGTTTTAGGTGCTTTCAGACATTCTTATAACTGAGCATCTTGAAATTGTGCCTAATGTCAGTCAAGTATTTAAACTATGATTTTCACAGTTTTCCTCTCACCCTGCATCTTCCTGGGTGCTATGGTTGTATTGCTGTGTGTGTGTGAAAAAAACAGGATGAATTTTTATATAGCTGATCTATCAAAAAATAAACAAATTTTTGTGGTAAGTGGTGACAGGTACTGTTGCCGCGGCTGTTGTTTTTCCACTGCTGCTATGGTGTCAGTTCACCAGTAGATGGTAGCATAGGCTAAAGTGTGAGCCTTTTTGGTTAACTGATATCCGTAAGTGTGTAAGTGATCGGTTACAATAAGTGTGGAGCCTTCCCAGGGAGAGAGCTGGAGGCGCTATACAACCCGGCGTTCCTGGAATAAATTTACTACTAGCTTGCACTGGATAAGAGCGTATAGATATTGGAAACGGAGGGTTATACAAGCCTTTCTGCATTATATAGCTAAAACATACTGAGTTCAATGTGCTCATCTGATTTCCCGAGTCCTTAGTTTATCTTACCTTGCTAATATCTTTACCTAATTTGAAGACCATTGCAGTTTTTTAAGGGCGAAATTCAGTTTTTCTATCACCCTGCATCTTCGCAGGTGCTATGACTATTGTTGTGTGTGTGAATAAATTACAAAATAAACAACCTTTGTTTTGCTAGTTTAACAGAAGCATTGGAATAAGGGTTTTTCTTCACCTTACTTCATGGAAGAAACATGATTAACCTTTTTTAAAGTCAATTTGAATGGAGTTGTTATATTTACTAATAAGAAATATCAAGCACCACTTAACTGAGAGTGTCTCGTCCTTCCTGTTTTTTCTGTCTTAATTTCCTAGGTATTGGTGAATTCGTTTATAATTAATAAAAAATTCACAGTTCACCAGAAGGGGGCAGTCTTCTCCTGCAATTCCAGGATGTGCTGCCTAAAAGGGAAGTAATTGACAACAGACTATGGGAGTGAGCAGCTGCTTCTCGAGAGCGTTTCACTACAACTCAAACCAATGAAATGCAAAGAAGAAAGTCTGAGTTTTTTTATATAAAAATCAACATACAAATCAGCACGCACGAGATACAGGAGCATGCACTTAGGATGACGTCACGCAACCAATCAACTCTCATCATCATGCTCATCAGTACAAGGGTGTACGGGTATTAAGAGTTTTACTGCACATCCATTTTTAACCTGCCCGAAGATAAGAAATAAACTGAATGTTAATATAAGGGGAAGACTAACCTGATAACGATTATTGGGCCAGTCTGCTACTCGTACAGCCTGATACAGATGTTCCCGTAATTTGCTGGGTTAAATGAAAGCCACCGCAACACTTGGCCAGATGTTTATGTTGCACATACATATTGCACGCAGCTCTACCTTATTAATGTGCATAGGTGCGTATTTCGGTATACATTACATATAACGTGTCGACAAATAAGAAGAAAGAATTGGTGGATGAATATTTAATAACTGTAGGAATTGACCTGCAGTTCAGAAATGCTACTGGTTTTCAAAGATGCTACCACGTACTGAATGTGTATGACCAGACATTATATGTCGTTATAATTAAGCAGATATTAATGTAACAGCACCGGTGTGGTCTGGTATGTCCAAGGTTCCCTGTGTAAACATTTTACTCCAGATCTATACTAATACGGCTTTAGTGGACAAGTGATGGGCTTGTACTGGTTCCCGTCATCGCGACCATTCGCTGCATAATGCCCGCTGTCCCCTGACGGGTACAAATCGGGCATGGAATCTGGGAGTCTACTCGAATACGTGCAAACACACAAACAAAGGAGAGAGAAAATGAAAGAAAATTTTAGCTCCCTTCTGGCAGCAGTTTTCGAGCCGGAGTCACGCGTCGTCCCATTGACGCCACAGTTTTCAGTCTCAGCCCCATCCCCTTTACTTTGAAAGCCGAACAAATGTCACTACATTGATCCCGCCCGCCTCACGCGCGCTAATTTCATTTCGCGCGCGCGCCGAGCTATCTCTGCCATCCTGACAGACATTTGTATTTACTATTTTCTTTTCACAAGCTAATAAAAGGGGAGCAGTTATTGCATCAGATTATATGAAAAACTGTTTAATGATTCCAATTTATAACCCTACACTGAATAATGATACGTTTAACAGCTGACAGCTGATGATGAATGGAAACTCATATAAAGCCGATCTTCGCTGAAGAACGGCATGAGATGAATTGCACGCTGATACAAACCCGCGATAAAATAGAATAAGAGCCACTAGAAGACTTAATAATATGCTATTCATTTTGAAGTGATTATTGGTGGTTAATAAAAGATCACAAATTAAAAAAAAAATATATATATATAGTACAAAAGACATTTGGAGGGTAATCTAACCTCCCCTCTCTTCCCATTCAAAGGCTTTCAGTTAAAAATGAAGTTCTCAGTCTACCAGTTTTTCTTCCCCTGAATGTTAACGCTTAGCACTGATGGATCTGCTTTGTATGAATTGAGGGGGCAGAAATCTCTGCCCTCTCTCTGCTGTTTCCTAGTCAGACTCAAGGCCGCCCAAAGTGCATTGGACAACAGGTTGCAGAGTTACCATGCAGACCAATAAGGCTTCGCTAAGGACTGGCCTGTGACTTTCGTGTCTTTGGTTTTGGTGACAGGTTGCTGGATGGTGTGGCATTGTCAGCCTCTGAGGTTTTGCAGTGTCACAGCAGCATTGATCATTCAGGCAGGTACTTCCACTTAGGTGGCTACAGACTCGAGCGCCTGGCTGCCCGCTCCACCGCAGGCCTCGTCTCTGTTGTTTGGAGGAAAAGGGGCAATAATGTGGAATTTGAATGATAAAAGTGCCCAGCTAATGAGAAAATGCTAATGAACAGGAGCACAAGTAGGAATTAGCTTCCTTTTGGTAAAGAAACAAGGAAAAATTAGAACCAGGATCACGTTTTGTCTGACACCTGGGCAGTGGATAAGGACAAAGCTGTGGGGGGGGGGGGGCTGGAGGCTGCAGATGGTGTGGAAGCGGTCCGAGGGGACTGACCATCAGGTGACCCCACCTGCAATGAAGGAGACACTCTGTCCCAGAAAGAAGTTGAAGATTTTAAACAAGGCTTCACCACACCCTGAGCGACAGATTCTTCCCCTCTACTCGATTGTCACTTTGGACGCTTTAATGTCTGTTCTGTGTGGCCTGAAAAGAAAAAGCAAATGCAGTTTAAAATGAGTGCGAGCCCTCGGCTACTGACGTACATGCCGACAGACACTGTCAGAAGGCAGGTTATTGACAGCCGGATTAGCTGTTTTGTGGGAGCAGTGATGTACGACTTCCTAAAGTGAATTCAAGCTGGCAGGGGTGTAAAGCTAGAAATTCTGTCCCCCCCTGACAAAATATTACCTTCCCCCAACAAAATTCAAAATGCCATCTATTCCAGGGCCTCGATTAAATGCAGGACCGCCTGCCTGTGCCAAGGTACCTCATTCCCTGCTGCACTCCTACACCGTATTATCTGTGGCTGCCATGCTCCGCTACCTCAAAAATCTGAGTGAACCAGAAAAGCTAAAACACACCTGTAAATTTTCATCTTCCAGTTGTGGCTACATGGTAGAAGAAGAAACCAGCTCACTGGCTGTCAACCTGTCGGCAAAGCAACATTCAGGATCCAGCTGTGGTGAAGGAAGTGGAAGCACAACCCCCCCGCCCACCACCCCCCCCTCAACCAAAAGGAAAAACACTTCGCTTGTGAAAAAGATACGCTTGCGTAGCTGAAAAGTCCTTGTTCGGTGCAGCGATCGCCCAATGTGACCAGAGCAGACGTAATTTGAAAGTGTGCCCCTTCTATCTGCAGATCCGTGATCTTTCCGGAACAGCTCCTCAAAAACCTTTTGTCGGGATTCAGCACGGGGGTTGAAAGTGGGCAGGTAATTTATAACTTACCTGTGCACAGTAGAGTGCATGTTTCCCAAGAGGGCATGTCAGTCAGAGACCTTAGCTGATCTATAAAACACCATAGTGTTTGACCTCTTTGACACCCATATTCCAGTGTGTTACATTACAATTACGATGTGAAGAAAACTGCTTCACTCATATATGACAGAATAAGGTCAATGTTTATGTGGATATACAGGCTGTAAGTTCATCAGTATTTGCTGTCATTCTCTCCTGTCGTTTTGAAAGGCAGGGCTGTTCAGGATGGTTTGCACCCTACTCACTACGGACTGTTTATGGCCTCTTACTGAAGATCTGGATATCAGATGATATATCATCACATCTGCTATAGGTAAACTATACTATGATTCAGCCTTCCTGAAATGAACTAATTTCCAGACCTCTTCAATTACTCAAGTGTAACTCCTATATCCACACAGACTTATCCACCCTGCTGTATGTTGCGTTATTATCTCCAGGGATAATCGGACTGGTTTTTCATCAGTGTTGCGTCTCTTTAACTATTTATCAGGTACTGGGTGTGGGTGATCTCTTTGCTGGTTTCCTTGGGCAAAACTTTTCATTTTATTATTAACACTGAAGGCCTGAGCTTTTTGAGTATAATGTTATTGCTGGTGAATATAGCTACATAGGCGTGAAAGCTACGTCTTTGGGTTGTAATGCGCAAACCCCACCCTTCCCGGCACCGATGCCGTTAGGTCTTCTATTGTCCATCTGCTTCTCCTCTCCCACTCCACAAGCAGCCCCCTGACCCACCCACTGGCCTCAGTCTGGCAGAGAGGATCGCAAGGCTGTACATCGTTGGCCCCGGGTCATTCCCCTGACATGCCTTGCTCAGTAATTACCTGACACCCAGGCATTGTCCCTGAACAAGGTCCTCGGCTCTCGGCAGTTACTCAGAGGGACATGCTGACCACGCTGGAGTGTCCTCTTCCCTGGACATGCTGCCCTACCCCCACGGCTTTGGCGAGACCTTGGGCCAAGCCTGAACAACAAGGTCCTGAATGGGATGTGCCCCGTCCATTGTACCATCTTGCCGCTGCATCTCTTCATACAGACAGCCTTTACTCCACGTGTGATTCAGTTCTTCTCTTAATTTGCCTGGCCCTAGGGTTCTGCTGACCTGATCAATACGGCCTGCGCTGACATTAGCACTCTCTTTTCAGGGGACGCTCCCAACGGTGGGAAAAACCTCTTCAAGTGATCCTGAATGGCAAATGAACGGTTTTGGGAATTGCAAAGGACACGCTACCAAAAACAAAACAATAAACCTTCAACAATTGGCCAGTTAAGAGCTCCACTGACAATCACTGTGGTACAAAAAACCTTTGGTCCTACAAGGCTGTATCTTTGTGGAACAGTTCCTGACTGTTATACCTTGTTATATTCAGTGGGAAACAGTGCAGGTTATTTACCGGGATGCTTTGGATGTGCAGTCTTTGCAGTAAAAATCAGTTTGACATAAGCATTGACTTCGTGGGAATGCTATTGGGGTTGCTCAGGAGACCGTAAGAAATCCTACATCTGAAAGCCCCCCCCCCCCCCCCCCCCCCCCCCCCCCCCCCCCCCCCCCCCCCCCCCCCCCCCCCCCCCCCCCCCCCCC
>JAABNY020000025.1:23496717-23509648 GCA_015164015.2 Brevimyrus niger | reverse complement strand
TGTGTTGGGTGGGCTTGGACGTAAAAACTAGGGTGACGTTGCCACTCAATTCGGGGAGGTTCGTATGGGTTTTGCCCGGGCACCGGAAGAAACCCTGCAGCGGAAAGCCCCCCCCCCCCCCCCCCCCTTGCCTTCACCCACAGCGCCATCTTTGATTCCATGAAATACACACACCTGGGGTTCAAGGTTGAAGTGTCAAGCCCAACATGGCAAACATGCAGTATTCCAAGCATGGCGGTAGAGATTTTTCTGCAAGTCAACGTCAATGGCATTCACCTAAAACATAAGTAAGTAGTGCCTGCATGAGAAGGCCTGCATTTTGTTTTTCAAGAAAACGTCAACACAAATCCATCAAAAACAAATACGTTTTTGTTTTGACGGCATTTATTTATGCACCTGAATGGAGACCTGAGTGGGACAGGTCACAGCATTCTGGTAACTAGAGAGGATTCCTGCTTGACTGCTGGGGATATCTCTAGCCCTCTAGTCCGGCCTGGTTTCTCACTCATCTCTGATGGCCCACCAAAGAGTGACTACCCCACTGCCTCCCCCTCCAGCCCATCTCTAGCGATTACCGTAGCAATAAGCGCCGTCAAAACAATTTTCATGAACTCTGACCGCCGACAAAAAGGAAAGAGGGGCTTTCGGCTGTCAGGAAAGCTACAGTGTGCACGGTGACTGATCGCATTATTTATCAAGGGCTTTTCCTCTCTTCAGCCATGAGTTCCGGAGCAACAGTGCGCAATGTTTAGATAGGAGAACACATAATTACCTCTTTGTTTGCTTTAACCCTTGTAATGCTGCGCAATTAAAACATTAATAATTAATTGCTCCTAACTAACGTACCTGGTATGCAAATCGGTGATTCAGTTAGTTGCTCAACACGCGGATTTTCCACCAAGGCCATTTAAAGTTAACCTCTGGAAATGTTATTTTGAATGCGATGTGATGTGCTGTTTAATTTGAAGAGGTACTTATCTCAAAGTCAACATCTTACTTCTGTTTTCCCGATACACGCTCCGTTACCTTTATTAGTTTGTAGCCTGGCAACCAGAAGAGCAAAGCTTCGGCAAATGGACATATTTGTAGTAAAACAAACGCAGCATGGCTCTCCAGCCATGACCCTGTCAGCTATCTTTTCTATGAAGGTGTCAGTAATAGACGCTACCTTTTCTCAGCAGGTGTGCCGGGGACTGAGAGCCTTTGCACACAGCAGGGTCGCAACCCAGTGCTTTTACCCCCATTTATTTAAATAACAGGCCATTAAGAGGGTGGGTATCGAATGAAAAAGTAGCGATTTGTGGCTCTGGGATAAAGGAACTAATTACTTGGTGTGGTGCCACTCTTTCTGTGCCGGGTCTGGGACGTGACTGCTGAAAGCACCACTAGATGGCGACAAAGAGGGGAGAAGGCAGCAGGCCAGTCCAAGCTGCACTGGCTCCCCGCAGCACAATCCAGCCAAAACCCCTTTGTCTTTCCCTTGTGTTGTGATCCAGAGACCCAATCTATGGTTTAGAAGCAAATTAGTTTTTTCTCCTCAGTTGACGTTGGATGCGTGTGTCACCAAGAGAATATCATCTACTATCTAAGGCTGATCGGGCATAATTGTTTGGCCGGATGGTCGTATAGGAGGACTCTGAGTCTTTGGATACTTCAGTACCCTCCATACGTAGGCCTGGCATCTGTATTTACTTCTATTTACTTTGACCATCTGAAACTATCCACCAGTAAGTTTGAGCTCTGAATCAGCGAATCTGAGAATTACCTGTGAATGACGTTAGAGACGACTTCTTACTTATTCAGAGGTACGCTTGTGGTCCGATACTCGCACCCATGGTCTGAAACTCATGGTGCCTTGAGTAAGACTTATTTCATATAACGGGGCTGTGGCTCACCTGTGAGGGATGACAACAGAGCAGATAGCTTGCCTGGTATAGAGCAAAGATAAGTAATGGAATAATTGAGAGGCTACTTGTGGGATTTAGGGTCTCACAAGTGGCTGAGATGGTGTCTCCTATGGGGAGCGTTGATAGTGCTGAAGTAGCCCCGGGTGCTGGACCCATTTCTGCACTCCTGTTTAACCCCCCCTATATGCTCCACAAGTCTGCACTCTCAACATCCTCCTCTTACCCAGCTTAAGCTTAAGCACGCTGAGATGCACTCTCCCACACAGGGCCATTCTCTCATGCTCGAGACGCTCCTTTTCATACATAGACGCATTGCTCGCGCATCCTCGCGCAACCAGAACGATCATGAGCCTCGTCTCACAGAGAGGTGACTTTTGAGGAGACTGTGAGACCTGAGCCATCGATGGGAGCAGCTTCACCCAGCACTCCGTAAGGGATGTGCATGAGCCACAGGCAAAGCTGGTGCGTTATGCGGACGGCGTGAGTCTTGGCACGGACAAAGAGAAAGGAGGGAGCATGCAAGCTGCGTCACAAGTGTACGGCGGCGATCGAATTCTGCTTTCCCATCGGCTCCTGGGCATTTTCGCGGGGAAAGCAAGCGATGACAATGGAGCGAGGGGGTGGGCCGACTTCCTGTGGGCTGTGCACCGTCTTCATTAGCATGCAAGTGTTTTCCAAACTTCTGGACAAATAAACCGGGCATCTCCAACACTGGGCTGCTGCCAGACCTTTGAGGAAAAGAACTGCCAAGCAGACGAATGGAGAATCATAAAGATGAGCAAACACTCCGTGGAGAAGCAGCGCTGTGGGGGATTTAGATACGTTCAGAATCTTCTTTTTTGGATTCATATCGTCATTATAGATTGCCACCGTGGTTTTTACTTTAAAAAACTGCCTTGTGGTAAATAGATGAATTGGAGGCATTTTCATCTTTTTATGATGATTTATTTATATTCATCAGAATCAATTGCCAATTAAAGCTACTTTAAGATGAATTCAAAGTCATTAGTTTGCCCTTGGTGTTTTTGCTTCTATTCATATCACCTTATAAAAGCATCCTTTCAACATCTAAGAATAGAAAACACATTTGATTCTGTCTTTTAATAGGTTTCTGTCAAACACAAAAAATTGTGTTCTTGACCAGCACTGAGAAAAGTTCTCACCTTTCACAGAACATGTTAATTGCCATTATGGGCTCCTTATAAAGACTATATTTACAATTTAATTATCCAGATTTTTGGCTAACCATCTGTAGAACTCACATTTAATTTTTAAATTGCATTTCCATCCTCGTGTCCTTTATCTCCCACACATTGTTCATTAAAAAGCTTCTGAACTGTGCAGATGGGTAATGTTCAGTTCTTCAAGGAGCTGTGGGGTTCAAGGTGAGGGTGTCGTCCATGTAGTCAGTGCTAATCCGTCCCATTGTGCAGGCCGCCATACCTGGATACAACACGCATCTTTCACAGGAGCCGAAAGGGGCAGCTTGACTGGGCATTGAAACCACACTCTGTGATTCAAAGAGTAACGAAATTACTTCTCGATATTGCGCTATATTTATGAAACAAATAATCTACGAATTATTGGTGGGACCTCCAACATGAAGGTGCTTGTTATAGTAGCAACCTCAGAGACCTCAGCCAAGAGAAATTAACCGACGTCAAAGACCTTTTCCATAAAAAAGAGGGGAAAGAAATGTTTCTGTGTGGGGCGTGATTATTAAGCTGAAGGTCCGTTTTCTAAGTTAGTCATTCATTTCTGTGATTGAATATAACCCCAGACACATCCTCTGAGATTCTGTTGTGTGCTGCAAAAGATATATTTGCATTTCAATGTGTGTTGTCCTTTGCACACTTCCTAACTCAACATTTTTAAAAGGACAGAAAAAAAAAACGGATTTACTGGGTGCTCCTTCTGTGTACAAGTTTTAAATTTCTAGGGTACCGCTCAATGAACTGGGTAAGTGGTTGAGAACAGGATCCATCGATGAGTGGGTGGTTTTAATGTAATAGTTTGTTTGTTCTGTATTGTTATGCAGTTTTGCCGGACATGGTCTACCAAGAGTGAAAAGTCGCACAGCCTTGCATCAACTTGACCAATGGACACAAATCGCTTTGGCTGTATCACAATACACATTACTGTATCAATACTGTAATGTAATACAAGTTAGTTATAGACTGCCAGTCATTATGTGGTTGGCAATACTTGCACCTCCTTCTGCACCTGTTACACTAAGTGATGCCACTACATCTGCTTTCAGGTTTCTCTCTATCAGCGTGTCTTATTTACCACGGACCTTCGATGTAAAACGCCTTTCGACATGAATCGGTCAGGCGATAAGGTTGTAAATTTATCTACATTAGTTATGAAAGCAATAGGCTGCCTGAATGTTCAAAATGATACATATGTCGTTCGTAAGCCTTTCTGTGCAGATTGTGAAAACTCTTCTACATATTAAGGACATGTTTCAACATTCAAGTGTTTCTGCTCTACGGAAACACTTCCGAAATTCTAGTACGGCAACAATTTGAAAGACGCAATGAAAAAAAGAAAAATAATCAAACTTTCATACTTTTGGTAGGTCCTCACCATTCTTGCTGCCTACTGCCGTACTTGCTTTCTCTGACATCCAGACAATCATTCATCAGAAGCTTACTAAGCCTGTGCATAAGGGTTATTAAAAAAATCTTCAAAAATAGAAATGCCATGTTTTACTTTTGTTTATCCAAACTTTTAAAGCAGATTTTGTTACTATTCGAGAAACATGTTAATTTTGTATTTATCATGCCATTGACTTACATCTTTTGAAGAAATATCTCTAAAATCGTGCGAAACCAAACTTTTACCATCTCTTGATGTACAGTTTTGTTACAACAGCTGATAACTGAATGCAATGTAAACCGTTTCGATTCCTGGTAGCACCCATCACTTGGGGAGCAGATGAGCCTTGCTTCTGCCATCAGGGATCCTAAATCCTAAACCTCTTCACATCACTCCACATGAAATGTGGTGAGTTTTGGCTGTCGGTGTTCAATGGCAGCCAGTTCCCTTGGTCATAAATCAGTCAAACCAATTCCAACCACATCAACTTTACATCACACTAATGAAGGTAACATCTTCCAAAAATACAGTACAGCAATGCTTTGTGGGTAATGTTTACTGGTTTTAATATTTGGGGTAACCTCTAGATTACTCTCTTCTTTTATTCTCTTGAACCAGTTCTCATTTAGACTATGACTCTTTAACTGTCCAATCTAGAAAAGCCCAAACTAGCCTGAAAAGCCCCCAAGACTTGACACCCTACTAGACAAAACATCAAATTTTCACTCCAGTTCAGTTACAGCAACTAGACGAGCTATCGCTCACATTTCCGATATTTTCGAGACGTTTGTAACCTAAGGGGCTTGTTTATATGGAGGCAGTTGCCACTCGACAGTTAGTTCCTCTTGTTGACGTCACATTCCACTTCTGGGTTGAAAATTGCATTTGAACATGCTTGACTTTTGACTCTGGAGGACACTCCGCAACGAAAGAACTGGTGTATAATGGACCATAGCCAGGCATTGTTGGGGAAAAAAGGATACCCATGGACTCCCTGTAATCCTTAAGTCTGGATCATTGTGCGAGTCCAATGTCTTTGTCTGAGCACCTTGTATGATTCTCATTCATGTATATTGATTTTTGTCTACCTTGGGCTAAATCTACAGACCTCGCCTAAGGATTCTGGAGCTGTTCTTGAAGAAGTTGTTGAGTCATTGAGTTTCAAGGTAAAACAGCAATTGCAAGCATCTTATAACGGTCATAGCTGGCCTTGGATTAAAAAAAAGATCATTTCTTTTGATTTCAGTCTGAAGACTCATTGTCTTCTGCACATTCATAGAAGTCTATTTATGAATTGCCTTCGACAATTGTATTTGATTGTGAATGTCAGTCTCTCTGGTTCTTAAAAAAGTTTGCATACACACAGACACACACACGCACACACACACACACACACACACACACACAAACACACACACAGGTTTGTAGTTATATTTTTGGGGGACTCTAAATTCATTTCTATGGGGAAAACTTGAATCCCAACATGACGACCCTAGCCCCTATCCACCCCTGACTTTAAACATAAGTAACCAAACAAAATATGAGACTTTTGGCATTTTTAGTTTTTTTGATTGCAGTCACAGATCTTTGTGTGGACATGAAAAAGGGTCCCTACAACGTCAAAATGTTGTCACATTGTAGGGGACATTTGGTTCGCACTGTGTAATATAAACATAATCCATACACACACACACACACACACACACACATGCAAACATAATACCCACATGAGGCATGTACGTATCCATCAGCTAAAAACATTTCTTACTGATGAAGTATTGTTGAGTATTGCTGCTCTGGTCATTATGATACTCCCTTCCACTGTCCTTGTTGTTTCTGCAGAATGTTTAATGTTCATGCACAGATATTTCCTGCAAAGCACTCAAGTACTTTACTCACATTTTTTATTCACTATAGGTGCATCAACAAAATCTAACAAGCTGTAAATCAGGGTTCCCCGGCTCCGGTCCTAGAAGGTCCGAATCCTACACAGTTTGCAGATTTCCTTGCTCAAACGCATCTGAATCAGCAAATGAACAGGATGTGTAGGTGTGTCTGAACGGAGAGATCCGCAAACTGGCCTTCCAGGATGGGAATTTGGGTAGCCTGCTTTAAAGTTTACAAGAAAAAATATATGAGCTTAGGCATAGATGAACATTTTCTGGGTTGGTCCTTCAGCTACGTAGGGTTGATTAATGTGTTTGGTATTTTGTAATATTTCAAATAGTCTCAGTTTCTATGTATATGCCCGCCCGTGGTACACATGGAGCAAACGCCATTATTCATGGTGTGTGTGTGCGTGCGTGCGTGTGCTTACCACACATACATGTGGACGTGTGCACGTGTCACCAGCAATTGTGCAAAGACCTGAGTAGACGCTGCTGTTATTTTTTGATACCGTAGCATCGGGGCTGTATCTGGGTGGCGTAATGGGACTCATTTTGTTTAATGGGCCCATTACTGATTCTGACATCACCCCGTCCCACTGGAATCCGTAACACCCCAGGGAGGCCGTTGTGTCACACACTTTGATCTTTTGCCACTGCTGGTTGGGGGGGGTGTCTCTCTGCACGTTTTCTGCTGCTTGTGGCGTGGCAGAACCTTCATGTTCCGTCTCAACCGGACAAGCAGAATTCAAGTGTGAGACTGTTTAGGTAGCTGATGGTGCCAGCTTCTAGGATGGCATGGACCCCTCCCTCCCCAATGAAGGAGTACTTTTCTTTGATGGGGGGTGGGGGGTGATTCTACCGAAACTGGAGTCTGAGAAAGATATATTAGGGTGAAGTTTGGGGTGAGATTGTCCCCGCCCGGAAGGGCATGGCACCCAAGTCCGTGAAAAGAGATTTTATGAAGGCCTTCACACTGCTACCCAGTCCGCCATGGTAACTTCATCGTCGCCCCTCATCCTCAAACTCATACTCAGGAGTCCATCAGCATCTGGCCCCCATTAAGCTCAGTGAGTGGCCTTCGAGAAGCAGCAGGGATAGGGGCACTGCGGCCACACAGAAACCAACTGTCGCATCATCTTTGAAACCCACGCCTTTCTCACTCGGGATGGATGAGATTGGACCTTTCTAATTCTCAGCGAGGCAAAGACTCCAATTCATCAAGCCTGGCATGCAGGCTCAGTCAATGCCTGTCTTGTAAATGGAAGTTTTGGGGATAAGCAAAAAACGGAGTGGCTTTCAGCACGTGGGGGTCTCTGTTATGTCGCACTGGCAGCGGTGAATATTAACAGCTTGAGAATCAGGAATCCTGCCCACTTCACCTGGCCCTACACAACGTCTGCAAGTGCGTCCTCGTGTTAATTAAACATTTTTTTGAAAAAGTGCATCTTCCGTGAAAATCATCTCTTTGATTTTTTTTTTTTTTGTGGAGGATCCTGCTCTCGGCATTCTTCTTGAGCCAGAGACGCATTAAATCTTGAGCTGATTGATTTGAGAACGTTGTATCATTGGTGTCCCTTATTAGGTGTGGACTGTGATGAAGTGGCTCAGTCATCAGACTCAAGGCCTTGATGGATAATAGGCCGAGTGGCAGCCTGTCCTACACATCCTCGTTCAGGAGGTCTCTCAGGGTCCCTACAATGAGATTCAAACACAGCGTGCAGATTCACAGAGGTTCTGAGTGAAGGGTATTCCTTTCTCGCCGATGAATGTGTTGGGAACTCTAACAAACTGCTTTGGGTTAACACTGGATTCTGAAAGGCCGATGTTACCGCTTTATTTATTTGTGTTCCCTAAATCTCAGTAATACCCTTCAACACTGGAGAAACTGTGGCGCATTGCTGTGGTCTTTCATCAGTAAAGTGGTTCCCCAAATTACTATAAGCAACATATTCTGTGTTGATTGATGGTTTCACAGTCCTCTGAAACATCATTACTATTATGCAGAGATTCCCAGCTGGCCACAATAAAATCATTGTGCTTTGATTTGAGTTCCCCTAGCCAGTATTTCACTAACATTGATACATATTTATGTAATATTAATTTATATTCTGCAATCGTTATCTTTTGGGTCTTATTTAACGTTGGAAAACTTTGCAAAGAAAAATTATAATGGAATATATTAAGGAATATACAGACAATTTAAAAAATGAAATCTGCAGGTATTACATGCTAGCATCTGAAGAAAGTGGATAGAATATAGTGAGTTCTAAATTTTAGAACTATTTTAGGTCATTTAAGTGAGTTGGATATGTCTAGATATGGGATCTTTCAGGAGAATTCCAGTTCCTACTCATTCTGATGCATTTATCTTTCCTTTCTTGAAACCCAGTATCACCAGTGAAACCAGGAGGACATAATACATGTCTGTGGAGGTGTCTTACGGGCGGAAGCACACAGTTCAGTCGCGTGGTTAACTGCAGTTCTTAATGACGCTCTAATGAATGATGGTTTGGTCTCGTGCTTTCGCTTTATAGAGTAGTGCTGAAATCAAATGAGAAACAAAGCTGTATTGATGGTAAGTGTCACGCAGACCATCCGTCAATGTATATTTCAGATCCGAAATGCGGTCGTCTGTCTCATTCACATGTACCGTAATTTCTTCTGGGGGAATAAAGATGAACATCTCTAAATATGAGATCCAACGCCTTTTAAAACTTAATCAGCCTAAACAATCATATCCTGTCCGATAGACAGCTTCCTTACGTTACATCGCATATTACATTCCCCATATTGACATCATATAAATTTTTGTCCATAATGAACTACGAATTACAGGCTCTAAATGATTTTATATTTATTATCCATAAAACCAAAAACATTCATATTTTTAAGTTAAAACTGCACTGAGAGTCATGTATATTGATGGACTGTAAAAACGCGGCACTTATTAAGGTGTAAGTCTCACGCCGATTAACTAGGTAGCGGAAGTGGTAGTTAGGATTAATACGCGTCATTTTGCAGGAGATGCGTAAGCTGCCGTATATGCGTTAAAACGAGGCGCTCTCCGTACTAAAGAAATATCAAAACCCAGCCGTGATAACTGTCTCAGAATTTGTGGAGCTTGATTTGAATTTTTTGGCATTACTTAAAGAATAGATGACTTCACGTAAAGTGAATTTTAAATAAGGTGAATGTTACTGTGCTATTAATTTTAAATTTTGTGCCCGTTATTTCCAAACAGGTATAAGATCTAAAACCTCCATAATTTAGGTCGCCCTTTGCGAATTTAAATTATAATGTATGCCTTCAGTTGTGCCAGTCATCCAAATTCTTCCTGGGCTGTTAGATAACTGCAAGAACTGCTGATGTGCTGTTATAGAGCTTTTAAAAACGAGGATCGTGTAAGTAATTTAATAAATGCATGATTCAACATTCTTTTTTGGAGGTGGGGGGGGCGTACACTGGTAACAAAGAAAGGCTGTGACAATTAAATGAACAATTCTAACCGGAGCTATCAACAGTTATATCGGTTTATCTTGTGTAAACGGGGGATTCTCGCATAAATAACATGCCACATCTGGTGTCTCCGCTTTGCAGCTTCTTAGTTACCAAACGATTTATTACTTATATTCTTCTCCACGGCGAGACAAGGACGATTGAATCAAAGGGAACCCTTATTTCTTATACAATCTGCCGAATGACTGGTTCTCTGTTTATTTCGGTCCTAAATGTTACTGTTGCAGTATTAAAGACACATATACAGTCATAACTATTTGAAAATCAGCATTACATAAGAGACACAAACAAAACAAAACACACATACACACAAAACACATAAGCGTGTAAATGAGTGCGCATGCTATATATACACATACACACGTGTATTGTGCTTCATTTCTTTTACTGACAACAACCTGTACAAGAAACTTGCGACGAACCAGCTAAAAGCACCAAGAAGAGGGGCCGTGTTTGCGCGTATGACCAGTTTATTGCCGATGAACATATGGCCAATATTTTGCCTCGCGTCATAGCTGGGGAAAACAAACATCATGCAATGTTAGCGAGAGAGCAAGAGCAGAGCCACTTGGACAGCTATGCAAACGCACTTGGACAATATCAGAAGAGGAGCACTTGCTTTCTGGGTATATAAAGCACATCAAGCTTATCTCTGCACGCACTCCTGACTTCCATTTGGAGATATTTCATTAACTCCAAGCTGTCTTAACGCTGGCTTCACCACTTAGCCCCTTTCATCAGTCACCAGGTGAGCACAATATATGCCTTTATTATTTAACCCCTTCGAATGCGATATAAGGTAGGTTGTGCGCGGAATAGTCAAGCGAAATCACTTGTGAATTAATTCAGTTCCTGGTGACTTCCAATATCGCCGCTTGCCTGTGTAGCTCTTGCAAAAACCTGCTTTTAATCGAGTTATGATACATTTGTAGACCAATAATTAAAATATTTTAAACTTTTTATGCTCGATTGAATAATATCAGAAATTGGTTTCCTTGCTGATTGCGAATTCGTTTTGTTGTTGCCGTACGGTGGTCTTCCATCCGCGACGATTGTATTTGATATATTTATTGCGGATTAAAACACAAACACTGTTTAGATAGCAGGTTTATCCCTTTGCATTAGCGATTAAAGTAATTTGAGACAAATAAATTAACGCGCTGATACTCTTAACGGTACCGAGGTTAAAGTTTCACCAAGCTGGATTTAAACAAACGTCACTTTACTTCTTTTTCAAGTTATCAGAGGGGAAATTCACTTCTCTTCATATCTTGTAGAAACGTTTAATAGGTATTGAACTCGGAAACACTCGTTGCTGCTTTAATTGCTTGTCACTTGGCTAACAATTTTCACTTTTTCAAATAATTATTTTTACGTCTCTGTGGTTTTACGCCATACAAATGCTAAGAAATGCACGTTTTACAGATATGTTCGGGGTTGCTAAGAAGTGGACCTGGCGCTAAACAGTCGTAATCTTATTTCGAATTATCTTAAAATTAACTAACAAATGATATGCCCTTATGGGTTTTTTCAATATAATATTTAATTGCAAAACGAAGCAGCAGTAGGAAAATATACATGTAGCATATATGTGATTTGTCTTACGTTCCATTTTTGTTTATAAACTCGCTATTTCTACGAGAATTCATTCCCCATTATTATAATTTGGATGTATAGTTTATAGTTTAAACTCTCTCGCTCGTCGTAATCCCCTCCTTTGTGATGGCACAAAAATCCGTGTTCCGGAGAATAAACTGATGTGATTTTTCGCTCAGCAGTTCACCGCTATGTCAGTAGAGTTCGCTATAGTATTAGAAATGTCTATTCCTGGCTTTTGGTTCCTAGTTATATGTGACTAGTCAGTGTGAGATCGGAAAACACCTTTTATGCCCTGTTACAGTTTCTGTTCCAGTATGAGTTTAAAAAAAGAAACCACAGTGATCTATTTCTCGTACATTTAAAACCAGTTATTTAAATCATTGCCAGAAGAATTCCCTTTTAATTATCGCCGTGATTGAATAGCCTACATGCATATAAATTGCTCAGTGGTTCCTTGTATAATTAATTTCAAGCAGGTCGCTACAACATGTACCAACGGCTCCTTCGTCTCTCTGATGTATTACATTAGAAGTGATTAAAAATAATAAGCTATTCGCCAATTTGTTTCAGAAAAGCCGATAAAGGACCAGAACGCGGAATTTAACATACTGCTGCATGAAATTCACCGTTACAAATAAACTCGTAGTTTAACAAATAAAGGCATCTCCTCGGGGCAGAGGCGCGGCGCTAATCTCGTTGTGACATGTTTAATCATTAGAGGAAGGAAAACGAATAAAAGCGTAGTGTTTGCCTTGGAGGGAAAAAGGCCAGATTTCTGGAATAAAAACGCTGAAAAAAGATTTGAGCCGCAAGGGAATTTCCGCAGGCAACCAGTAAGACGCACAAATGAAACGGACATACTTTTACCTGAATATAATACATAGACTTATGGTAATTAAAAATCTTCCTTGTCAGTTTATACATTTTATCATGAACCCCGCGAGGAAAAGCAGGTTACCTTTATCAAAACCGAGCAGCTAGCCCCGGGCGTCGGAACACTGAAATTCGGCGATTACAAAAGCAAAGATCAATGCTATTATATATCTTCCGCTGGCATTCCCAATATGTTAGATAGGATTATTACTTCATTTGGTGGTTTGAATAAGAAATCATTTGTCTTTGAATTCCAAACAATGATGTTTTTCACAAACGGAATATGTATTATTGTTTTAGCCTGCGCCATCTTCCCAAAAAGGTACAATAAAATTACGCAAGGTGTCAAATTGTTATTCTTGCTATTTACCAGTGTATTTATATGTGAAACGGTGTCGGACTTTTTTGAAAACTTGACACTTAGGATTTGTAATTTGCGTGCAGCATAATAACCAAATACGCCTCCACACACACACACAAACACAAACACACACACACACACACACACACACACACACACACACATACATACATACATACATATAT
>JAABNY020000025.1:23449855-23471228 GCA_015164015.2 Brevimyrus niger | reverse complement strand
ATATATAGGAGGAAGGGATATATGTATCTATGTATGCATGTATGTATGTATATGTAACCCAATGCATCGTGACACATTATATCGTTCATCGTTATCAAACATTGTTGCCCATCGTACCACTATAGTCCTTCTCTTAGTTAATTCCAGACAGGACAACCTTCATTTACATCCCGCAGCGATGGGTCCTGCCCACCTTGCAGTTCATGATCATTCCAGGGGTGGCACCAGGGAGGGGCCTGGGGATGCTGTAGCTACCCCTGCAATAGCAATAACATCCCCTTAGTACTCCTAAGAATTTTTTGGGGTTTATTTACAATTTTTTAATTGTATTTCATTTTTCTGTGTGAATATTGCAATTTATACTTTGGAAAATTGATATATTAATACAAAATGTGTATTTTTGTCAGACATTAAGAGGAATCCCTAAATTTCAGAGCACCCCCACAAAAAAGTCTAGCAGCCCCCCAAGGCAAAAGAAAATGTCTGGCATCGCCATTGAATTTGGCACTTGTCAAAGTTACTCAGATCTTTGTCCCTGTATGCTGCTTCTGCACTCAACAGGTTGACTACAAGTACCGGATGTTAGCTCAGTCTCTCATATATCCTAGACTTTGATACGCACCACTGTTACTAGATAATCAACATTATTCGCTTCACATGGGTGAGGCTATAACGTTCTGGCTCATCAGTGCATATCTAATATACTGTATTGAATCCTGGATGTAAATTGTATTCTCCACAAAATGACTAATATCTCGTTAGATGACTAGATGTTCATCCCTTGATACATATTTTTTCATTGCTCATCTCTTGAGAATTAGCTTAAATCATCAGACTCCCTTTCATTCCAGAGTACAGTGCTGTATAATATTATACAGTGTATGCTAATACCATGTTAGATGTTGGTAATGTCTTACTGCGTGTAGTTCATCAGTTACCATATGTAAGTATATCAAATCATGTTAAATATGGGGTCTAGCGGAGGGTCCACCGTTATCTGTCGTTTCACCTTATCTGCGGTGGGTCTTAGAACGTATCACCCACGGATAGATGGAGACTACTGTGTGTACATTTGACCATCGGTTCAATTGATCAATAAATTAAATTCGTTAAGTGACCCAATGAGGAACTGACTAGTCAAACAGGGTGTACGGTTAACGCAAACACCGGGATGACTTTACAGATGATCAAACTGGTTCGTGTGATTTTGTACATCACAAACAGCTGCGATATCTTTGGGGGAGGAAGTTCTGCGGCAGTAAAGCCTGTATCTCGGCCTGAGAATCTCGGCTGGCCGTTTAAAGAAGACATCGCTGTTATATCTGTATGGCCAGGCGGCTTTGTCACAGGCAGCGCTCCTAAAAGCCTCTTTGATGAAGCCCCCCATCCCGGGGGCCCGTCGAGAGGAACAAAGCCGGCCTGGCGACTGCGAGGGGCCGAGTCCCGGGTTCACGGTGACAATAGGAGCGTGAGGAAGCCTCAGCAGACAAACGGCACACAGGCTCCCCACCTCTGCCTGCTCTGGCCGCCCATCCTGCCCAGGGGTGGAGGCGTCCCCAAAAAAAACAGCATTTCAAAGGATATTTGGGTGGCGCCAGCTGAATGTTAATCGCCTGATGGAGTGGACACCTCTCAACCACTGGATTCTTAACAAATTTTGTAACAGTCACCTCTCTGGGAGTTCATCTGATACATTTATGTTCCGCTCCATACTTGCATAAATGTACAGCTGGTCCTAGCAATTTTGCTCTAATGGCTTAGATTCCTGTCTTTGAGTATTTGTAATTACAATGACTATAAAGTTATGTGTAATATGATCTAATCTAATAAACAATCTTAATATTCAGCTCTTTGAATGAAACAAACAGATTTCAGCGTTTTTGGAACGCTGTCTTGTCATAGATGTCATTACCAATACGATACTTCTTCAACGGGCAGAAATGCAGATAACGCAGCCAGGACAGCAAGGTGCCTGAAACTCAACACATTCTGTACAGCTGGTGCAGGTGCAAGATGCAGCAAAAGGGCCAAAAATGGAGGGAATTAATCTGAAATCGAGGAAGCTGCTTCTAATCACTGAAATATGAAGGTAATCCAGATACAAACTACAAATCCCCTTTGGCACAATGGAAACCTTCAGGGGATGTTTTTTTTTGTGTAAAGCAACTTTGGTATTGTGAAAGGTGCTATATTAATGGAGCTTATTATTGCTATTATTATGACAGAGCTCAAAGTTCTATAAATGCCCAAACTGCTACTTTAACCATTAAAAAATGTCATTGTCTAATTCAACATTCGGGAAGGTGGAAGTGGACATTTCTTACTGCTCTGTCCAGCTGCAACCTCATCGAAATGATACAACTGAGGAAGTAAATCATGCATGATGATGGTTATTAGCTGAAGTCCTTTCAAATGCTGAGAGACATGATGAAACCCTCGGCTGATAAATGTTACCTCCCGCAGCAAAATCCAGGTAATGAAATTACATATAACTCCCATAATAGAATAAATTAACAATAATAGCAGTAGCAGCAACAACAACAACAACAACAATAATAATAATAAAAATAATGACGGTGATTATTGTTATTGTTGTTGTTGTTATTGTGAGCGACAACAATAATAATAATGAATTATTATTATTAATAAATAATTGCGGTGTTACCCAAAGGGAAACAAGTCCAGAAGACAGGACAGTTGACTGATGGAAATCAAGCCTTTTTTCTCTTAATTCAACTCGCAATTTCAAAATACTTTTTCCGAACACTTATGCCGCATAATTTTCAATTGTCTTCCTTTGTCTCGATACATTTTTCATATTTGTCTGCAGTCAGGTGATTTATTTGGAACAGTATCACTTCGCATCTGGAAAAAAATCGAATCAGTGTGCAGAATAGTAAGCATCGCTGACCTCCTGTCTGGACATTAAAGATGTCAATTAAATGAAAACTTGCTCTCGGAACGTGTGGAGCGTCTGTATTCACAAGACCACGCTTATGTGAGTATGAGACACACATTCCATTTTAAAGACAGCTACTCTTATCATTGGAGCTCCACATGATCCCATGGGTATCTCAAAGCAATCTCAGAACGTGAAACACTGAAATATACCCATTTCCTTTCAAAAATGTATTTTGATCATTATTTAATCAACAAATGTGATAATGCAACCAGACAGTATCACATTAACAGAGGTTAACGTGCTGAAGTTCTCTTCCATTGTGTTGTGCAATTATATTGGCTAACCTTTGATTCCTTGAAATAATGCTATAATACGTAGTTTACCTCATAAAAGCTACATTGGAAGCTGCAGCCTGAATAAATAATATCCAGGTAAAAACATCTCATTGAAATTCATGATTTGTCCTCCTTCATTGTATTGCTGTCATTCCATTTAAAAGTTTTCTTCATCTCCGCATAATGTGCGAGTCCAGGCACCAAAAGTACTTTGAAATTCTCGATTAGGTTTACATCTCCAGCCTCGGTGCGTGAAAACAAGCAAAATTGAGTTCCTGGCATTCAGCGAATGTGACACTGACATCAGAAGGCACTTGTTTTCAGATAACATCTATTTGCCAACATTCCATGAGTGAATCCATTCTGATGAAGTTTCATTATTTATTTATTTTCGACCATTGTTGTGAGACCAGCTTAAAAAAGGAATATTTAAGGCTGCCTGCATTTGGTATATGCCAGTGGGAGCATTTGCTGCAAAGCCTGAAATCAGGAACTGGAAATATCAGCAGTCTGGCTGTGCAGCACGACGAGCATGTGTTGCATTTTAAGCTCAATGATATGGTTTCTTGATTTGGTTCCACTGAGATGTTGGCCAGATAGAGATACTAATTTGTATTCCCCCCCCGTCAATAACGTGTCCCATGAACTGTACAGTACATTGATTTATCTTTTTAACTGAATGTCTCGTTCACTTTTTTGTCATATTTAATAAACTGGGAAGTGACTGAATTCAATATTTGCTAGTAAGGAAAAATTAGTCTACAAGTTTCCCATGGTATACAGAGAGTCTAAAATAAACGAAACCATTTATTCGGTGGCTGAAATCTCAGATCTATGCAGAAGGACATACAAAGATGGCGGAAATACTCTCAGATAAAGAACTTGTGTATTCCTCTTACATTTTTGCTGTAGCATTTTATTTTCCTTTTGACACCCTCTTCTAAACAGAGGTCACTCTTGGCATCCGTTATAAATGCTGACTGAGAAAGCTTGCCAAACGATCCTTATTTTTTGTTGCAAAGGGTCCTTGAGCACTGATCTGAGCTTCAACGAAGACCAAATTCACATGAGGAAACACTGGAGTTGTATTTATCTGCGTCAGTTTGAACTAGTAGACAAATTATTGCTAACAAACAGGCACTTTCCAGGGCTCTCAATGCTATGCCACCCTGAGGGGAAAAAAGTTGATCAAACTCTGTGACGGTATTCTGCACAATGATTCAAATCTGCTGATAATTCTCAGATTTATCTTAACCTAAAAGAGAGACACATTAATGTTTTATTTTTTCTGTACTTACCCAACAACCCATCTGTAAACAAGCAAAACATGTAAATCTCCCCTAAATCAAAAACATGTTATTTGAAGGTCATCAATAAATAAAAATAAGCAAACTAAACAAGCACCATTGTGTTTCTTGTGAGATATTGTCATTTTTGCCAGTGGTCCTTAGAGGTACTTATTAAGTGGTACCTGTGTGCTGTTGGTAGCCAAGAAGACAGTGAAATACTGGAGCTGGCACAAGAGATCTAATGGGCTATTTTTCCCTCCAGTATCTGCCTATAAAATGACATGCAATGTTTACATCGAAGACTCCAAGACTAACTATAATTGGATGACTCATGTATGATGATATTCATACATTGTGTCAATATCTACCTTTGACCCCACAGAAATATAGTCACAGCTAACTTTCACACAAGCCAAGCCTGACTGCTGATTTGCATCATGTTTTCAATGCAGAAGTCATCACTATCAGCCTTTCACACTGAAATGTCATGTACATGGCAGTATCGTGTATGCCGTGATGTCATGTACATGGCAGTATCACACACATGGCAGTGTCATGCATGCGGCGGTATCGTGTACACCGTGATGTCATGTACATGGCAGTATCATGCACACGGCAGTGTCATGCACACGGCGGTATTGTGTACACCGTGATGTCATGTACATGGCGGTATCATGCACACAGCAGTATTGTGTACACTGTGATGTCATGTACACAGCAGTGTCATGCACACGGCAGTATCGTGTAAACCGTGATGTCATGTACATGGCGGTATCATGCACACGGCAGTGTCATGCACACGGCGATATCGTGTACACCATGATGTCATGTACATGGCGGTATCATGCACACGGCAGTATCGTGTACACCGTGATGACATGTACATGGCAGTATCATGCACACGGCACTGTCATGCACACGGCAGTATCGTGTACACCGTGATGTCATGTACATGGCGGTATCATGCACACGGCAGTGTCATGCATGCGGCAGTATCGTGTACACTGTGATGTCATGTACATGGCAGTATCATGCACACGGCAGTGTCATGCACACGGCGATATCGTGTACACCATGATGTCATGTACATGGCGGTATCATGCACACGGCAGTGTCATGCGCACGGCAGTATCGTGTACACCGTGATGACATGTACATGGCGGTATCATGCACACGACAGTGTCATGCATGCGGCAGTATCGTGTACACTGTGATGTCATGTACATGGCAGTATCATGCACGCGGCAGTGTCATGCACATGGCAGTATCGTGTACACTATGATGCCATGTACATGGTAGTATATTGACAACAGCTGAATTTGCACATTTCATTGCAATCACTCCATTCCATCAAAAGTCTATAAAAATCAAAGGGAAAATAAATGGAATGTTCATTAATTCTAACCATTTTTATTTTTTCTAAATCTACAAATTATATCACTGAAACAAACTAATAACTAATTAAAATTTTAAATAATGAAATAGAAAAATAAACGGATTATATTTTTTTAATGAAGTCATAAGTACTGTTAGTATTTTGTTTACATCATTATTATTATCATCATTAATAATATTATTATTGACAATAATAATTATTATTATTATTATAATTATTAATATTATTATTATTGTTGTTGTTGTTGTTATAACAATTATATTAGCATCATCATCCTCTGTTTTTTTAGAGACACATAAGTTCTGACATTTTGCGGAGTGCCATACTTCATCATTGCACCACAGTAAATTTCCTCAGTAAATAGCGAGCTGTATGAATAATGGTAAACAATAATAAAAAAAAACCTTTTGTTTGACACTTCAGATAAACACACTATATAGGAAATACTAGCATTAACCGCTTTAAACTTGATTATTCCAATGACATGTTTACTGTAGAATACTGATATGTGAAACTCAATAAGCATTCCATAAAACTATCAAAGGCTGAGAGAATGAGGAATTATTCTAATCTCAGTAGAGCTGGTTGCTCTATGTGTGAGGTCATTATTTCATGGCCACTACAATGATTAATGCACAGTCGTTGGTCCTTCACAAGATGCAAAGTAAAATTAAGTATATTCAACTCTACTCTACTTAACTATGCATTTCTGCTTTGTGACCTTCCCAACTTGCATGGCCTATAGAGCAGAACATTCAGCCATGGTTCGAAATTGTGCCAGAACAAATCACGTTGTCAATGTGAAAAATATACACCACGCAAAGGTAAATTAACTAGCATATTAGCCATTTAAGTTATGCTACTTTTGTGTATTGTTTTGAATGGAAGAGAAAAAAAATATACCATTTATAAGTATGTACTGTGATGACCTATTAAAAGGCATGGACTGTTCTTTTTCCACTGTTAGAATCATCAAAAATGAGACCATTACCAGCAACGTAATTAGACACAGTAAGAGAATTAAGAGGCGTATTGCCACTGCCGTACTTCCATGACAGGGGTAAAGAGCGAAACCCAAGCGAGTCACAGACAAAAATTTATCAGCAACTTTGTTTACATGCCCCAATCGCTGAAGCAATTAATTACACTCAGCATTTTTACCTCCACACACGCCGCTTCCAATGGAAAAGTACATCAGTTTTTACCCTCTGTTTTTATTATTTTTTTTGGTGATTTTTTTTTTATTTAATTGTCATCACAAAGAATAAACACCTGAGAGCAAAATGTAAGGGTGAAGCAAAACAATTATATTTGGAGGAAAGTGATGCACTGTACACTGCAAAACGAATCACCCTGCAAACGAATCACCCAGCAACACAAATTTCCTGAGAAACATGCAAAACAATATTGGGTATATAACCACAGGTCAATTATAAAGACTAATTATGTACTTTTTAAAATTCCAACAAGAAGAATGAAAATAATAACAGTTTCAAAAAAATTCCGAAAGTATAATGTACAGAACACTGGAAATGTGAATTATGATGAATTCTTGCCCTTGGCTAACATACACAGTTTACTGTACAAAAACACATTCAGTTTCTGAAACACCTATAACTTAATGACTGCTGAATTTACAAACGCTTTAGCTTGACATTTGTCTTCTGAAAATTATCTGCTCAAATTTAAAATTGTCATTTAGGAAGATATGATAACATATACAATTATTTAGATGTGTGTATATTGGTGTAACGAACATCCTTATTACCATACATATATATTCCTCTACTGAATTTAATTGTCTATGATGTAAATACACACTCAAATAAATGTGCATTTTTTCAAGAATTTCTATATCTATATATTTAATATATGTTTAAATACTAATTTGTATTACTAATAAATTGTTAATTGTGTATTCAACTGGACAGTTTTAATAAACAGTTGCAAGAAAATGTATGTGTTTGACATATATAATACAATCTGAGGCTCCAATTATCTGAGGAATTTTTTCTTTTTTTACAATAAAAAATTACATTAAAATAAATTTCCGATACTATATTCTACATATTTGTTGGAAAGGTTTTGGTACTTACATTATTTAGGCCATTTAATTATCCACAGACCATTATCCATGATGCCTCATTTTCCTTCCTTTCCTGAATCATTGATCACATTTAGGCTGATTTTCATACTTTGCTAAATATATCAATGATTGATTCATTTAAAAGCCCAGCCTCAGCAATCCCAGATTAAGTTTGTAACATTTGCAATTCTATCCTTTAACTAAACCCTAAGTTATATTGGTTAGCAAATGCAGCTAAGTTTAACAGGCTTTCAACGTGCACTTCGCACCATTTCTCCCCAAGTCCAACTTTAGAGCGAGTTTAATGGCCGTTTCTGGGACTGTTCTGCGTGTTTTCCCCCACATAACTATTAGCATCATTTCGTCCATTAAGCTACATTAATTGTGGGTGAATGAAAACTTGCAAGGAAGAAAAAAGGGTCTTCAAGGGCCCAATCACGTGCCTGGGGCACTTGCGAGCACCTCTGACCTCCTCAGTGGAAAGTAGCCACAGTTTCAAGTACTGCGACTAAGATACGCAGCAGGATCCGGTTCATGATGAATAGCGTTAAGGCAGAATAAGCATTTAAATTCGGAGTTAAACAGCCGATGTTAAAACTACACATATTTATCAACAGTTTGTTGATACGACAGTCAAAATAATAATTGTTTTAGGAAAAAAGTATTAATACAACAGTACATATGCTTGGCAGCTGCTTGCCTTGCATTCCGATTTATCGTCAAAAAATGTTTTGTTGTTATTCGATAGCTTTAGAACAAACTTAAGTCTCAAATCCGCAGCCAAGGAAACCACCCAACAGCAATCGATTAAACTAGACCCAGAACTAGACCCAGTAAAGACGTTTTATCAGATAATTAGAAATTTTGTAATATAAAAAATCGAATGTATTTTTTATGATTTATATATATAATACATTACATTTTTATATTATAAAATTTCTAATTTATATATATATATAATTTAAATATGTTTCAGCTCTATTCAAACAACGGGAAATATCCTTATAAACAACATACGAATGGGTCAATATTGAATATTTTTATAGATGGCTCAACAAGATACGGCTGATTTGAAGTTATATGTAATTTGAAACGCTTAGTATTGTATTTTTCACATTGTTTTTAGTAAAAATTTTATTACTATACTTTTTAAGACAATATTTTGTGATTGTTTTAAATCTTTGAATCAGTATTCGATATTCACCCTCGCTTTCATGGAAGCGAACAAATTACATTTTGACGACGCAACCACATGAGCCATTGAACTTAATTATTAAATTGGTCTTTTTTGGAAGCGTGTTTAATTTTAAACATTGAGGCTCTATTTGATATCCCTTTCATGGAAGAAGTAAGGTAGTATAGAGGGCTGATCCACATTTTCGTCATATACATTAAAGTGTACGTTAAAAGGTCAATTTTTTCGTCAATTATCTTCCTACGTGTGTTTTAAAAACGATAATTCTATGTTGGTGAGGAAATACTGATATATCCAATATTGCGTCATTAATGCATTAGTCACGTTATGATTCCTTTCATAAGACTCCCGGGTTTCTTTTGTTCTGATTTTATCAATAATACGCTCCCAATAAGCATCATAAGAGTTTGAAACACTAAAATAACGAAAATAGGCAAAAACTTAAATGAACTTTGTCTTTGGTGTGACTGAAATGCAGTAATTACACTTCATATTTACTGAACGGAAACAATGTTGGAGTGCATGCTGCAGAACTTAAGCATTTCCAATAGATTGTTTCATTGTGTTTTAATTAACACCGTGTGCGTTTCCTAAATAAACAAAATTCTGCAAATAAAAACAACACAATCAGAAGCAATTAGAACGAATGTGGACAGAGCAAAACACACCCTTGTCCTCCTGTTGCTGGTCGTCTAAACGAGTCTCGTCCCAGTCACTCTTGGTCCAGTGACGCATCTTAGTAAATCAAATCGTTCACTTCCGTCCAAGAGTCGGCGCTTATCTAGTTACATGCATTATTGTGTCTAATATGGGAGATGAGGTGAGCCAGGTGCAGGCTAGAACTTCATTCCCCAAAGGACCCCTGGCGTTTCCCTATTTCTTGCAATTTCGGACCTATTTAACACAGCATTTTAACGCTGCGCTCTTAATTAATGCAAATAATCTTTATGCTACGGTCGAGCGTGGCGCTTGCTGCGCGATTCCAGCACGATCACATGCATCTAGCTCGACAGATACTGAAGGTCTCTCAAAATAATGAACAATGTGGCAAATTACAAGATGTCAAATTTGGCTTGTTACTTTACCACAGCCGCAAGCCTTCGGATCAATGAGCTGGATTAGGCAGGTGCTTTGTCTCTGCGTGAAATTTAGTTTTTTTTTTAAAAATACCTGTCCAGAAAAAAAGCCTCCCCTCTGGTATCCCAAAGAACAGTATGCAACTGGTTCAAACCGGGCTAATCTCTAAGAAATGGTCAAATGTCCCTTACTTGATTGAATTCGCACGGTTCGCCTGTTTTGCCGTTTCATAAAGGTCCTGCGGCAGACGTAGTCGGTCCTTTGGCTTGTCGTTATATGCACTGACCCATTGCGCCGAAACCAGCTAATTTGTTTCACTTACATCTGTGGTGTACGTTTGAGATGCCGGTTCAGGACCCCGACTCTTACTCCAAGCGTCTGGGCCCTTCACTGACCTCTCCAAATCTCTCTCAGGTCATTGAACCGGCATGCCTGGATGCATGGAGTGCTCCAGTGACCACAGTGTGTGTGCGTTTGCGGAGAGAGAGGAGGCCTGGGGAATCGATGTGTCCTTTACAAAATAAAAACGCATCAAATAATTATGGTTAACACAACATGATGAAGTAACACTTAGAAGTTCAAACTGAACAGGCAAATCATTACTAAATAAAACGAATGCTCGGAAGCGGTAATAACGGATGGTGCACGTTATTTGGTTAGGGATACGGCGCAACATCTCCACGACATACACATAGTATTGAAATAAATGTTAATGTTAAGGTACCCATAAGGAACCATAATTATCTAAGACACTATACTATGTCCTGTATCTGGCAGAATAACTACGTCAATAGCAAAGAAGCTTTAACCGATATGTAAACATTTAAACTGAGTCAGTAAACATGCGTGAGCTTAGCGGTAATCCGTGAAGCACTATTAAATGTAATACACACAGTGCTACATGGTAGCTAGTTCTCTAAATTATGGAGAGGGGAGTTTACGCACGCGTTATAAGAAAAAGAAATCGCAATTTAATTTAGTAATATTTATTGTTTAGGACAGGTTATAACAGACGTTTTATAATTAAAAACGGTCGCATATGCCAAATAAGACAAGGTAGACAAAATATGTGTGGGAACAGCTCATGAACTCCAGTCAAAATAGGCCTACAAAGTTAAACTATTTTAACAATCCTGACTTATTTTAACATTACGAAATCACGTAATTTTAATATTCGTGTTTCTTTAAGTAAAACTAGCTTAGTCATAAACACATGCCACTGCCATATCGACTAGCAGTGCAATCTCTGAAAATGCATTTGAAGATTTACGGCGGGATGCACTTCAACTGCAATATTTCCAGATATCAGAAACGCAGAGGCTAGGCCTACCACGAATGCCCTAATGCTGTGCCGTTGTTATACCTCACATTCAGGACTACCATCCGTCGAATTGTTTCAGTGGATTCCTTATTTGATTACATCAATTAAACAATTAATCGATAACGTTTACTGATTTTGAATGAACCGCAAGTTTGGTTGCAGCTTCCAACGTAGATCTCTGACCCGTGTGACAAAGGAACATATTTATCAACTGCCAAAACTATTAGTAAAATATTAGAACATGAAACATAAAACCATTTTTACAAACCTCCAGTGTCATACCCAGTATAAAGCCGCTCTCGACATGTTATTTCCTCCTATGGAAACTGTGCCTTAAAGCTTAAGTAGAATTAACTTTTTAAAAAAAAAAAAAAAAATATTAAATAATAAAATTCTGCAAATGCGTCCGTGTCTTGCTTGTCATAGTTACTTGTAGGTATTAAAGTACCTTCAACTGAACTCGCTCCGTCTCGGTCGCGTTCTCTGATTGAATATTTGGTAGGGTTGAGACATTTGACTCATTTACATAGCTTAAAACAATTCATAGAATGCCCAGGGTGCAACGATTCTGGGTACCTACGACATACTCATCGTCCCAAAACGAGTGACGCAACAAGGCCGGGTCGAGTATTCGAATCAGCACACGATTTAGACCTTCCAGACTGACGAAGTTTTAGTGCCACGGTTGATTCAGTGTAATTACGAAAAGTCCATATTTAAGAGCGATATGACTGATGAGTCATATGAACAGTGAAGACCAGGTAATTGATTTCTCAGATCAGAGGTTAATTGCGAAATGTATAGATAAGCAAGCCGTCCGCACACTACGTGGCGACACGACCGGTAGTCACTAGCAGTAGAAAGTAACGAACTGCACAAGAAAATAATGGAAACTGAGTGACACCCTTGGTCTGATGCATATAGTTGATCTGAACTTTGCTTCAATTTTGCATAGCGTGACCATGTTTGGGTCTCTTTATTATGCCTGTAAACGACTGGAAACCGAAATCCACCCACTCTATTTCGATAAACACGATAGGAAACATCATACAACCACAGGACGCGACTATGCACGCAAATGCCTATTGAATTGAAGTGCATTAGAACAATGCTTTATTAATGCAATAAGGGTACAAGAAGGGGATGTTTCCCTTAGGTTATTGCATTGTTTATGAGGCAAAGGCTAGTAAAGGCCACGTCTTCCGCATTATCAGAGCGGTACTGTTGCTGCACCGTTAGCATAAATCGATTTATCTGCTAAACATTTTTCCTTCACTTTCACCCCCCTGTCAGCATGAGAACCCGTTAGCAAAATACTCATGCAGTGAAGTATTTTCTTCTCCTCAACAGAATTGCGAAGAGCGTCATACTTTATATGGAGGTTGTCCTTCAACGTAATTTAATACTTTGCGGAGCCCCCAGTGCGCTGTTTTTGGGTGATCGCTGGAAGGTGAAGCAAATTCCATAACGGTACTACATTTTATAGGAACAAGCCGCATCTGTGCCACGAACATTCACTTTTATAATAACGAATTGGCGAAAAATCACTTTCTCACTTATATAGCCTATCTTGGTCTGACAGAATAAATTAAGGTTTACTCTAAAACATTTATTCCTAAAACTTTGTTTACTCAGAATGTAGATAATCTAATAGTTATTTGAAAGTAAATTGTAAATAATAATAATAATAATAATAATAATGTTATACATACACACATGTTATTTGTAATTGGAAATTCTAATAGAAAAATGTGTACTTTTCCAGACTTTTTACATTAAGTTAACTTTCATGCATATCCAGTAACTTGACCATAATCCCAAATTGTTTCCTTTGAAAAACGAAAGTTAAATACAGTAAATAATGAATACGCCCTACTGAGACTATATTCTTGTTAACATCAAATATACCTTAAGTTAGTAGAGACAGCAACTTTCGAAAGAAGACGGAGGAATTGTTGAAACCAATCGCTTACAATAGAATAACTCCATTTATTGTTTACAATCATAAAAACACAAATCATTAAACCTAAGGGTTGTAAACAGTGACATCATAATATACGAAACCACGACTGTTCTTGCGCTTCAACACCTTCACGATAGTAATATTATCTATGTTACTAACTATGGACTATACTACCTGTTTAAAACACTATATTTATGCATGCGCTAAACAGGGTACTACGACAAAAGTAAAAATGATGCCGTCATTATTAAAGATATTTAATAATCTTAATTTCTGCAGCCCTGAAAGATCCCAAACTTCATAAAAGAATGAAAATCGTTCAACTCGCCGAATTTACAGTCATAATATTTTTGCATTCATGATGATATCGGCGGTAAGTCCACATAATTGGATGGTCAATGTGGTTTCGATGGTAACTGTAAGGAATGCTGGAAGGAAATATAAAGTTACAATTAATATTTCGTTTTCTAGTTTAACGAAACAGTTATGGACCCACTGTGTGTATGTATGAATGTATGTACAAATGTATATGTAATTTATATTTGTATGTGATTTTATTTATTAGGACAATTTGACACTCATAAGGTGATGTAAAATAATCAGTAGGATTCATAACGCGTTGCAAGGGTCGAAATCTTTCTATATGTATGAAGGTATGCATTCATTTGTTTACATATTTTTGTTATGAATAGATACAGATAAAATACTCCTGGAAATGACCGAAAAGCAATATACTCACAATTTAGGATCCCTATCCTGATTTCTTTCTCCTCATTGGAATTTGTTACCTTGAGCTAATTTGGAAGTGTCTTCCTCTGTTGGAAGAAAATGATGCTTAAGACGCATAAATTAGGCGGTTATACAATGCGGAAGAACCTTCATTGTGCCTCCGACGACGCTCGGAGCGCTCATGTATGGTCAAAGTGCTCTCAAAGTTTGCAGAAAGTATGGCATCCCCATTGAAGCTGAGCAGTAACTCGAATGCCCCAGAATCCTGCGCTTAACAGTTATGTAAACCTCAAAGGATAAAATACAGGATATACACATGAAAATGTATTCCATCGTAAAGGCATTTTATTGATCGAATAAAGATTAACTGCTACTACAAACAGGGCAAAATTCGGTTAATCAAACATTTCTGTTGTCATCATTCTTATCTTAATATGAAACTAACAACATTTTCCTCAATTATCTTGGTAAAATGTCAATGACCATTGTTTGCTCGTTTAGGACGATGCTCCGCCCACAAGTGTTTGTCGTAAACCTGGCGCCTGACTACAATATACCCGAGATAAGAGCGCCCAGGGCTCGCCTCCTTCTCCAAGGCGATCAATCGGATCTCAGGCGTACTACAAGCACTCTCTTACGTAGACATCCACAAGGAGAGAGCTGATACAACAACACGGTTGATCTGCTCAACAAATTTACCTGCTTTCTGAACCATGTCGTTGAGCCCAAAGCACACAACGCCTTTCTCTGTGACAGATATTTTGAGTCCAATCGAGGAGACCTACAAGAAGTTTAGTGCTATGGACGGCGCAGGGAATCTAACCTCTCCGCTTGGCGCTTACCGACAACCTCAGGTCTCTCAGCCCGGCATGCAACAGCACTCCGTGGGTCACAACGCCGCTGTGGCCACCACTTACCACATGTCACACGGCGTCTCGCAGTTTTCTCACGGTGCCATGGGAGGATATTGCAACGGAAGCATCGGCAACATGGGAGACCTCCCGTCGTACCAAGAAAGCATGAGGAACAGCGGAGCGGCAACAGGGTGGTACGGCGCGAATCCCGACCCGAGATATTCAACAAGTAAGTTCAATTTAATTATAAATAGCTGGTATATAGACGCTTTGCGCTCGCAGGTGTGGTGGAAATGATTAATACTAAATATGCCAAAATAAAAAGTGAGAGCATTTTAAGCAAGCATGTAGGTAACATGTGACGTTTTCTCACAATTAAGTAATACCATACAAAACAAAATATTTCAGATGAGCAGTACAAAATTTTACACAAATAGTAATATTTGTTTTTATATAGTTAGCTTAATCTGTATATATTTACATTTACTTTTTGCCCTGTATAGGCTAAAACAATGTAGTTTTTAAATATACCTGTAAAATAAAATTCTACTGATTATTGAATGCACGTATATGTATATATATTTTTAAGTTTCTAGATTCATGGGACCTTCCACAGGTATGAATATGACCGGCATGGGGACTCTGACAGGAATGGCGGACGCTGCCAAGACCATACCTCCTCTACACTCAGCCCCCCGGAGGAAAAGACGAGTCCTGTTCTCTCAGGCTCAAGTGTACGAACTCGAAAGGAGATTTAAACAGCAGAAATATCTCTCGGCACCTGAAAGGGAACACCTGGCAAGCATGATACACCTAACCCCGACCCAGGTCAAGATCTGGTTCCAGAACCACAGATACAAGATGAAGCGTCAGGCCAAAGACAAAGCAGCGCAGCAGCTGCAGCAGGACAGCAGCGCCTGTCAGCAGCAGTCGCCGAGGCGCGTGGCCGTTCCCGTTCTCGTTAAGGACGGAAAACCGTGTCAGAACGGCTCTAACACACCAACGCCGAGTCAGCAGCAGGTCCAGCAGCAAAACGGCTCCGGGGTCGTGATTCCAACTTCCAATAATGCCATCAATCAACATCAAAACCAGCAAGTCAACCCATTAGTACAGGCCCAAGACCTGGAGGAACTGTCCCCCAGCCCTCCATCGCTACACAGCCAAATCGGCACCATGGCACAGATTGACACTTCGGCTGTAGATTACACTAATAACATGGTCAGTTCGAACCTGCTCTATGGCAGAACGTGGTAGGACTATTCATGCTTCGTTTCACCTTTTGATATAGGACGCTGCGGATACGAGAACGCGTTGAAACCAAGATCAAGTGACACGTGTATCATGTTGATATACCCGACTTTGAGACGGTAGCCTGTGATAACCCAAAGGACTACATTCTGAAGTGAAGCAACTGTTTGGAGAATCGTTTCTTGGCATATCTGAGAGAGCAACTATTTTTGAACATTATGCGGTTGCCGGTGAAAATGTTTGTGTTGTTCATTTTTTGGGACTTCCCAATTATGTTAATATAGTAAAATGTTGTTAAAAGGAATGCTGCTCCACATTTGCTGATATTTGTGGGTTCGTGGGTGGGGTGGGGTTGGGGGGGTTGGGGGGGGGGATCGGTCTTAACTCGCAAAATGACTAAATTACAAATACACCGCAGTGTTTTACCTGATATTTTATTATATAAGTATTGTAAAATAATTTAGACATTTAGATTAATAAAAGTAGAAATTGCATATTTGACTAACACACAGGATCTGGTTTACATGTATTATAATTGTTACGGGATTATTTTGTTTTGTTTTCTTTCTTTTGTAAGTTAAAACACGTGAAGCCTGTATATGTTTCAAACCAATTGAACGTTAACAATAAATCACTTCAAGTGCAAGCTATTTCTGAGGAATTAATTTTTTATAAGGATCTAGAGTTGGAGTGCGTTTTCATTATAATATGATTGAGAACAAATTGGATTGAACGCAAGGTCGATTGGCATATTCAGCACTATCCACGCGCCAATGGCGACGAACTAGAAACGACGAGCGCTACTGGAATGCATTAATTTTCACATACAGTTATATTCCAAAAGTAATCTTCAGGTACATTTAAAAGAATTATATTAAACAAATTATGAACATATTAAATAAAGACAAATGAACAATTTGGCCGTTATATGGCAGGCATAAAATGTATGCAAAATATGTGCTCTTTCCTCGACATTTTTGAGTATATTTCTTTTCAGTTATCAAACACATTAGCCGTTAGTTTTAAGCATAATACCTAACCAATTTATTTTGTCAAACAACATTTATGCGTGATTTCATTATTCACTGGTCGTGTTTATGAAAGTATTTCAAAGTGAAGTGATGCTCGGGTGAAAGAAGTTCGTAAGTTATTTTTAAAATTAAAAAATGCTATATGCATAATTTAAGTATTAATGAGGAAACATATTTTCTCTGCAAACGTAATCTATTCATTGAGAATTTAAGGTTATTACATAAGAATATTATTTGATTTGAATTATTATAATTATTTTGATTAATCCTTAATTTGTCGATTACCATTGATACAATCAATATAGGTAAATTATCTTTCATACAATTGTTTCGTGTCATAGTTTCATTTTATTATTTATTATTATTGTATTGTCATATTGTACTTTGGTGAAAGGAAAGTTTTTTTTCCCTCAAATAATAGGCCTAATTAGGTTGCAAAATTCACCTGAAAAGGTTTATATTTAAAATGTCAGTTCTTACTTTTACGCGCCTTACACAGTATTTGTAGAAATATTTTGCTAGGGATGTAGACGTTCCTGTTAGTAAAAATGTTTTCAAGTTCTAAAAGTTACCACACTAAACATTCTACGTGTTGCCAACAAAATCGATATTTTTATGTAAATTGTAAATAAGGTGGAAATAGCTTAATGAATGTATTAATTAACTCGTTAAATTCGTTTAATTGTCTTTTATATTTAGTTGTCCTCTTTTTCATGTAGAGGAGTTCAGACCAACGGCGATCTGGCCCCTTCTAGCAAACCGATGTATTTTTCTGTCGAACTGGTTTTCATTGCTCTGTTTATGCTTGCAGATGTAGGCCTGAATGGGTTTTTTTAACGCAAATATATTTTAAAATGAAATATGGCGAGATTTCATTCTCGGATGTAAATTATACAATGTTACATATAAACTCATAGATACCGGTGGCTGCTGGAGTACGGTGAAATCTTGGTCAAGGGGTTGCTTGTTTGCGATTGAAATCTTGTCTATTTAAGCTTCAGATGCAGTAGAAATTGTATCAACGACTTCAAAAAGTATAAAATTTAGCAGGGATAATCGTTTAATTTATTTATTTGGTTTACTTACGCTGTTGTTGGTATAGTTTTGTTTTCAGACACGTTTTATTTAAATTTTTCTCACAAAATTCGAAGTTTTAGAATCCTGGGTTCATTTCAAAAGCGCAATTAAAACAGATAGGACGGTGTGTGCCGTCATGGTCAGAATTCCAAGTCAAAGCAATTAGGGTTTTTTGCATGTGCCTATGTTAACCTGCCAAAATAAAAAAATATTCAGTACTAATCGTTGCAAGAGCTAGGGAAAGGACTACATATCTTAAATATGCAGAAAGGAATTTGAATGAAAATCTCGTAATAATATATAGATTTCTAATTTATAACGGGTTTGATTTAGTAGTATCATGAAGCACTGTGCAGTAAATAGGCCAATGTGTAGTTATGAAAAGTGGATAAAATCAAGGTCAGTTAAACAGTGATGATGAAACGGATAACCAAACAGCTGCGACTTGTGACTTGTATTTTTTACACGTACAGTTCAAATCTATCAGTGAGAAGCACAACTTAATATGCATCTAAATGAATACAATCCAAAGGGCAAAATCTTTAAGTTCAAATCGTACGGCCTGCGGCGGGGGGAAATCCATGTCCGAAATCCTGTCCCTGAAAGACATGAATCAGCTAGTAATTTTGGATCATCACGGCACATCAGAAAATAAATCAGCCTTCCTGCGTTATTTTTTACAGCCATCGACTTCAATGGCGATAAGCGTTTACTGCATGCTCTACAATTTAGATGCAGAAGAGCCAATTTAAAAGTGGCTGAAAAATTTGACCCCTCTTTAGGATAATTTATTAGGAGGGTGGCATAAATCGACAACTGCTGTCACGCAAACTTAATTCTTTTTTATGCACCGTTAGAAAACACCGATGTGATATTTGGATACTGCTCCCTTTGAGGCTATTGAAAATAAAGATCTCTCTTTAAAAATCCAGCCTCCTCGACAGGTCCCATTTCAGAGTTTATATATGATGTTATTCGTAATGTATAATTATGTCACATGTTCCTCGTTTGTTCAATTTTGAAAATGCTCTCTAGAAACTAGGCAGCAGAGATAGTGGACGCGTAAGTGAACGTGATCACCCCACTCGGAAAAAATCCTTTAAAACACATCTAGACTCCATAACCTTTGAGAAGTTACCATAACTCGTAAGTCCAATCAAATCTCTTAGAGGGTTACAATGTTTTTCAGATTTTAAATAATACATGTGTTAATTTACTTTATTAAAATTCAACATAAAAAGTTGCATGTAAAATATATTCATTCTCTGCGTTGCGGCTTAGGAATACGGGAAATGCGCTCTTCTTTGTAAAGTTACCTGTTGCAGATGCCCAGAATTTCGGCAACCTCAACATAGCGCCGTTGGTAGCTGTTTGTTTTTTTTTTTTCGTTGTTGTAGCCGAGGTTGTTAACCACTGTTTCTTAGCTGGTTGATGGGATTGTTATTGTTCATATCTGGATTTGTCAGCCATCGTCACTAGCTACGTTCACCATCCACGTTCATATTTCTTAGCGACTCTGGCTCAATTTCATACATACTTTTGGATGGTGTGGCTAATTAGCCACTTGCTAGCCTGATAGCCATGAATGGGGGGTAGGTAGGTCTGCTAAAGCCCTGGTCCCCAAGACAGCCTGAAAATCCAGAGAAAGCATTAGTTAGCACAGGTCTCAAAAACACGTGCTGTCGGACAATAGTGCATTTAAACGGTTTACCGGTGCATTTTAGGGAGACTAACATCTGTACACTTCAAGACAAGATATACTCTGGCAGGCCTGATCTACGCAGATTCTAAATCCGAATTAAGTTAACGGCTACAAAAATAGTTCTTTAGGAAAAGGGGAAGGTTTCTCAATACCATGTCGAAGAAAATGTCTGAACTGAAGCATAAAGATTTTGGGACATTATTGAAAGTAGTCTATTCTTTCCCATTAATTGCAGGTTACAAATGAATTCTTACCATCAGGCAATTGGAATCTAGGTTAGCAGCCTTGTCTGGATTTTCCCATCCTTTATTCCGCTTAATATGTCAGAAGGTCTGATCACAGAGAAACCTTTTCAAGTTCTATTGATGCGGTTTTCAATTGACCGTGGTGCCCTAGCAACACACGAGTACTAATTGGCATACGCTGGCTGACATTGGAAGTATAGTTTTTATGGAGGCGAAACTCAAGAAACTCATTCTCCAAACATTGTAAATTCTGTTTTTACATCCACATTCCTGTCCATATAAAGCAATGAAACAATTAATACAAATCCCATTTAATTCGCTTTATTGCAAATATGAAGTTAAGGAAACAAGTTTATAAAATATCTGCACTCATGCCTTCGTACAAGCAAGATAATTCTGAAGCATAATTATACAGCAAACAGACAAGGGTCAATGTACATTTTACAGATATTTGCAAAATAACACCCTTGTATTTGTAAATAGTTTGCCATGCATGTGTAAATAACTCATTATTGACCTGATGAGTGACTGAAACCACTAAAATTGTTAACAGCAAATCTGCCAGAAGCTCCCAGATAATCATAGTTATTGACTGGAGTGTGACGAGAGTCTCCCCAAAGACGAGACTGGCCGCACACATGCTCCTTCCTAACCTGCGATTAAAATAAGGTGCTGTGTACATTCCACATTCTCCCTCCTCCCCCCTCCCCGCAGCACATCCACTCACTGCCTTTTTTTTGTAAAATGCCAGACAAGAAAACTCCCTCAAACTCACAACATGTATAGTGATTAAAAGACCAACCCCGCCTCTCCGTACGAATAGGAAAGATGCTGTGAGAGATTTTAATTAGATAGATAGATAGATAGATAGATAGATAGATAGATAGATAGATAGATAGATAGATAGATGATAGATAGATAGA
>JAABNY020000025.1:23405595-23434605 GCA_015164015.2 Brevimyrus niger | reverse complement strand
TGATTTCGGTTATTGTAATAAAGTCACAAATGAAAGGAGCACGGAGGAAGACAGAGAACACCGCGGCGCCGGGCGGCGGGGGGGGGGGGGGGGGGGGGGGGGCGGCGGGGGGGGGGGGGGGGGAAATGCACTATGTGCTGTTTGTATCCAAAGGTCAACATTTGTGCCCCGTATTCACATTACAGACAATGGTGTCAACCAAATTCAGAGCTTCAGTATGTTTCTGCATAAAAGCAAAGCAGTGGGTCTTTCTTTAGCTGGGATAGATAGAGTGCAAAATGAAATTGAGATCTGGAGTGTTTTATTAACCCTGTTTGGTTATTCATGCAGGGGTGGTATGTTTGTGGCTGGGGATGAGGTCTTAAAAAGTGTGAACTAAAAGCCTATTCAACTATACTTCAGCAATACTGTATGTATTTTCAGCATCTTTAGATATAACTTAAGATCAGATGGATGCTTTTGGGGAAATCAGCAAGGAGAAACAAGCCCCCATTTATCTGTTTATATAATGAGCCCTCAGCAGGTCATTTCCTGTTTGAATGCATTGAAAAACTTTCGCATTTCAAATAAGGAGAGATTTACATTATGGAATATAAGCTTAAAGCAACTAAAGGCTGGTAAAAGCAATGAAAACCTTTAAAGAAAAGGTTCATTATACAGTGCAGTATTATCAACTGCCTTTCATTGTGTAGAATTGTATGTATATAATATCAAAATTCAGATAATAAATTCTGTTCGTGTTCAGCTCAAAACTGAAGTGGACTTCTGGCGAGCATATAGACTGCTTTCATTTAGAATTTCTTCTAACTAAGAAAGTACCAATTAAACACTCTAACAAATCACATCACCAGAATAGGCATCATCCTTTTTAGGACATACTTGTTTGCTGCACGCTCTTGGTATGTTTCAGGGATATTTTCTGCAAATAGGTTAGAACTAAGTCCCCATGAGTGTTGCTAAAAATCACTTAATAGGAACTGGAGCAGGCTTCACTGAGACACCAAATGTTTGGGTAAGAATATTATTTCCTAGAAATTCATTCATTTCCCTATTTGTCAAAGAAATGGTATATATTTGACATCATGGATATTATATGGTATTTGATATTGTCCCACTAATAGGGGCCCTTTGGTTGTTGCAGCCCAGCTACCACTCCTGTGAACAGTGTGTATTTAGAGTATGCAATTTAGGTGCTTCGAGCTCAGGCTGTGCTTTCAGTGGCTATCAGCCCCGAGGCAGCCTCTGTTTCTTCACGTCCTCCAGGGTCCTCTGGTGCAAAAGGCATTCAGTCTCCGGCATGGCTGTTGGGTGAGAACCTTCGTTATCTAGAACCACCAAGCAGATGATGAATAGATTAAAAACCAGTAGAGGACTGACAGCCCACACACAATTATCTTTGCACCACCATAGAAGAACCAGGCAATGATTATCATTTTATGTCATGAAAATTCACACTATGGGTGGGGATCTTCAAGCAATGAAATTCGTCATGGTGCATTTGTTAGCATTTTCCAGCACAGCTGTTTTCTGCCGTTAGCTTTCTTTATCAGTTTCAATATGGCAGATCTAAAAAAGACAGAAAAGAAAGGATCATGAATACCTGATTCTCAAATATATCATCCACCCATTCATCCATCCATCCATCCACCCTGTCAACAGGGCACATGGCTGGGGTCCATGCTGGCAGGGATGTGCTTATATGATTTATAAGTAGAGTAACATAAAAAAAAAATACATCAAAATGTATTATATAAACATCCATTTATGTCCGGATATAGTCATGAATAAACAATCTATCCATCTTATACAGTACAGGGTAATAAGAGGGACTAGAACCCCAGCCAGGCGACCAGGCACAAGGCATGGGAATGCATTGGATGGGATGCCAGCCCACCACAGGGTAAACACATTCAGACACAATGATTTAAAGACAGAATTAGATTAACTCTTTGGACTGCAGGAGAAGTCCGCACAGACAAGGCACACGTATTGCACACACACAGCAGAGCTGGGATTAAAGCCCTCAAGTAAGTACTGGGCTCTGTGTTGCTACCACGCCGAAGGAAATAGGACTCCCAAAATGAAATCTGCACTTACATATTTTCATACTTCTCTGGCACTATGGTAAATTTTAGGAAACCAAATTAATTTTGAGATCTAAGCAATCAAAACATTGACCTGAAATCAGAAAAGTTACACTATAAGTTAATGCAATCGTGAAGATGGGAAAAAAAAGTTCATTTTCTTTTTTAGAGGGAAAATGAAATTTGTCAGGGAATGCTGGAAGATGAAAGGTTTCGAAAGACAGCTGTGTCTGTACAACAGGGAGGAATGGATCTTTAACTGTAAGAGCCTGGATTCCACGTGGCGGCCTGTTGTATGCTAGCTCCGCCTCCGTGCCTTGGGCGGCCTGTTGTATGCTAGCTCCGCCTTCGGGCTTTGTGCTGGAGGTGGCCGGGAGGCGTACGTGCCTGGGCTGAAAACCATGCAGGTAACGGAAAACAGCAAAACACAGCAGCATCTTTTAAAGCAAAACAGCCAGCCACACCGACCAATCAGAACACAGTGTTTCCTTTGCTGCCTGAATGCTACGGAATTCTTGGAATGAAGGTTCCTATAGAGATCCTTACTCTCCCTCTGTGATGAAACACCTAAATATTACTTAATCATTAGAGTGTTTCTTTGACATCCGTCTCTGGCTTAGTGGGATAGGATGCTGTAATCAGTGTTATCAGATGGTTGTCGATTTCAGTCCGATGATCAGCAGAGTGATGTCACCATCGGGACCTAAGCGTGGATTTTAACCCTAATGTCTCCAGTGACTGTCTCACCCTGCCTTCTCAATTATATGTCTCTGGATAAAGGCATCTGTTAATTAACAACAAAATATATCTCTCTAATCTCTAATTACTGTAATTCTATGTATCTTGGCAGGATAATGTATTAAAAGTGAGGAATACATATATACCCTGGTTACTTTGATATGTTTGAGATCAATACATTTCACAGATGACAATGGTGATTCTTTTCTGGATGTTGTGAGTATCCCACATTTTATTACTTTTTGATTATATGTCAATTCCAACAAAGCCAGCATTTCATTTATCTATCTGTGGGTGAAAATGATCAGTAACTCTATCTTTGAGCTGGAATCCGGGGAATGGAGGCGACTGAAGATCATCCATGCTTAGAAGTAGCTTGTTCATGTCAAAAAGCATCCAGCGCATTATTATTAATACAGCTATGAGTTGCTTTGTTATTTTTTAAAGAGTCAGCTTTTCAAGATGAACATTTCCTGACACGTTGCTGTATTTTCTGTCAAGAGTTGCCAGATCGTGACCTTCTGGACCTTCTGAACTGCTACAATGTGAGGAATATTACTGTGGACAAAGCGGGACTAGAAATCTGCTACCAGCAAATGTGCACAAAGTAGTGAACAAGCAAAATAAGGGGATGGAACTTGGCCAGTAAAAGTGCAATGACTGGAATATGTATGGGAGAGCATCTAGAAATAGCTCATCTCACTGTATAAACTAGAGCAACAGCCATTGGCCTGCACGCCAACATTGTGTGCAGCGGCAGCCAGCCATTGGCCTGCGTGCGGACATGGTTGCAGCGGCAGCCAGCCATTGGCCTGCGTGCTGACATTGTTGCAGCGGCAGCCAGCCATTGGCCTGCGTGCTGACATTGTTTGCAGCGGCAGCCCGCCATTGGCCTGTGCACTGACATCGTTTGCAGCGGCATCTCCCTATTGTTGTGCAATACCGATCTTGAGACCCCCTTAAAATTTTGCTATTTTGCACACTGCCGCCAACACCTGCTCAGTGTTCTGTCTGTACAGCTCCACTGCCTCTGGTACTTTAAGGGAGAATCTGGCCAGTTAGTGAGGTCATGGGATGTCAGGTCCCGTCCGCTCTTCCTGGAAGCGCCATTGTTAACAGTGGGCTGATAAATGTGATGAGTTTGCTCTATGCAGGTGTGGGGGGAGGGGGTGAAGGCAGGTGGGGTCATGGGTCCTCTTCATTTTCTGCGCTGTCTAGAGACCTTGAGAAAGAAGCATTTAATTTCATTCCGTGCACTTGCCGCCAAAATTCCTGGGAAGTAACATGGGGTGTGGATGATGGGGCTGCGTGAAAACACCCTGCTCCCCCCCCCTGAGAGGCACCTCTATTCACATTCATCCGTGTGGCTCGTGAAAACCGGGTTTCAGAGTATGGGAACACTAAGGGACCTCCCTGTAAATTGTAGGAAGTCAACTACAGGAGATGGCAACGCTAAACACAATAATGCCAATGGTGTGCGTGTTTAGTGCCATGCAGAATGTGTGAAAACCTGTTCGGAGGATGCAGCTGTTAAGCTTCTGATTAGCAGTGAAGCCTGTTTGGTGCTTTGAGCGAACGGCGAAATGAGTGTTTAATATGAGCTGAAGTGGGTCGACTTGCTTACAGAGCTGGCTTAAAGCAACGCATTCTGATCCTGATGCAGTGCAATAGAGTTACATGCATTGCGACCTCTCATCCAGCTGCACAAACTGGAACCGCCTCCGTAACGACACACCTTTGCCCTTATTGGCTGAAAAGTTTAGTTTCACGCATGATGTTTGTATCCCAGGCAATTCCAATGTGTAATCTGCTATTTCTCCTGAATATCACGTAAAGCAGTGAGAACTGGTTTTCAGTTAATTTACCTGGTAAAATAAAGTTTAAATGCTCTAATAGTACATGTAAGACAGTGGTTTATTTATTGTTAGTTATTGTAAAGTTGCGCTGCTTTATTTGGATAATCGTCCAGTCTCAAGAAGGCATTTAAGTAAGAATTGCATTGTCGTATGACTCATTTCTTGGCACGTACAATTTATTTTAGGTCAGTGTTCACAGTTCGACTTCTGATATTCAGATCGAGTTCTAGGTCAAATTGGTTTATTCAATTTTCAAGAAATTCAAGTTCTAATGAGTTAGAGAACCAAGGAACCACTGTATTGAAATAGCCATTTGGCTGAAAAGCATCCAGACCCGTTAGAATCTTATAGATCTGGATCATGTCCCCCCTTAGTTTCTTTTGCTCAAGGCTAAACAGATTTAGCTCAGCTAACCTCTCCTTATAAGACATTCCTCTAAGACCTGGAATCATTATCGTAGCCCTCCGTTGCACCTTTTGTAAGGCAACAACGTCATTCTTAAGGTATGGTGACCAAACCCGCACACAATATTCTAGGTGGGGTCTTACCAAGGAATTATATAAATGTAACATCACCTCCCTTGACTTAAACTCCACACACCTAGAGATATAACCCAACATATTGGCCTTTTTTATTGCTTCCCCACACTGGTGAGAGTGGGACATGGAAGCATCAACATACACACAGAGATCTTTACATACGTAATTTCCCCGATTTGAGATGCTTATCATGGGTTACATTCACTGTTGATTACTTAGAGGAGGGATGTTTGGCAGCCAGCGTAGGCTGCTAGCCTAGAGGCAGGAAATCGAAACCAGACATGTTCTACTCATTATTTTATTTCAGTTTTTGGAGTTTGTCATTTTAATTTCAATTTAGTTTTTGTGTTTGATTATGGAAATGCTTTTGTTACCGCTCTCGTTTTAAGTATTCATTAATGATAAGAACACATGGAGACACACGGCGTGGGCTGGTTGTCTTCACGACTGGCTTTCTGAGGTGCAAAGCAGGCACTAACTGAAAGGCATTTTCAAAATCCTGAAGGACGCGCCTCTCGGAGCTGCTGTGCAGATTTCAAACCATGCTAAGAGAAACATAGGAAAGCAGCCCATTGGCTGGGCCCTACACAAAAGGTGTGGCTATTGGACTATTGCTGTGAGGGTGAAACCAGAGCAGATATTTTACCCACACACCCACACAGTGTTTACTCTGGACTGCTCTCCCCACAAGCCAAAGACACCGTCATAACTAACATTTCTTAGGTAATCGGTAAACTGAGAAGCACCAGTACGTCAGTAGAGAGGTACTTCAGACTGTCCACATGAGCCAGAGCTGGTGTTGTTTATATAAGTGTGCGGAGGCGGCCGCTCCAGAGCAGCAGATCAGACATCCAAGTAGAGGACAGTGAGACATGGAAAGCTGGTCGCCTCCAGGTTGGGTCACGCTCCCGTTTGTCCCGATGAGCCTCTCAGCAAATCCTAAGGTTATGTCTCTGGGATGGGTCTTTTTCCATTGTGGCCTTTCTGGGCTCCTGTCCACCCCTCTTTGTTTTTACAGCTGAGGACAGTGCTTGTGCCTGGACACTGCGTACACCGGTCACCTTCCAGTGGGAAAAAGTTGCTGGGAAAGAAAAGAAAAAAAATCGTAAAGAAAAAAGGAGACGTAACATAGGAAATATCTGCTCACGCCGTTAGATTTCTGTGGCAAGCGTCCAGCATGGACAATGACTGTGGAAATGTCAATGCTCCTTTCTGTGTGTGTGTGGCAGAAGATGAAGGGCAGCCCGGCTATTGATATGTCATTCAGTTTCTGCCGTTGGGTTAAATTGAACTACAAGTACATTGTGGTTGTTTCAAGAGGTAAAATGAAACGCAAAAGAGCTTCGTCAAAGAACGAGGAATGTTTGCCTTCAGCTGGCACACAGGATGCATGGGTATTGAAGGTGTTCTGCCTAAAATTCAACAGGGACTTAAATTCTCGCTTTACAGAGAACAACCACTGGATTTCACACACATTAATGTGTTGTAGGATGTGTATGTTTGCAGGTGTAGGATTGCAGGTGTATGTTCTGAATGGATATAATATACTTATTACACTTAAATATCCCTGCTGTACATCCCAAGGAATGTGTGTGTGTTCGGGGGCCTGACAGACTGTGCCAGTAGGGGACAGCGTTGGCATGATTTAGCAGTGGGTTCTTGAGAATGGATGAAGATGGTTTGGCTCCTGTTGTCTGCCTTGCTGACAAAAATCAGCAAATACGACATTCTCCGTGCAGTAGGTTATCACATATATCAGTCATCAAGCCACTGAAAAGACGCCACACAGCTTTGTTCTGCAGGTGCACATTTTTATTTCAAATTTTGGTCCCCATTTTTATGATCTGTAACCAAATATCGTTTTGCTAATTATGTCCATAAGCTGTATATATCCTGGCGATTTCTTACCTTCCAGGACATGGAGATGCTGGTCTTGCTGCTGTATTGATTGGAGGTTTCTCCCAGGGCCCCAGAATGAGGATGACTGCAGGAAGGTGCGCTACGCCCTGCATCCCCATCCTTTTGAAGGGTGATCCTTCCCAGATCCCTCTCATCCCTGCCCAGAGAGACTGGATCTTATGTGTGTATTGTGATGGAGGCCTTTCTTCATAGATATTTCATGCTGACTTGCCGAAAGCCCTCAGTGAATATTAAGCACCACCGTGCCTGTGGATTTTCTCCCATCTTGCATACTTAGCTTCAGCCAGCTTCTGGTCAGCATCACATAATTTTTATGTATCAAACAGGACTTTTTGATATCTTATCTAATCATTCTTCCATTGGCTCCCTTTATCTGAAGGATGACAGTTATCTGCTTACTTTTCGCCATTGTGCGAAAGTCTTTTATTGTCTTATTGTCCTAACATCATTTAACCTCCTGAGTCCCCACCCATTCATTTATGTCCATTGTAGTGGACATGTTGTTTTTGTATCTATCTTTCCACTGATGTAAGGAAACATATTTTTTCCTGTTGTACATTAAAGAAGACATGCTGTGAAAATAAAAATAAAAATAAATTTGAAAAAATCTAAAATGTAAGATGTCTTATTTCCTCCAAAGACAAATAACGTAAAATTGAAGGTCTCTGGAGGCTAAACTGCTTCTTGTTGAACATGCATCTGCATCAAATTAGGGAAGCAGTTTAGGTTATTCTGAGACGTACTTCCGAATGTCCTTAAAGGGAAAACTATGTTAAGAGTACAAACTGCGCATGTCACTATGTGTGAGATGCATAAAAGAGGCAGTACAAAGAAGGATGCGATGCAGTTTGCGTAGCTGTTGATAATGACAGCACTTCATAAAGTTGACGCAGCAGTCTTGGTAACTGCTGGCTTTGCTTTATTCCCAGAATGAATTGTATGACTCAGGGTCATGTGTGGGAGGTACTGGGAACTGGGGGCTTGGGCTTGCTGAAGGTAATTGATTGGAACCCCGACCCCCCCCCCCTACACCCTGACTGCCCATCCGGGGAGCCCAGACGTCACATCTGGCACTGATGCTCCCCTGAGGCCTGTGGGGGCATGGGAACGTGCCTGCCCCCTCGGACCTGGGTCCCGCCCTTCTCCGTCACCCCCCTTATCTCTCCCCTTTTCCCCCTCCCACTTTCTCTCTGTATATCCCGGATCTGTCACACACCCCAAGGAAGGTTTGCTGTGCCGGTGATGCGTCACGGACCCAGAGAAGCCCGGCCACAGCTTGGGTGACCATATGGCTGGTATCTGCCAATAGTCCCACGGCGAATGCAGCTGAAGATTGCTGGGCTTGTGGGCGGTCCCTGACCTTGGCCTGGTCGCCTTTGCACTCTTCCTTCTTCCCTAATTGCCTGGGAAGAGAAGCCACTGACCCTAATGATGTAAACACAAGACTGCCTGCCAGAAAACAAATACACACACATACAGCTCGCATGGAGAACATCCAGGTTCTTTTGCCTGCTTAATGAAATTGTCTAATGCCTGGGGAAATCTGTCAATTCCACCTCAATTACATGTAAACTTGTACGTGTTTCCTCATGCCAAAGCTGAGATAGATGTAAGCTGCCTCACCTGTCAGCAAATGGATTAATCCTTTGCAGATCTACTTGGCTCATACTACATACAAGTAACCCCCCCCCCCCCAAAGCATTATACACTATTGCAATTTCATATCTGTTCTCTTCCATGATCTGTTCTCTTCTATGATATTTATCTGATGACCCTTTGTTTTCGTGGGTGCGTAATGGGAATTTACAGTCAAAAATTGTAAATACAGTTAAACAAAGTTTACATGACTTTATGGATAACATTATAGTGTTCCACCTGACAGATTTAGGGTTCCGCATGTTTCACCAGTGTCATGTTGCCTGACAGTTTTAGGGTTCTGTGTCTTCCACCTGTGTCACATCACCTGGTAGTGTTAGAGTTCCATGTGTTCCACCTGTGTCATGTAGCCTGACGGTTTTAGGGTTCCACATGTCCAGAATGTCCATATTTAAAGTTTCCATATTTAAATGAGAACTGGTAACAGTGTATTTTTAACAAAAGTTTGTTGGGGATCCATCACGACCCCCAGGGCCTTGAAGTACCAAAAAAAAGTCCTAGAATATTCCCAGGGATCCAGTTTGCACACTGTTTGTGTCAGACAGTATCGGGTTGCTTTTGACTGGCTTGTCCTTTTAACTGTAGATTTCAAACACACGCTCACAGGTCATTTTGTCGGGTGTCAGTTTGCCTGCCTCCACCCGTCAGCTGGTTGACCCGCTTAACTCCTGCCAGCTGCCGGCATGCGCGGACTGTGGCCGCAGGGTTAAAGTTTCACTCGTGGCAGCTGTCTCCAGCATCGGAGCCTGCCGACTCCCGGTCGCACACACGCCCACAGGCGCTCCCTAAATCCCAGCAGACACCAGCCTATTTCACACTTTCGCCGCCAAGAGCTGCTGCAGCCGTCTCTGTCCCAGCATCCTCTGCTCAGGTGAACATCAGCTGGTCTCCTGCCTCTACCAATACTAAGTGAGAATGACTTTGCTGTACTCCACAGATAAATCTGGGTTGGATAAACTGAGTTGGGATCTTCACATCAATGGACAATTCCCCATCATTAAGGTCTGGTCTATGCACCCCCTCTTAAAAAAAAAAACATTTTGGATATGCAGCAGGGCATAGTCTGTTTCTGAACAGTTGTTCTTAGACTCCAGGGCCACCAGTGATACTGGAAGCAGCTGTAATTAGCTGAATATAAGTATGTCTTACAACTTGGGTTTCCAAAAAAGCAGCAGGCAGAGGAGTGCTCCTTGCTGCCCCCCCCGCCCCCGCCCCCCCCGCCGCCCCCGCCCCGCCTCCCGCTCCCGCCCCACCTCCACCCCCCGCTCCACCTGCAGCTCCCGCTCCACCTGCAGCTCCCGCTCTACCTGCAGCTCCCGCTCCACCTGCAGCTCCCGCTCCACCTGCAGCTCCCGCTCTACCTGCCTCATTCCCGATCCACCGGCCTGGTGCTATAAGGCATGCCGGAAGAGTCGCTGATGCGCATCAGGGGGGCGTGGCTTGGGATGCGACGTGACGTGGAACATGCAGCAAGGCCGTGACCAGTCTGTGATGGCAAAGCGTTGTGTATCCGCTTTGGAGTGACAGAGCTGGATCCTGCTCATATCCAGCGCAACCCACCCCACCCGGTAACATTAGAACAAAATTTCACAATGAATTTATACTTTAATGCATCCCAGTCTGAGTGGGAATAATTCACACTATTTTTTCTATTCACCTTCACAATCCAATTCTATAATTTTATTTTTTTCACCATCAGTGTTGATCAGCCCGTCAAGCCACATAGGCGGCCGCCTAGGGCACCATCTTCTTAGGGGAGCCAATTTAGCAATCTGATGTCTCGGGCAGCAGCCGCCGGCAATGGACCTTCCCCCGACTGCCACACAGGTCTTGACCGACATTGCTCACCACCCACCCTTCTTCCATACTGCTTTTCCAGCAAGAGGAACTGCTGAGCTTCTTTCATTCAAATACTTTTATTTTATTGGCTCTGCTGCTGTAGCTGGTGTTTCATGGACATTCCCCCCCATGGTATCCTAGTCCAATGGAAACACTGGTGCATGAATTCACAGTGCTGTTGGTTACATTTCATGATCTGTGCCCTTCTGGACATGCTCTCCAGAGTACAGCTTGGACATCTATCTTATCCGATTTTTTTGTTCATTTTTTGTAAAATTTCACCTTTTGTGTAGGAGAATCTCACCTGGGCATGAAAAAAGGCGCAGTCCTCTCTGGCAGCCCTTACAGAGTGAGTCTTCCTCTAAACCCCTCTCGCCGCACTCACACTATTCATGTGCAAATCACCAATCTGCCCATTGTCCACAAGTGCTTTGAGATACTTGCTGAATCCAGCAATGATTTAACGGTGGAGTGAAAGATGTTTTAATTTATTTGAACGCGGTCGAGATAAATCGCTTCAATGGGACGGAATTTCTGTAATGGTCCAGCGTATAATGTATACATTACGTACATATATACATACCAACAAGCACGCAAAAAGGGAAATGTCCAACAACAAAAAGACTATGATTCCAATATTCACTAATAATTAGCCTGGAATTTAAGTGTGCCCGCTCACATAGGATATTGCTGAACGCTGGAAATGCTGGAAACGCTGCCAATTACCTATGCCACCTTGTTTTTGAAAGAGACAACGACGTCATCAGACAGCAAAGACGTCAAAGGTGTGGGCAAGTGTGAATTGGCAAGATTTTAAATGGCACACAAAGCGGCGGCACAAAAGACCAAGAGAGCGGCTAAAAACATCGCCCGATTAGCTATGCATTATTTTTATAATTACGGGAAATTGGGGGGGGGCTTCACAATAACTCCCGGGGAGAGCTTGGTCACATAGGAGAAGGAATGATAGTTTTGTCAACAAAAACAAGGGAATAAAAGATGATTTAAAAAAAATACACTCTGATCAACTGTCACTATACTATAAATAAACATAATTTACTCTAACCATCAATAACGTAAAAATACCTATGATTGTTACTATAAGCGTAACCTAAGCATTGACATTGTAAGCAGCCATATTATTTTTAATCTCTGCTGCTTTTTATTTATTTGTTTGTTTGTTTTAAAGCCTCCATCACCCCCCCTCTGCGGAGGACTACTTTATTTGAATTAATAAATTTTTCATTTACTTATTTATGTTTTATTTATGTTTTACTGTGGTTAGAGATGGAGAGGAAGAAAGAGGGGGGGGGGAAACTAAGGAGAACAAGGGGGAAAGAGAAAGAGGGAGAGAAAGGAGAGCTGAGAAGAACTGACCGTCCGGTCGGGGTCTGGGGGGGCCTTCTTGTCCCCATGCCAGAGGGAAAAAGGGGTCAATCTCCGGGGTCTGGTGGTGGATTGCCCCTCATCTCGGAGTATAGAGTACATATGGGGAGTGTGAGTGTGTGTACAGCGTTCATTTCTGTGTGTGTCTATGTTGGGCGAATGGGTAAATATTTGTTTATGTGTGCATGAGGGTGGGAGCGTATGCTTGTGTATTTGTGAGGCTGTTTGTGTATACGCACGTGTCAGGTCGGGTCTTAGTCTCCACCTGGAATAACATCTCGGGTTCTACTGCCCCCCCCCACCACACTCCCTGTCCGGTGGATGAGGCCCCCGGCTGCCGGTGCGTTGGTGGTTCTTGATGTCCGGGGCTGGATGCTCTGGTGTGTGCTGGCTCACTCTCGGGGGTTGCCCGGCCGGTGGATGTCTGGGGCCTGGGTCTCCTCCGCGTTGGCTTCATGTCCGGGGTGGGTGGGGCTGTGGCTCCCCACACACACTACTAGACATTTACATGGAGAAACCTTATAAACACCAGCGCGCACACACACACAGGTGTGCACACAGGTGCTCACGGACACATGCTCACAGACACACACCGGCTGTTGCTTCTGGGCATGTGTTGTAATGCTGGTTGTGTATGCTGTTCAACAACATTTAACGTTTGATGGTTATTGTGATTAGTACAGATGTTGTATGTTTTTTTTCTCTCTCTTCAGCAGACATGGAAGCAGATTATCTGTTTTATTTATTTCTTATTTTATTTTTTATTTATTTTTATTTATTTTATTTTATTTTTTTGTCTTTGCTGCTTTTCATTTAAAGCAACTTTCAGTTTTGCAGGTTAATACTACAACTATACTACAGATTAATGGCAGGTGTGTCAGCCAATGATGAAGCAGCTTCTGGGACTTCAGGATACAGACTCTGCCTTTAACTACCCAACTGCAATAGAGTTGATACAAAGCTTTATGTCAGTGTTCAATGACAAGAATACAAGTATATTGAGTAAAATGAAATGTAATTCTTAGAAACAAAATATCCCCTGATACATTTTACCTGGCTCACAGACACAAGCCATGCAAACAAACTGCTATTTTAAACCTGAATGGGCAGGATGTCCTGAATGCGCCAAAGTTCCCAAAGACCCAGATCCAGCTGAGCTTTTGCGCAGACTTTTCTAGACGAAAACATCCTCTGTTTTCTGTTCCTCTAGTCAAGTATTTCTCCATTTATAAATAAATAAGAATTATCAGAGATCTCATTACACCAGCCCCCCCCCCCCCTCCCATCTGAAATGACACGTAAATTTCCAACAAAGATACAGAACTTTGATGATCAAAAATACATGATTTACTGCTCGTTAGAATGGACCATTTTTTGAAGAGAAAAAAAAAACATCCAGGCCAGTATAATTAATGAGTTTTTGTCTTTTTAACACACTTACCTCGGCGCCCACGTAAATATGAATGAATATTTAATGAACCTATTGAGACAGAAGATAAAATGATCTTTATAGAATGATAAAAAGACAGATGTAAATGGGTGAAACAGAAGATGCGTTCAAAACTTCTTGATGGACAAAAGCGGAAAACATAGCAAACGAAATGCAAATTGTTAATAAGACTGATTAATTGCCCCTGGTTATACGATGTTGTTTTCGCTCACGTCGTCTTCATTTCAGTTGTTTTTCGTGCTCCTCTTGTCACATCATTGTCTGACATGACTGGGGAATCCATCAGAAGAAAATTTATCATTTATAGTTTTCCGGGGAACACACTTTTATCTGAAAGTGCTCTCTGAACCATGCTTTGACAATCTGGCCGCTCTCCCTGGAAGCAAAACCACCAGCCTAGTAGTTGGGTTAATCTAATAATTGGAGAAAGGAAGATTATTGCATTCTGTCCGTCACCAACTGATTCATGGCTTCCCATTGGTCACATTCGATTCGTCGCTCGGTTCCGCCGCAGTGGTGCGGCGCCCATGGTTTACGATTTGATCCCAGCCCCGGTTCTCTGTGTGGAGGACATGCATGTTCCTTCTGTGTTTGTGAGAGTTCCTCCAGGTACTGAGAATTGCTCGCACAACCCGAAAGTACACTTGTCATCCCCTTCAGCGCTGCCTTTTTACCCTGTGATTACATGGGACAGGTTCCAGAACACCTCCACACTAGATTAATACTCACAATGCATAGATAAATGGTAATTTTGTATTTGTATGTGTCATATGCTCTGCACGTTATTAAAGTAAGTTATATGTTGTAAAACAGTATCAATACACCCTTGCTTTTAATAGGAAGGGTTACATAATGCCTTTTTTTTTGTTATTGACAAAAATGTAAACAATTTCACATTCCACGGGATAGGCATGAGCAGGTAAGCTAGCATCCGTTTGAAGACCTCCAATTTTCGTATAGGTCAATACAGTTGTAAGACAGAGAATTCCTTTATAGCAAATTGGAGTTACAATTTAAAAAACTCTTTTGATCCGAAATGGTGAATTACACAAAGTGTCTCTCTCTGCATCTTAATAAGGGGGATTACAAAAACATAAAAGCCTCATTCATTATGTGAAGTAAAATCTTGTGGGATTGGGGGAGGGGGGGACCAATCACAAAATCAAGAGAACTTCTTCAGAAACGCCACTCTGCTTACAGTAACCACATGGACATTCTGGAAACTATCGTGCAACAAGTACAGTATGTGTACATTGTGGAGGGAGAGCAATGTGTACCTATTCAGTCACGGTCATGCCTGTTTTTATATATTGTTTTTTTTTTTGAAGGAATCTTCCGGAAGAGGAGACTGTGGCAGCTGGTGAGCGTGTCACACATACAAAGGTGCCCCTTGAGCATAACCCCCCCCTTTTCTCCCGGGTACACTGGCGTGTTCCGATGGTACATGTGTGCACACGGTTCCCAACAAATAAAAGAAGCAGATATTCCCGGTGCTGTTCCTGCCGGTGAACCCAATCTGCAGCCCCGCGGCCTTGTTCTGTGGATTCTAAGGGGTCCACCTTCACCCACTGCCCTCCTTGCAGCCAGAGACAATGCGTTTGAGGGCTGGTAAATGCCGGTGAGAAAGGTGGCAGCCTACAACATATGTGTCCACCCCCCCCCCCCACCACCCCCCCAGCCCCATTTATAATGATGCCTTCCATTGTAATAGACTTCTCAAGAGAAAAGGTGTCGCTGTGATTTTGAGGTAATTAATCTTTGGACCCCTCTAGACACCCAGTGACATTCCACAACGAGCAACTAACCCAAAATCAGAAACACGGTCTACAGCGGCAGCTTTTTACAGATATGCTTACAACTAAGATAAAGAACTGGAAGATCTTCCAAGCTTCTTTTTGCATTCATGAAAAAATCCATGTGATATATAGAAATTTCTATCGCTGACATTATACACCAAGGGTGTCAAACTGCAGTCCTGGAGGGCCGAAGCCCCGTGTAGCTTAGTTCTTTCCCCCTTTCCACCACAAATGATTCAGCTCAACTGCTATGTGGTAATTAGCACAAGGAGTTGAATCAGGTGTGTTAAATGAGGGGAAACCCAAAAATATGCAGGGCTCTGGCCCCCCAGGACTGGAGTCTGACACCCCTGTTATATACCATTAGGTACATACATTATGCGCAGTACATCACTGTAAGAGCTCACTCCTTATTTGTTAAATGTTAAAATGAGGATTTTATAGTATATGCATTATAAGCCCACAAGGTATATTTTACATATAACAGCAGTTTTGGTCAAATTATCTTGCCAGTTTTGTTAGCAGAGTTGGGTGATTCAAGGTTCAGAGTAAAAGTCCAGACTGGGATTTTGTTTCAACGAACCTGTTGAGCATAGAGAGAGACAGTCTGACGCTGAAGATGGTTTGGCTGTGTTCTCAGAATGGACCAGAACTGAATACCAAAGATGGACACCAGCTGGGACACGCAAACAAGGCCGGCCTAGAAGAACCTGCCGGCAAACTGTGATGGAAGAGCTGAAGGAGATGGACCCAAGACGAGAAGAAGGACGGAGCCTTTCGGCATGAAGAGGATTAATGTAACGTAGAATGTAAAAACTAAGTTAAATCATGTAACATGTTTAAAGCAACAGTTTAAAGTAGGCAATATCAATCACAAAGAAATATCAGTTCTTTTAAGGGAAAATTTGCGAGTGACCCAACACCCAAAGAGGTACAGTAGTTAGGCCATCAAAGCAACAAAATGCAGATGGAAAAGTATTTAAAATATTTGAGCTGAACAGATTTGCTCAGGTTACAAATGCAGCTTAACTATCAGATCGCTGAATCATACGGGCTACATCAAAGTGACTTAATGTTGATTAATTATAGTGATTAATACATCTCTCCACCCCCACTGTGAAATACCACAGGGAGAATGTTCGTATTTACGATCTCCTGATGTGTTTAACACCAAAAGCCAGTAAACCGCCTAGATCCTCCCCCCAAAAGAAATACTTCTAACTTGAGCAACCCTCAAGTTCGCTTGTGACAAATCAAGTTAAATATTTTACAGATCTTAGCCTGTGGGGGGTAGAAGGGATGGATTCTTCAGATGCCCAAAGCGTGAGGCCTCATCAGACCTGCTGAGCTCCTGTGAGTTACAGGCTGCTGGTTATTACGCCAGCGTGGCCCCTCTGGTTGACGCAGCTCACCCTTGCAAAACAGAGCCAGCTGATCTGAAGGTGGGATAATGAACCAGAGGGTTTTGCGTCAACAGAAGTGTTGCAGGCAGACAGTGTTTTTTTATTTCCAATTCAGTAATGAAATTTATGAAACTTCTCTTGAAGAAGCGGAGGTATCAGAATAGTACGTAGTTTCAAAGCACAGCCAAATTCATGATTAAATTTACATGCAGGTTCATCTGACAAATTTACTTTGCCTTTATTGCCTTCTGCAATAATGCCGGCCATAATTACGGTACATCTCACCGATTGCTTCCACATTTAGCAGGAATTTTCATTTCTGAAAATGAACATAAATAAGCAAAGACTGCAGCTTTTTTGACCATTCAATCAAGTTGAAAATAATGCGATCTGAGGAGTCAAATGTTTGTTGATGGTTTCTCTTAAACACGTGGAATATAAATCAGAGAAGGATCCTTTCGCGTACATTTGACATATATACAGCAAAACTATGCATGCCAACAAAGTTACAGAACAGCTAGTGTGACCAACATCATTTATGACGTTTAGCTAAGGGTAAGAAGGATGTACGAAACAGGCCCACGTACAAATAGCGTGAAAACATTCCCAGCAGTTTCAGCCGCGGCACTGAAAAATTGCGCATTGCACTGTAATCACACAGGTATTAGAAGCACTTAATGCATGGAGGGTGAATATTCTCCATTTCAGACCATTTCAAATTGGGCATTCTACAAACGGGGAATGTTATTACATTTGTTCTGTCCATTTTCAACCTTTGCCCCCCCTGTACTTTGCTGTTATTGTCATCAACAGATGCTAGGTAAATTAGATATGATATCAGAGGGCTATACATTTGGAATATAAAATTAGCAAACTCAGTTCACAACCGGGTGAGAAGTACAGACGCAGAACATTTTCATTCCACCATCATGTGCTATTATTACAAAATTGTCCCTGAGGCTGAGAACATCGGGCAAAGCTGTGTGGTACAAATGCAAATCATTCTTTTATTTACTGCCTTATCAACCTAGCAATTTTAGAAATGTTTATCCCGTAGGAGAATTGAAGCGATGATTTATTACCTTAATTCTCCAAACAGCATCATGGCAAAAAAAATAAAATAGTAATAATAATAAAAACCAGCTAAAGCGATTCTGCCGTGTTCTGGATTAACTCTCTCGTCAGTGTCATGGAAATGGACACCAAGAACACTGAATTACAAATCCTTACCGTACCTAGCCGTTCAGCGGCTAACCACAAGCACGGGGGCCTGAAATGCACACGTCCGACGAGCGCCGTCTCACGGGGACGAGCTGATCAGGAACGGTTCTCTTAAAAAATGTTTATTGTGTTGTTACATATTAGTACAATATAACTCCACTCTCACAGAGCCATCTGAAGCACACAAGTGTCTGTTGACATGCTCCTTAACATGAATATTATGTGATGGAGCTTTTTAGCAAAACTCAAATTTATTCAGACACGTTCACTTCCCGTGTTAGGTCAAGGCAGACCGTAGCCATTACCGGTAATGACTGTGGAGTCCTACTTTACAAGGATCAGATACATAAAGTCAGCTAAAAGCTGACTAATGGAATCACATTGATACACTGACTAGAAGGGCTGTTGTATTATTTTATTATTTATTTATTTTTATATACAAATTGTGGAAAATTACAAGCCTTTGTAAATGTTAAATATAGCACTGGAGTTATATAAAAAGAATTTTATTGTCATTCATAATTTCTTTAATTTTTGAGTTTTGAACAAAAAAATAGGATACAGCAAATTTGGATGCATGACTTGCAAAAATAATTTATGGACTATAGCTAAATAGCTTAGCAAACATCTCATCAGCACTGCATGGACTGTCCGATCTGTTTCTTTCACAGAAGTATGCTGATTAGCCTTATATACAACTACGAATGATAACAACAAAAAAAATTTAAACAAAACTTATACAATGCGTGTACAAATTCAGAGGTAACCTCAATATGCTACAAAATAAGCATTTTGCTATTACTATTACATATTACTGGAAATTCATTAAAGATGCTCTTGAAGACTTAATAAAGACATGATTATCATAAACACAACATGTAACGTTGCAGATACTCTCAGGCCCAATTCCGGTTACTCTCAGTCATAAAAGTCAAAGTCATCGTCAGTGTGACGGGGTGTCGGTCGGAGGGCCGCTTCTATGTCACTGCTGCCGTCGTCAGATTCTCCCCAAAAAGCTATGGGCGTCAAATCGGAGATGTTCATTAGTGTGACCAATCAGCAAACAGAGAGCAAGGATGCTTAAAGAGGAGTATTAAATCACACAGGTGCTACTGGGGAAGCATGAACTGTTACTTACTGTATCTCACATGATAACATGTTAAATATACTCGCCCTGCATAGTAGCTAATGGATAGTTATTTTAGTGTTTTAGGCCACAAAGCAGCCTCCATGTACATAGTCACATAACTGCAAATGAACTGGCGCCCGCACTCTCTCACCTTTGGATCTCACGGCAGCGGTGCCCCCTTCGGCCCTTAAAAAGTAAACAAAACATTTTGGGTGTCACCGGTGCCATTACAGACAATTCCCGTGCGCGGATGAACGTGTCGTTGTCACGCAGATCCTCTCATTCTTTCAAGGCAATTTCGAGTGTTGCGAGTAAGGATGCCGGGGCAATTGTGGAGGAACAGACCTTCACATTAAGCTGCTTTTATATGGACACGGCACCAAAAGGAACTTGCTTGACTTCTGTTCTAATGGTAGTGAAGGGCTTCTACAAGGCTGTCTTTATTTGTAAGTGTTCTAAGATCGGGCTTGCTGGTTCCCATAGCATCAGTGATATCACTATGTAAATGCATGACCGACAAACAGGCTTTGATCTGCCTTGATGCATATGCAACAGTCTGTTCTACTTTAAAAAGCCTCCTCTTCAATTTACATTACCACAGACTCTTTTCAGACCGCACAATGTAACTCCATCATCGTACGAATTATCGTATATCCATATGGCTGTTTTTTTTTTAACCTTTATACACTAAAACAGAGGTTCCTCTACATATCATGACTGAGTTGGGTCAGGGGGGGGAGAATCATCTTAATGTTCACACACATATAAATGTGCACAAACACAACCACAGCCAGGCGCGGGGTTGTCCCTGAACCTCACAGTCATGTTCCGAAGCATTTCCCCCTCACTCAGGGCATTGTTCACATAATGAAGACGCTTCTGTAGCTTCTGGAGGAGTGAAACAAATAAAATCATCACCCACATGCGATGATCATGTTTGCATCTCCCGCTGCTCTGACACTCTCACACGGAGCTGAAAAAACGTAACGCACTTCTGTTTCATTTTTGCATTTATTTTATTTAGCGGACGGATTTGTCCGAACGACGTGTGAGTGAGGCGCATAGCACATTAGAAACATACCGCTGTCAAGGAGCCGATTAGGCTTAAATGCAGCTAAGCTGAGCTGCCAGTAAACGCCCAGGTACAGTGTAAGGGGTGCTGTAGCAGGAGCTGCTGCTCGGTGCAACAAGTCCTGTCACACTGTCGCCATCAACCGACCGGAATCTGTCTGTGTTCTCCTGCGTCATCTGGTTTGGAAGCAATGCTAATGATTCTGACGTGCTGGGATATGCCAACAGAATAAGCTAACTGATTTATGCTAACACGTTTTGGATCAGTGGTCAAGCACATTTTTGTTTAATATACAAAAAATTTCAAGATTGAACGAGTGATGATTTCTTTGACATATTGACTGAGCGATGTGGATGTTAAATGTAGCCAATAAAACCGGCCATGAAGCACCCTCAATCTCTAGCAGGTATCACGAACTCAAAGTCCACATCATAAATGAAATATCAGCTGCTTAGGATTCAGCCTGAACGGGCACGCTGGGAAGACGGGACAAGCCAACCCGCATCCGTCACTCGTTTTAGTCGATTTTCATGCAGGAAAACGGCCAAAGAAACACTGTGTAAACCGGGTAATCGTATGCAAGCTGAATTAATGGGTGGTTATCCTAACCGCTTCGTTATTTGGAGTTAAAAGGCAAACCGCAGTTTAACTAATTAAGAAAAGGAAGATGGGCAGCAGGCTGATGCTGCGATTAGCGACGATGTGGGGCGGGGGGTCTCAGTGCCGGCGACCTGGATGGGGCAGAGCGCAGGGCCTTAGCCTGTCTGCGGCTAACGTGTGCTCCCACACGCTAGCCGGGTTTAATATGCCTGTCACCCGGCCAAGTGCTTAAATTTCCTCCATCTTTGTGATTCGCCTGGCTAGTTACTCTGTGCTCCTCGTGACATCTCTGTGTGCTGTCTGCTGGGGGGGGGGCATGTGGGAGGATATAGGAGTGGCCAACCTGCCAGGCTCCTGGGTCTAAATACCAGAGCATCTTGAAGCATCAAAGGTCTCAATGCTTGAGAAGCGAAACAGCAAGACAGATACGTTCATCTCCCTAACTTGCAATGTCAAAGGCAGGAAATATCTATCTATCTATCCATCCATTCATCCATCTTCTGTCACTTGTCTTATTCAGGATCGCAGGGGGTCCGGTGCTCACCCTGGAGGCTACATACGCAAGGCAGGGAATGTCCCAGGATAGGGGGCCAACATACTTTTTTGAAAAGAGCTGAAAATGTACTGCTTTTAATAAAGTTATTTCTACTTTATGATAATTAAATGAATTAATGGATGGAAAGTGCTTTTTAATAATACTGGACTATAATTGTTTCAAGTAATATCTTTTCCGTTATTCAAACTACCGCACACTCATCAGGCATTTGGAAACAGGAAGTTATTTTTAATTTCACATTATTAATCCTCAAGTAATGATATCGACGCGGCTCTCGTGTCAAACAGGGCAAGCTGAGCCGCAACACGTGCAGCAACCAAGGTGATTTTTAAAAAGATATTAAATAGGGGCCTCCGGTAATGACGCAGAGTTCTTATTGGACGGGGATCCTCCTCGATTCCTGCTGTGCACTTAACCTCAGCCTGGCGACGATTGAAAACTGGCCTCAGAAATGAACCAAAGTAACAAAAGAAGGCGCATCTTACGGATGCTCCTTGTTTTTTGATGGTTCATCTTATGATATTTCGACTTTACAATGGTGTGACGGTGATACACATTCGGCGCTCATCACACTTTAGCTTTTGAATTGTTTCCTGGGTAGCGATACGGCGATCAATGCTTTCTACGGAAGCTGGGCGACGTCAGCATACACTGAGCCGCACTTACAGTTTCTGTGGGGATCTTCAGTGTAAACGTCTCATGCAGTCTTTAACAAGGTATCGCATGGTGTTTTTTTCCTGTGTTCAACCAAATATTTACCTAATCGGTGACAGCAGTTATTTGCTTACTCATCATATTAGAATACTAATAATTTAATAATACCTGTACTGAAATTGTCTTTTCGTCTATCCCATCTTGCTCTCCTTGACACACATGCAGGTGAGCGTGAGCTTGGAGTGACAGCGCAGGGTCAGTCAGCGCAGCAGCAGCCCTGGAAATACTACAGGTTAAGGCCCATGCTTAAGGGTCCACGGACATGTGATTATTCTGCCGACGCTCAAACCAGCGACCTTCCGATCACGGGCATGGAGGCTTAGCCCATGGAGCCACAAGCTGCCCCAAACATTCATATTAGACTTATGATATTTTCATGGGAGTGTGACCCTATCATCTCTGCTTTGTTTAGCAGGTAATATTATCCAAAGAAAAATGCTTTTTTTTAGTTGAGAAAACAGGGTCAGACCTGGACCTCATTCCCTGAGGCAACTAGAGGTTAAGGCTCTGGCTCAAGGCCTGGTGAACTCACTTTGCTGATCCTGGAATAGGAAGTAGCGACCTTCTGATCACAGACACAGTGTCCTGAGAAACACGATACAAGTACCATATCAATAGTAGATAGCGTTCCAGCAGCACAGCAACTCAGTGGATCTCACACCACCAAGGATGTGGGTTTGAATCCCAACTCCCTGTATCATGTGACATTTACTCCAGGATAAACGTCCTGTTAAGTTTATTGGTGTATACTTGGGTGTGTCCATGTATATATCCTGCCATGGACTGAAAGGCTGTCCCCCAGCCTGGGGCCCTGTGCTACCTGGGACAGCCTCCAGGGGGCCCCACAACCTTGTCCAGGATGAGCAATCAGAAGCTGAATGGACTGATACACAATGCACCATACAATCACACAACGAAGATACACAAGCAGTGGAGGCTAAACTTCACTTTTTCTTCACCCCCTCTTATTTTTAATTAACAGTGTACCTCTTACTAACTCTGTTGTTGCGCACTCGTCTACCGTTATGTGTTTAAAGGGGTTTTATTTTTCCTATTGATAAGGCACCTATTCATGCTTCTATGACCGCAAGCTTTCAATAACCAACTATCGAGTCAAATTATGGAGTCAGTTCCAAAGCTAATGATAGATGGGTCAGAAACGCACAATGCCAAATTGGAGTTTAGATGAACAGTGAATCTCTGGGCTGGTGTAGTCTCCAGCCTCCGGAGAGTCAGGTGAATGGGGATATTTGTAATAATCTCTCATCATCAAACACGACACATACACTGTTCTGATCGATGTTTATTCACCCTCAGTAATCTGATAACATAACTGTCTCGAGGTCCATCAACCTCTCCTATGTGATTATTCCGGCCCTTCGGTCCTGATGCACAAGTTCCATCAGCCTTTATTTACTTTCTCACGTATTTCTTTGCATGGTTTTCTATTTTCCCCCTATGAACCTAGATTGGTATTTTTGAATGGGGAGGGGGGGCAAACTGTGCACGCACAGCCTTGGAGGTGGGAGGGAGGCCAGCACAGGTGCCAGCCGAGCCGCCCCGCAGCCGTACAGTCAAGCCCTAAGGATCAGACTATTTTACCAGCGCCGAAGTTGACGAGATGTTCCTCAAAGTCCTATTCAGAGCAAGGAACCGATTCAGAAATTGGCCTGGATGCCAGCGGCGTGAAAACCGTCGTACAAAACGCACAAGAAACTTCTGCGCGACTAAACGCTGCCATGAATGTACACATTTCATTTCATTCACAGCGGAAGGTCCGGAAGATCAAATCCATCCTTTATCAGGGAGTGTGACAGCTGAGGTCAGGCTGAGGGAAACTGTTTGTTTTCTAAGTGCGAAGTACCTACGGTGACAGAGGGAGATTTAATGCGACCCAGCGATAGACAATGCTGAATCGGCCTTTTCTCTATGTCTGCCCTTCAAACACCTCACCAGAAAAACGTGGATGAAGAAATGGGTAGGGGGTAATACCTCAGTCTGACACGAGGTTACCTGGAGACCTTCCACCCACACCCGCCGGGCCCCCCCGTTCGCAGCACAAGCGGAGTCTGTGGCATTGAGGCATGTCGGAAAATTCCACGTATTTAAGACAAACACTTCAACGTATGTGCCGATATAGGAAGGCGTTACTCGGCACACGGATAGCAAAAGCAATTTCGGCACAGCCCGTTTTAAAGAATGCCACATCTCCAGCAACGTTTTACTTTCTACCTCCATAATAATAACAATAATAAATACCTGCTTCAAATGGAAAATTGGGCCGTTCTTTTATATAACTTCCACATCACGGGGAACGATCCATCAACTGTCCCACTTCAGACAGGGACCGGCCTGATTTCAAGACTGTGCTATTACCATGGAGAGCAGGAGATGGCGTTGACCCTTTCAATCTAATATTCCATTTCCATAAACATTTATGCTGGTGCATCTTGTGCCGGGTTCGACTTAATTGAGGCAATGATCTGAATAAGTAAGGCTGCAATGATGACTGCACAAAGAGGTAAATGTAATCTGTAATATGATGCAAATTGTGGCTTTAACCCAAATGGCTGCCTTTCCATTCTTGCAGACAGTGCCCTTGTGTGATATATATGTTATTTATTGTAATAAATCCTGATGCGAATAGCATTTCCCATAAAAGCAACCACATACATTTAATTCTACATCATACGTGTAGGTTTACCTGTGTGGAAGCTGTCGTGCAGGTATTATGGGTACCGGACACAATTTCAAAATGTTCCCAAATAAGGAGAATCTTAACCACAAACAAACTGCAGTTGTTTACTAACCTTGAGCTACTAGGTTTGCAAAAAATGTTAGGTTGCAATAAATGTTTTTAACTACTATAAAAAATTGTATTGTATTGAATTAGTTGCTTATTTTTGTTAACAGCATATAGTTAATACATCTTTGACTCAACTAAGTTCAGCGGGGTGAAGGTTCGGCGGAACAAGGAGTGGTTCGAAGGCTCTTTTACCAGCAACTTGTTCTCAATCTTGCGGCATCCATTGAGCACCTGTGCATGACGGCGATACTGCAGGATGACAATCGCGATGCGGCACTCTCGCATAAGCATGCTAACAAAGCAGAAGCACAGCAGCCAGCGCCACGTGGCTCCCCGCCATTCAGCAGCAACATGACGGGCTCATTAGACGCATTCAACAAAAACACGTCACTGTCATCACGGCCGCCCAGCATGCGGTAATGGGCCGCGTGCAAGCATGACCCGCGGGTTCCGGAATTCATACAGAGTACAGTTCCAAAATATGGGGCGGCACGACCACGGAGCAGCTCTTACTTATAATAATACAAATAATGACCTAAAAAAGGAAGAGGAAAAATACAAAGCATCTGAGCAAAGCTTGCATGGGCTGGTATGCACTGGAGTTTCACTGGATTCTGCAGTTACTTTGCACTGTAGTATCTCGGATAGGTCGCCCGAATCTGCACTGTTTGCAGAAATAAATATGATTCCACTTAATGTGTTTAATCATTGCGTAGTAAACTTTCTAAAAAACCAGGCGCCAGAGACGCTGACCACCAGCGCGGCTCACTCACACTTCATGTGCAATTAGTACGACTTGTAAAATAAAACACTGCCTTTATTTACCTGCCCTATCTACGACCCCCCCCCCACCCACACAAAAACGCTAATAGTGCCAGCTCTCCACAGCTGTGCTTGTGTGGGGGGTATAAAGGGGCCACCCCATAATTCCCATCAACTCCTACTCCTGTCCCAGTTATGACCTGCTGCAAAATTGGCCGCTCAGACGGGCAGAGCCCCGGAGGAGAACACTCAGAGGAACAACGCCACTTCTGCCAGGCTCTGGTCCTGCCTGCTTCCCAAAGTGTGAGCGCCCTCTGCTGGCAAAGGGCCCTGCCTGCACATCCCAGATCTCAAAGCCATCTGCAGTGCTGACATCTAGCTTGTAGTACAGGTACTGTGCTATTGTTTCTGGTTATTCAAATAAGGTTAGCATCGCTAATGGATATCGATCACTCTGAAAGGGAGCCTAATTCGCAATAAACTCCTACAGTACATTACCATACAACAATAAGCCTAATGACCAGATCCTCCAATATTATCTCCTATGTACAATGAAATATATCGGGATTGGCTCTTATCAAATGTATAATTAATATTTAATTATTAATCTTGACAAAAATGTTTTCGATCATTTGGGGAAAGCTGCTGTTAAAGGATTCCATAAAATGTCTCCATGCTTCAAAAGATGCAACCAATGTCATGCTAAACTGTCACGCCCCACAAATTTGCATTAAACGCTCAACAATGACTAATCGGGCTGGTTTATTTATATGTTTGGGTATACGGATTTTTTTTCCACCGCTGAGCATAATGGAGGGTACAGCTAAGAGGCCAGTACAAAGAAAGACAGTGACCTCCTCTGGCTGCCAGCTCTCACTGCCGCTCGCTCGCTCGCTCGCGCTCGCAGGCGGGCGATACCACACACGCGGGTCCCCCCCACTTCTGCGCCGGGGTCCGTTTGCGGCACTTTGTGGCTGTGCTGATAGAGGGCGGCGGTCCACAGCACAACCCCCCCCCCCGAACCAAGGCACAGACGAGTGCCTCCCAATCCGCAACAAGAAAAGGCTGCAAGACATATAAGAAGCAGGAGGACAAAATAAAAAAGATCCACCCCCTATATGAACAATACGAATATACAAATTTTTGTATTATTTATTTTTATCATAGCTAGCATGGTCTAAGAGCCTAAGGTCAGAGTCGCCTACAGTAGACGCGGGACAGCGGCTGCTAGGCCACAGGAATCAGCGGCTCGCACACGGCCAGCACAAAGGGGGGGGGCGCACAGTCGCTGTGCGGGTACAGCTGCTTATTAAGGCTCACTCCTCCCTACATTACGCCTTTCATCCCCACTCAACCACAAAATGATTTCGCTTTACGGCGCACAATGGCAGCAAAAGATTTATAATGAATGAATCCTTAATAAACTGTTGCAGATCTGTCTACTTCTCTAGTGATTTATAATACAATAAACAGGACATTCTATAAAGTATCTTGCTGAAAAACATTGTGCTGGAAAGGAGGGGAGGGGGAGAGAGAAAAAATGCTGAATATGAAAGACCTCAATTCTCCCCAATGCCATAATAGTGAAATGAGCACATATAAATGTGTTGAGAGTATCTCTTTGCATCTTGTATAGACTGCATGTATTTAATCTGTAAAGCTTATTAAGACAGAGTCATTGCTATGCAAAGCAGAGCCCAGTGCCTTTCTCTCGCTTTTCAGCTGAGTTCAGTGTTCAGCCAATGGGACTGGCCCCCTGCCTCTCATTCTGCATTCATAACATGCAACATTTGCACAATGTATCTCTCAAAGGCTGCTGAATAGAAAGCCTTAATACTCATGTAAACAACTGCAAACCAATTACTTAATGAATCGAGCCCACACATAATGAGGTGCCACACAAAGAGCTATAAATGCATTTTTTGCACCAAAGCCTTTGCTTAAAACTACAATCCCTCAGCTGTAGTCTAGGCTTAACTGGCACATCGTAATTATTGTTTGTAAGACAACAGAGGTAGCCATTTTTTTTTTTGGTTGGGTGGGGGGGTGTGCTCCGGCTGGGAGCTTCTTTTGATGTCACTCATCAGCTCGCTGACAAAATAAAACAAATAATAATAAAGGAATCCAAGCGCCGCACACAGAGCTGTTATGCTGACGCTCAAGAGCCGGGCTTCCAGACCTCTTCAAGACGCAATAAAGCGCAAAGAAGTGACTGCAGTAAGTGGAATGCTTAAACATAAGCATGTGAAAAATTTCACAGAGGGCCACGGAGAGAGGGAGACAATGCGGACGGCCGCTGCATTCCGCCCTTCCCGAGCTCTCTCAATGCAGCCGGCCCTTTCCTGATGAGATTCGTGTCAAGTATCAGAAACTATTTATTACGCCAATTCTGGCATGTTTAGCTGCGCTGCCTCCGTTACCGGCGCCATGCTCAATTAACACCGGCGCCCCCTTTTTCCAAGCCCGCGATCGGGGGTTGGGGGGGGGGGGAGGGCGGGGGGGTGCACTGCTCCCCATTTCGCCCCATCCCCTGGAAAACCGGCGGGAAGGTTGGCCAGTGGCTTGTGTCTCGTTAAAGCGAACAAACCCAGAAATAAATAAGCGCCCCGATGGTGGTGGAGACTCGTGCGTGGTTTTATCAGAGTGAGGTGTCTCTCTCTCTTTCTCTCTCTCTGTGCCGCTAATGGCCAGACTGGGAACCAGGCTAGTTGGTCGACAGAGGGCCAGTAAACAGAAAGGAACAGAGCCTTAGCACCGCAGTGTCAGCAGGATGCCTCATGATCAGAAGAAATCAAAGGGCAGAATTCTTCACAGGGGCCACATTTACAATGCTAATAGATACCGACCTGCAACAGCTGCTATACCAACAGATGCTGAATTATATAATCACTCACATACCCTGCGTTATGTAATACACACAAACTACATATAGAAAATACACATAAAATAAACATCAAATATGTAACATACGGAGGCTAATTCCCTGATTACTGAGTCTCATTGACAATTTCTTTTGGCAGATAGGATGGAGATGCTTTGAAAATTAATCTGTTAAATAAGCATGCTGGTCCGCTTTTAAGGTTTATCAGTGTCAGCGAGGTCCCCGTGTGAGGTATTTACGTGCGTATGAAGTCGATAAGTTGTCCTAGATTACATTATGTACTAATAAATGTCTATTAACTTCAAAGTTCACCGCAATGTCAAAGAAGTCAAATGTCTCTGAGTCTTTTAACAGTTCAAACATCTCATTTTAGACAGAACTGCTCGTAAGGGATTTTCAGCACATTCTATTAACAGGAAAATGACATCCAGCTAAAAATGGCTGTGGGATACCAGTGTGGTGATGTAGATATTCCCTATTATTTTAGGTTTTTTTACATTTCATTAATGACTGAAAAGTAGAAGTTTGACTGTGATGTTTATGCGGTGGACCACTTGCAGATTGTCGCCTACCCTTTGAAACAAGCGTTAAGAAGCTCAGCC
>JAABNY020000025.1:23391336-23405495 GCA_015164015.2 Brevimyrus niger | reverse complement strand
GAATACTGAACTCCGTCTAGCAAAAACCTAAACCACCAGGCCACACACCTCAAACCACAAAGACAGAAAAGTGAGAGCTAATATTCTTCATAAAACCTTAACCTGATATAACAACTGACTGAATCCTAGACAAAAATAGAGCAATAATTCACCCTGAATCTGAATATAGAAATAAAAAACTGATCCAATATTGTACATAAATGTGCTTATGTTAAAGTCAATTGTTAAATTCTGTACAGGCACATTTTACAGCCACATTTATAAGCCATAATATAAAATCAGCATTATCAATTAAGTGAACTGGCTTATATCAGAGTAAAAAAAAAAATAATTTATAACTTTCAATTCTGGACAAAAGAATTTCACATGCCAATGGAATTCCAGAGCTGGAATCGAATGGGACTGGGAGGATCTGGGACAATCCCTTTATAATGATTTATTTAATAAGGGAAATATTACTTTCAGAAACATGCAGCTTAGCCCTTAATTCTGGGTCTGCATAAGGTGAGAATGAGAGCTACAGAGTTATTTCCCCCACTGGGAACATTTCGGTAAAAAAAACGTAGCGCCGCAGGTCACTGATTACGTGCCTCTATATTCTATCCCTTACCAAACTCGATGGCCTTGTTGACTTGGCGATGGGCTTGTTTTTGAGGGCACCAGGGGCCCCCGAGAGGTATTCGTCTGTCCGTCCACTTCAGAAGTTTACGGAAAACAAATGAGAAATTAGGCAAATGCAGCAGCACAGGAACACTTACCGCAAAGAATATTTTAACGAAATGCTAGCTGGTGCTAAATCTTCTGCACAAACAAGGATTTATTTATTATTAACTGGCTCCTCTTTATCTGATATGCATATCGTGAGACATATGTCCCTGGTGAATGATTATTAGGCTGTGGAGTGTGCAAGTAGCGCGGCAGCGATTCGGGTACCTGACAGGTCCACGTCCGACTCGTCATCCTCCTCTTCAGAGCTCAGTCGACTCTGCTGCGCGACAGACTGTTTAAGCAGCTGATACGCTTTCGTCTCTGTTCAGAAACACAAAATGCCAGAGTCAAATATTTACTCAAGGCCTCGGCTTCCTACTTTGGGAGCCCCTCTGTTTGATGAGACAACACACCACAACGCCGGAGCCTTTGAGACCTTGGGGGGAAGCAGAGTGGATAAAATGCTAAGCTGTTGGTTTAGGCTGGAAGCACACATTAGCCAGCAGTACAACAGTTTCCACAAAACCATCGTCGCTCCCTATATCCCACGAGCAGCATCCGGATACAGATGGTGGACATAATAATGGGGACATCAGGAAAATGTCAGCCGCTAAACTCAAGGGCCACCGTGTGCGGACAGGAGCACATAAATACAACATGCCGCAGATTCAGCAAGGCGCAGGAACTGTGCGGGATGAGGGCACTGCTGCTCGACAGAGAATTGCTCTGCGGTCCATGTCGGTTTCATGGGGGTGGACACAGCTGTCAAAATTGCCCCTTTAGTCTGTCCCAGTGGGACTCAATTCAACTGGCTAAGGTGCCAAAGACTGACAGGCAACATTTTTCACAGGATTCTCAAACCATCCATGGGCAAAGGGCATATGGGAGCAATCCTGTCCCGTAGCTACCAAGCAGAGACAGATCTGGTGCCGTGGACTTCTTCCGATGTTTCAGAGTGCCAGTCACTGCGTATTGCGGCACATCTAGCTTGCTACCAGCATCCATTGTCCTTCCCGTATATATTGTAACCAGCATTACAGGCCCCTGGCTTAAGTCTCTTCTGTACAAACTGTACTTAATTGTTTCTTTTTTGTAGTCCCATTTTTTTGCTGTATGTCTGTCCTGTGTAAGTACACTGAGAGTGATGAAAAACTGGAGACTAATTCCTTTTATGTATAATCATACTTGGTCAGTAAAGCTGATTGTGATTCAAAGTATGTAGCCTGCTCAGAACACCAGGCAAATGCCCGTTCACATTCACTCATTGGTTCCTGCTTGAGTATAGATCCAGATCAAAGTGTACATGGTCCCATTCCACTGCAGAGCATAAACTCCCGCTAACAATTTAATCCACTGGCCATTCAGAAGCTCTGAACTTCCAGTCCTGCTGATTTTCAAGCCAAGACCTGATTATTAATACATAAGATGCTCAAACAGATCGCCACATTTTACGATTGCCATGTTTTTAATGCCAAACATGTTTGTTTCATTTGCAGGATACTCGTAGCTCTAGTATTGCATCAAACACAGTTGGCTTATCATACATACTGGGATTTGATGGTCTCTGTCCTGGCTTCACTTTAGAGTCTCCAGTAACTGGCTAACAGAAATAAAAATGCACGTACAGATAGCCCAGTTCATACACAAATCAGCTCTCCACTATGTGCAGAAAGTAATTTATTTCACTTCATTTACAAGACAAAACTAAACATGTTTTTACGTCTCATAAACATTGACAGAGACCAGTCAGCTTTTTTTTTCCTATTGCTTTTCATTAGTTGCAATTTGCAGCCACACTACTCGCTATTGTGCAGCGTGTTAGGATGTCTATACATAAGAAAGCTGGGCATGGAACCCAACTGGCAAGCGTAATAATAGATTGTTTTACATTTCTGAGGTTCCGGTAGCAAGTAGTAACCTTGGGCTCTTTCAGGATGTCTTCACACTCCGCCCTTTTAAGTCTGCTTGAGCGCAACATTGTTTAGGAGATAATGAGAGCCAGCAATGGATCTCGCACTACACTCAGCGAGGCAGACAATTACGTCGTGGCGTTATGGTGGACAAATGATCACTTTTGGTACGCTCCGAAACCAACAGAAAAACAGGGCACCGCTTTCTCCAGGATAATTAGAGGACCGGCACGGCCCTTCAGGTGGGAGTTTGACCCCAGATTCACCTTGATCATCCTTCCACAGCAATCCATTTAAAAGACCCCATTATCCTGTTCTGTAGCAGGAAAACAAACGGCACACAGGCCCTCTGAATGCTGGGCTGGGTGCTGCCTTTTTACCTCTAATAGGAATACTTTCCACAAAGCTTTCTTCCTTGCTGTCCTCTTCACCACTTTGTCCTCCTGTAAGAAAGAAAAGCAACGTGAAGCTCAGAATCGGGAAGCTGGGACTCCTCCTTTCCGTTTGTGTCCGAACAGCACGGATGACTGAGGCTGGGTTGGAAATACTTTCAGGGAAAAGAGCAACTTTTCAGTTGTGCTGAAGAAAGTTATTTGGCTGAAAGATGGCACCGACCCCTCTTCTGAGGTTAAACCACACCACCATTATTCCAAAGCTCACGAAAGGGTGCTGTAAAGGAGGGGGGGGGGGCGTCTTCAAGGGCTCCTGAGTGACTAGAAACCAGAGGAAAAATCATGTGTTCTTGGTTTGCAAGAAATCTGTCACAATATACCCATTCGCTATGGACAGATTTCAGGAATCTCAGAAGGCAATTTTTATGAAGCAGCATGTATTACATTGGGCAGGTAAAACTTAAAAAAAAACTGTTGTGCCACATATTTATACAAAAAGGTCAACGTTTATGTATTTGAAAGGAGAGGAAAATGTGTATTTTATAATATTAGCCAAAAAAAAAACAGTGTGGGATTTTGGTCAAGTTGCTCAGCCTGAATACAGAATGATGATTTGCTGTGTGTGAAGAATCATGTTTTTTTTCTGCTTCAAGCCATTAACAGGTAGATGGATGTTCATGCCCTGGAGTGAGCCGCAATGAGAATGTGCCATTAGCAACAACCACCGAAGCTAACGTGCTAACGACCTTGTTTCCTGTTGTCTCTGAGCCAATGGTCAGGCCCAGGTGTCTTTATTTCCTCGCTGTCGTCAAGGAGAGACGGAAGATCGCAGGATGACCGATTGCTCTCAGACAGACTCGCGTCAGATGCTTGCGGCAAGATTTTCTTCACCAGCACTTTAGCCTGAAGCGCGACAAAATAAACGAAATTTTTATCGCCCACTGAGTACATCTGGATCATCATCTTGAGCACAACGTTTGACACGTCACCCAACCCGTCCGACACAAAAAAAACGCCAAACTACAGAAGCAAAAACAATCACAACAGCCTAGCTTGTGACACCCTGAACCACACTCTCAAAGACTGAAACTAGAGCAAAACCAGAATAAAACTACTGATATGTTAAGATTGCTTAATTAGGAAAAAGAATCATGGTTACTTATATCTGAACACTTATTCATCTTTTCAAAGATGGCGTTTAATGCATTTAAATGCTCTGTGTAATGAAGATGAATGACAAGGTCGAGATTATTATCACAATCTCTATCTGTGAAGACAAGCCTGGTGATCAGAGCTTCTCTTGTCTTATTGAGTTAGCTTGTCTAGACAAAATAGGGGACCTTCACAATCACATTTCACATATACATATTCATTTTGTTTTCTGATTTTTTTTTTTATTTGTAACTAATAAAAAAATTAACCCTGATGTCCAACATGATTCTATGAGCCAAAGCTACTTTGCCCCTCTCTTGCTGAACTCCTCATCATAAAAGCTATTTGCAGGGGTCAAAGTCTGAAGCTTAGTGATTTGCAGAATAAGTAATGGATTCTCCTGGCACAATTTTGCACTTATCGCCTGAGATGAACTGGATTCTTCTTTAAAGCTGCATGTTTCTACACCTGATGACCTGCCAAAAGCTGAGAGCTGATGGACATGCAGGAGATGCAGTGAAGGGAGAAAAATCAGTTTCAACGGCAAGGCAGCGTATTTGCACATGAAGATGGACAAGTGTGACACATCCAGAAGTCGGTTTGTACTTGACGAGCTCAGACACTCCATGTGGAGACTAGCAGGGCCGACAGGCACCATTATCTCACTGCCACTGGTCACGAGCTCTCCTCCCATCTTTAAAATCACCAAGCGTTTTTTTTCCACTCGCATGTGAAACCCTTCCAGACAAAGATTCCTTTGTTGCAAACGGTACCTGCCGCTAATAATGTCAGGTTTGGAATATAACACACAGACATTGTGCCAAAGGCTTCACCAGACTGACACACAGTAAATATTAACAGGCAATCAGCAAGCAAGACAGCCATTTCCAAACATGCTGCAAACCAATACCCAGAAAGCCTCCTTGTAGTCTGACCTAAATATGTCAGTCGTTTATTCATTTTGTCCTAAATATGTTTAGCACATTTTCTACTGGTCAACAGAATGGGCAGTACTGTGCTCTTATCAGTGGATTTCAATTAAATTTGTTTTGTTAATAAAGAGTTAATGAAGGTTTCCACAAAGTTAAACACTTGAACAAAACACTTTCACATCTTGAAGTGAAACAGTTTACCTTTTCTAAATAGGAAGCATCCTTCTGTACTAGTAGTGGTGTAAACAGTTCCACAATTTGATTGGTGGTGAAGAGGCCAGAGTTCTCCAGCGCGTAAGCATGCTGAAGCCACCTCTCCCACAGGGCTGACCCATCTGAGGGCAGACAGGACCTGTAAGGGCAAGGCAGTGTGATGCAGGGATGGGTTTCATAAAGGTTATAAGCCAGGCTAGGCAGTGAAATTCCAAAGTATGCTAATGAGGTAATAAAGCGTAGTCTGATTTGCTGACTTCTACAATTTCTAAATATACAGTAAGTAGGGGAGATTCAAACACATGAGCCTTTGGGTGATATTGCAAAAGTTTTGCCGTATCGACTTGCTAAAATCCAATTCGAACATCGGTTCGTTTTTGAGTTACTTTTTAATATCGATATTTATGGGAGAAATACATTAGGATCAAGTGTATGCATTTATCAGACAGCAATTTCTGTGACTGTGTAGAAAAAGGCATTCTGAATTTCAAATTGACACATTATTCTGATTTCACTTGTTAGCCAACACTAGGGATCACATGTTTGTTTTAAGCCAACGCTTAAATAAAGTTATGGTTGTAACTGTTTGTTAAGCAGATTAGAAATACATTTATGTCAATAAATCATATATATTTACGTCATATATGCAGTTAAAAGAAAGGTGAAATACTTCAGGGGAGATAGAGGATGAAGTGAAATATGGTTTAAAATAAAAAGCCATGGACTGACTGCGCAGTGTATTTCACTGTACAGTGCAATAGGCTGTGGTCATGGGCTTTATTTTTAAATGTGCAAAACCTTTAGTGAGGCTGCCTGGAGAAGTTATGCCAAACAGAATAATGTAGCCAATACCTTCATTCCAAGGACATGCTGTCCATTATTGCAGAGAAAGGGCAGCTCATTTATGTGACACACAGCACATTGTTACTGTGCAGTGATATCCGACACGACCTCTGAGACGGCAGGCTGTGTCCCCACTCAAGTACATTTGCTTATCCCGAAAACGTTAAAAAAACAGGGGAATTAATATCTTTCATCCCAGGAAAAAAGTGATACATCTTCCATGCTAATAGTTTAAGACACACTTTATTCCTCATAGACAACCAGAGACTCAGAGATTTTAACATTATTATACAAACTACACCTAAGATAACTGAAAACGTCTTCAGATTAATTGTATTGAAAGGAGGCAAAAAAAGCTGAACCAATATATTCAAATCAAACACAATATTCCATAAAAATAAAGAACAAATATGGCTAAAGAAACCACATGCTGTCTGTTACTTGTACTTTTATTTATGTAATTTCTCATAATAGTGTCTCTATGGATCCCACAGCAGGCTGATAAAGACTTTCTGATGTCGGAAAGTTGCTGTAATTTTTCTGGTATTTATTTTTTCCATTCACAAATAATTAGTATTTCTTTCAGCCCAGGCAACATTAATTACAGGCTGATTTTCTGACAGATTTATGGCAGACCTAACGCAATTCAGCAGAACATAATGACATAAATTGATAAGCCTGTTAAACAATTACTTGTGAGAAATTTAATCTGACTCCAAATTAAGAGCACGCCCTACCTGATTTTTTTCTCATCTGCGCTCGTCCAGTTAGCGCTAACAATCTCTTCGGGTAACAGGCATCCCTTTGACACGCTCCATGACAACCTCTGAAGCTGATGAAGGACGACTGCTCCACACGCTTCAAGGTCCACTCCATTCAAGGCAGCCTTGCCGTTACAAAGGCTGTGAAATATATCGAGCCGCGTGAGGCATTTCCATGGTGCTGGGGGATCTGCCAGCCGGTCAAGATTTCGATCCCGGCAGCCGCCTGCTTCGCGTCCGTCACAGTTGATCGAAATCAGCTGCAGGAAACACGTGGCAAAGGCCGCATCTGGATCGCTCCCAGAGGAGAGAGCGTGCTCTCAGTGCCCTATTGTCTACCTTAAAATAGGGCAACATTAGGCGGCGGCCCTGAGCGACCCCCAATACCCCCCCCCCACCACCGAAATCCACCCCCACTCTCTTCTCCTAATCACACCATCATCATCTTTTTTCAGTGATTCTCAGGACTTCACATTACTTTGCTATAATAAGAGCTTGGATGATTTTTCATACCCCTCAATGATATGCCAGCTCAAAATCAGCAAAGTTTTTTGTAACATTTTCTCGCAGCAGCCCTGTTCATCATAATGCACAGTTTCTGTAAAACTGCTGAGGTGTATAAACCGGCAGAAACCATGAAGTGCTGTGGGTGTCACTTAAGGACAGGTATTTAAATGCACGATAATGCAGTCAACTATAAAATATGACAATTAACAAGGCTGATAATGCTGTAGTGAAAACAAATTTCTCCATATCTACAACCTTACAAAAGGAGGCTCTTTACAAAAAACACTTACCTTATTAAATTGTTCAGTTTTTCTTCACTAATTGATGAAATCTTATACAGCTCATTTTCTCTTTGATCAAGCCTTCCTTCAATGCTGTTCATTAAATGAAAAAAGCCCTCCAATGAAAGCCTGGGAAAAAAAATCAGAAAACAGTATGCTAATTTTCCCCTCACTCTACGCCCTGCGTATGAGCTACAAGGATAAACAAAGTACAGCCATTTTTTTATGTCCAACTGCCATATCATCTTATGCAGTAGACAGTATCTAACATGGCGTATGTAGCAGTACAGAAATCATCTGACACGTGTCACAGTACAGACAGCATCTGATGACACGTGTTACAGTACAGAAAGCATCTCATCAAACACGTTGCAATACAGACAGCATCTGAAAAGGCGCATGCAGCAGTACAGACAGAATCTGAAGAGGCACATGCAGCAGTACAGACAGCATCTGAAAAGGTGCATGCAGCAGTACAGACAGCATCTGAAGAGGCGCAGGCAGCAGTACAGACAGCATCTGAAGAGGCACATGCAGCAGTACAGACAGAATCTGAAAAGGCACATGCAGCAGTACAGACAGCATCTGAAGAGGCACATGCAGCAGTACAGACAGCATCTGAAGAGGCGCAGGCAACAGTACAGGCAGCATCTGAAGAGGCACATGCAGCAGTACAGACAGCATCTGAAGAGGCACATGCAGCAGTACAGACAGCATCTGAAGAGGTGCATGCAGCAGTACAAACAGCATCTGAAAAGGCGCATGCAGCAGTACAGGCAGCATCTGAAGAGGCACATACAGTAGTACAGACAGCATCTGAAGAGGCACATGCAGCAGTACAGACAGCATCTGAAGAGGCGCATGCAGCAATACAGACAGCATCTGAAGAGGCACATGCAGCAGTACAGACAGAATCTGAAGAGGCACATGCAGCAGTACAGACAGCATCTGACGACACATATCTAGCACTACGAATACGATACTTCATGACACACAGATAGCAATACTGCATTCGGTAAAACGAGAATATTTTCTGTTAATTAAAGTTACGAATATTATTCAGGAGCATGGATGCAGCAGAGAAACCCTTATAACCCAGCTATTTCTATGAAGAAAACCACTAGAAACAGGGCAGAAAGACAAGCGCAAATATGCCATTTTGTCCACTGGTATCTGTAAAAGCATTATCTTCAGAGCAGTGAGGCTAGCGTCCTGCAGTTAAAAGTAATTGCAGTCTATCATTTTAGACCCCTTCATAAGCAAAACGGAATTCTCAGAATTAGCATTACAATACATCAAAGTAGATTAAATGCTAAACATAATTATTTCAAAATAATTTCAACATCACCATCAATGCAGAAACTGAAGATTAATTTTGCATGCAGACACCATTGAATGCACATGCAATCCTGAAGATATACTATAAAACAAAATAATTAAATTTGAATAAAATAATGAAATAACGCCGAAGCTGTCAAATGGCATTTGCCAAAATAATCTTTTAAGAAAATGTGAAAATGTCCATGTAAAACAGAAGGATTCATCATTGGTCTGGGCTAATTCAAATTTTTAGAACAATTAATTTGAATGAATACTACATTGATTCAATTGACAAAACTATATAAATAGCAGAAAGGCCAATGCAGCACAGACATCCCTTGACCACCATCAGAAGTCATCTCAAAACGGCAACTTTCAGCATTTGCAGAGCGCAATATATTTATATATATATATATATATATAAAATAAATATATAAATATATATATAAAATAAATAAATATGGATGGATGGATGGATGGATGGATGGATGGATATATAAACTGAATATTTTGCAAGACAGATGTATGGCTTTTTAATCTAGTCATTCATGGATGTAAAATGTGAAATGTATGCCCCCTGCATGTGGATGCTGTGATCCTCTGCCTTTCTGGGTATTCAGCTCTGGGTGGCCCTCATTGAATTTCCCACAAAACCCAGCGGAGACCTCAAGCTCAGCAACATAAAAGGGGAAAAAAAGAATTTATGACAATCTATAATGGGTTGGGAGGTCAGAGGTCAGCAAACAATTGGTCCTTCTCTTTTGCAGGTTGTTTCCTGGTAACATCCTGATTAAGCTGGCTGCCTGAATTATATCCATGACATTCTGTAGTGCACAATCCATCTGTGCTAAGTCCTCTTCAATGCAGCTGAAGTAGTATGGGCACAAGCTCTGCCTTTTTTCCCTTCATTGTGGACCTTGAAATAGTCATCATCTTTCTCTCCACTTTATTTGTCAGTGCTCTTCAAAAAGGACCTTTAAAAAGTGAATGTGTTGTGTGCACCAGACCCACGGTATGGTAGCCTTTGCCGATAGGTCTCCGACCACACTTTCACACTCACTCTGCACATTTACTACTCTCCACATTGGGAAACGTGGCTGAAAACCATGACTGGGCAGCACACGTCACAGGATGAACTTGACCATGGAGGCTGTGGTAGAGCTGTTGGTTAATAACTGTCCCGAAGGTCAAGCTACTGCATGAACGTAAAAACAATCCGAAAAACCAAAGTGTGCGTTGCCACTACAGAGAAACTGAATGGAACAATAAATAAACAAAAACCAAAAACAGATCTTTTATGAAAGGCTTAGAGGGGCCCAACAAAATAAGGAAATAAATGTACCCACCCACCCATCCTCCGACTGCTTATTCATATAAAAACAAATAATATCCACTAAAGGTGTAGGAGAGAATTTGATATTGGGAAGCACAAACTTAAAAATCTAAATTCAATGTTCAGTTTATTGGGGGAACAAAAGAAGCTCAATTAATTGTTGGGGAGGACACATCCTCCTGGTTCCTATGTCCCTGATGTTCCTATGTCCACAAACACTACATAAACATTTAACAAACATTATAACTTCATAAATTTACATATACTGTACTTCAATAAACAAACTGATGTCTGAAATATTATTGGGAAAATACTGGGGGATTAACCCTTAAAGATATTTCAGGCAGTGTTAATAAAATGAAACTGCCATCCACGCAATAGGACATGCCTGATTTTTTCCATTCTCCTACATAATACTCCTGCTGTAAAATTCTTCGCATAGAATTTATTTTGTAAAATGAGAATTTATTAACCTGTCATACATAAAATGGGGTTTATGTATAAATGGGATAAACTTCCTTTGTGCTTTATGGACTCAGCAACACATGCATCTGCATAATGTTCTGTAATGTATAAAAATCAGAGTAGTAATAATCAGCTATCGCTTGTAAGCCATAAATGCATTCATTTAAAGCACATTATTTTTTTGAGAATTCCGGTCACTTCAGCAAATTATTTTAAAATATAAAGCAGGGGGGCACTTCTATATTACAATTCCATTAAACAGGCCCATAATGTTACTTGTCAAAACTCTGCATCTCCAATAAAGAGGCGAAACTAGACAGAAGCTGAATTGCACATAGGCACACATTCCAACCTGTTTGAAAGCAGGGACTCAGGCCATTACTGAGCGGGGCTAAAGAATAGCCAGGGTGTCTCGGCGCGTTCTCACCCAGGTCACACTGAGAAGAAATATAATGGAATAATTTAATGAATCGCATGGCCTTGTTTTGATTCCTGTGAGTTGAATAGGAAGAGCGATATAAACACTAACCTTGACCTTGCGCAACGGAACACGCGCGATGAAGCCTCTGAGCTTTACATCAAAGGCTCGCTCCCCCTTACACTCTGCTCCCAGCTAACAATGGCGGGCTCACTTCCCTCCCGGAGAAATCTCTTAAAGGTCACATTTTCACATTTAGGTAGACAAGGCTGTTTGTCAAAAATAAAAACGCTTTATCTTAAAATAAATGTGTCTGGCTCGATTGTTAATTTTCTATTTTAAAAAATCCTCCACAATATTAAATAGGGTTCAGCTTGAATTACTACTGATCTGGAAGGCGGGATGAATATGATTTCATACATAAGCCCCTAGAGAAGCTGGAGAGAATGACTGCCCTGGAGAGAACGGCCCTGGCCATGAGTGCGCAGTGGTAAAATGACCATGAAAATGACCATCAAGCACTACTTCCGGCATGCTTTGTCAGTTAAAAGTAGGTCTTAGTATTTGAGCACAATTTAGTGTTAGATGCTATGATCTCTCACGACAACTTGTTGGGGCCTTAGACAAAAGCAACTGAATAGAATAGGATTTTTTAAATTGTAAAGTCCTAACTCTCTGTGCCATAGCGAACATGCCCTGAACATTTTTTTGTAAAGAAACAAAAAGGTTAATAAGCAGCATCACACAAGTTTCGGACACACATAGCGAAAGAGTGGAAACAGAGTGATTTGATTGCCTTCCACCAAAATAGAAAGTAGAGCATGTGTCGAGCTTGTACAAATATATTCAGACACAAAGATGAAAACGCTGCCGTACAAATGTCTTGAAATCATCTGTATGCATTACTATCCATTTCCAGTGCAGCAAGCAAAAGCTAAAATCTAAATTCGGTGCCTGCGGACCTATTTAATCCATGTGGGGATGGTCTGTGTTAAACCACTTATGACCTGCGGCCTATTCAAGTGAAGGATAAGGAGCTCTGAAGATAGAAGGAGGAAAAAAGCCTCCGATAGAATGGAGTAGAAACGGTCACTTCACATGTGCTAAAAACCATCAGTTATGACTCACAAAAACAAATCAAAGGCAGTGAGGTGGGATGGCGATGACACGGCACCTTGAAACGATGCCTATGACCACGCTACCCAAACACATAGGATAATGCATAATATCACTATCCAAAGGCTGCATAGGGCTGGAGGCAGGGGAACACCCTGAACAGGGAGCCAATCAGTCGCACGGATAAATAATGTAATATATCAATGCATTACTAGTTCGAGAGTTAGATATTATAGGGTTTTAAACTGGAGAAACTTCAGCAGATTGTCATCTGAATTTATTTGTAATTAATTATTTCCAATGAAGTTGTTACTGAACAATATCTCAAAATGACCTTGGCAATAACCTTAAATGGTTAGAGAGTTATGAAGGAAAGCCAACACTTACCCCTTGGAGGTCACCTCCAATACCACCGAGCTCCATCCATGATTTCCTCTGACCTCTGACTCCACTGACATAGCATCACCGCTGAAACCCTTGACGTCTGCAGTCATGTGGCCTTCCTCTGCTGGTGTCCCATGTGGCCCCGTCTCACTAAAGTGAGCGTTGTTGATGTCACTTCCTCCAGGTAACCCCACGAGGTCTTCAACCTCATTCGATGACTGAGAATGCTTGCTGCTGGGGTTACTGGGCTTTTTGGGAGTGAGATTAGAAACACTGCAGCTCTTTCTGTTTTCATCATCTGAAATAAATGTTTTTTTTTCCTTGTTAATAAAAACTGTAGAAAAACAAAATGTAAACATTCATGACAGCCAACATATGTTCGACACTGTAAACCAGCTTTCGTGAGGTGGGGCGTTATCTCTCTTGCCAGTTCTGAAAAACCATCAGGAGAGTACAAATGAGCCCATGGTAAGAGCCGCTAATTCGTTTATTGTGTGTGAAGCAGACAAATGATTTCACAGAAGCGAAAGGCAAACCTCCGGTGCGGCTGGCGTCATTTTTGGATTCGTTCTGAGGTGACGGTCTTTGAGGAGGCCTTGTGATATTTTCTTTGGTGGCTCTGGCATTTGAAGAGACTTTGGGATGATGTCGGTCTCCCTTGGGTGAGCCGCCTGCTACTAGGCTGGGCTCACGAGAATCAGCCGTCGTCATTTCCTGAGGCGAGCGGGAGATCAAACGTGACATGGAGGACCCGTGGCTCTCTTGCGGCCCGCCGGCCAGCGACAGAGATGGCGAGGCTCTGTCCTTCTTCTCATTCACATCCCACGGCGAGGCTCCGTCCTTCTTCTCATTCACATCCCACGGCGAGGCTCCGTCCTTCTTCTCATTCACATCCCACAGCGAGGCTCCGTCCTTCTTCTCATTCACATCCCACAGCGAGGCTCCGTACTTCTTCTCATTCACATCCCACGGCTCGGCGACCTCCTGCAGAAATCTCAGACTGCTTAAAGCACCGCTTCCCCAAAGCCGTCCGGGCAAGACATCCGACGACCGCGATTTCTGGGCCTTTGAAACAATGGGTCCGTCGGAGTAAACTGTGCAAACCTGTGGATGTTGGGAGAGTAGTTTAGTCACCTGAAAAAATATATGGGAGATTTTCTTTCAGCAAAGAGCCTAATAATGAATGTATTTGGGAGGAGACATAGAAAAAGCGCTGACCTAGAGGTGTCAATAATGTGACACATAGAGCAGTACAAAGATTTCTTTGAAATGTTTGTAGTGAATGGTTTTTTCTAGCATAATACTTTATCCTGAACGGTCTGTACTGTGACACGTGTCATCTGTGTGTATATATATATGTGTGTGTGTGTGTGTGTGTGTGTGTGTGTGTGTGTATATATATATATATATATATATATATATAT
>JAABNY020000025.1:23260310-23312964 GCA_015164015.2 Brevimyrus niger | reverse complement strand
GGGGGTGTGGAGGGATTGCAATTTTGGCGACGGAAAAGCCCCTCGCCAAGTCAGCTGTGAGGAGCGGCCTTTAACGACGGCCCAAGAAAAAAGAACAGCAAATAAACAGACATTTGTGTGGTTTATATACAGCGGGCAGCAAGGAAGAGAAGAGGCGGGGTGGTGGGGGGGGGACGTGACTACAGACCCCGCTGAGATCTACCAATCACAGTATTCAGAGTCAGCTGCCACACAGCTCACATTGTCAGCGCCCCGTTTAAAGAAAACCGCGCACAGCTTCAAAGATCTTTTCAAAGCGCTAATCCTAATGGGTCGTGGTTTGTTATGTCACATCAAACAGGGAAGTGTAGGTAAAGGGGAATAATGTCGCAGAACTGGTACGGATTCTTAAGGGGAAGATTGGCAGAGGATTTGTGGTGGCGGGCAGGACAAAAACACCCTGAAATATCAGCCGGCAAAATGCCTGCTGTAATAGATATGAAATGGCCCTTCTCCACACCTTGAAAAGCTGACATTTCTTGAAAGTTTGTCACGAGGAGTCCCTTTATTCGCCCTCGCCTATCAATTTTTGTACTGCCGCCTTGCCCAGAGTGGAAATTCGCAAACGTCATTCTCAGAGGTTTAACTGCGGTGGGGATCGGGAGTGGAAAAATTTGGGATTTCAGAAAAAACCGCGGGACTGGGCATTTTTAATAGTAAACAACACCCTTTGCAGGAGCAGTGTCCAGAAATGCTGAGGCGGAAATAGAAAAATCTCCCAGCACTGCCACGGCAAATATATACTGTTGACGATGAATCTTAAGCCAAACTTTGGCACTTTGGCATGGGCCGGGATGCAAAATGAGATCTTTCAGCCTCTTCATGGAGTTTAAATCTAAAGACTTGGCTGAAGTACTGAACGTTGTTAATGCTTTAAGTGTGAAGTTGAACACGGTAAGTTCTAGAAATATGCGGAACATATTCTGTGATGCAAAAAAGTAGCTCTTAAGACTGGGCCAGTGTGGTATTAACTGCAGTGACGGTCCCCACTTTTGCTGGTTGTGTGGCGTCTGTCTGCCCAGAGAGCTGGAACATTCATTAGTAATATTCTACATTTCTGCAAATGCACCGTCCTGGGTGCTTGGCACATAACCTTAAATGTAATTGATTTTTTGTGCAGAATTAGCTACGCTTTGGGCTCCAGCAGAAGCCCACAAAGAGTCTCCTGAACTTAAACCAGCAGAGTGGCGCTTTCCGTGACCTCGGGATGGGCTGTAATTGCATGAAACACGATATTTACATCCAACTCCAAACCACAGATATAGGCCTAAAATAATTCGAGCAAAAGTCAAATGTGGCCATTATTAATTTTGTATTTAATTAGTTCTCAAAGAGATCTTTTGCTCCCTTTTTAATGACATTCTCACAATCGGCATTAGTCAAAAAAATCCTATAACACCCAGATGTAATAACACTTTGTGCGGGCGGCCATTACGCTGGTGACATGACGTGCCACAGAGCCCCACTGTTTTTCTTTGTGTCCACACTCAGCAGTCGTACAGGTGAACAGCCTCAGCTATGGGCTCCACCTTGTCAGAAATGCTAATTAAATGATCAAGTTTCTAAAAAGGACGAGTGAATTAAATACTACAGGACCTGTTGTGAGTTTATTTTATTTTTTTGGGGGGGGGGCTGCAAATTTCTAAAATTAAGGAATGCTGTTTGACAGGATGTCTGCTGGGACCCACCATCACTGCCACGGGCATGATGGTGTTGCTCAGTGTGTTTATTGAACCCCCCCCCGGACATTTCCCTGGTGCCCCTGTGTCTCCCATTTCACCCGATACGATCGAGAGAGACACAGAGCTCACCCCCTCCCCCATGTACCCGCACAGAGCACGAGTGTCGTGTTAATTAGCCACCCATGGGAAACTGACTATCGATTTCCTGTCGGAACGCTGGACCTGAGAATGTCGCTACTGTTTATCTCCGTGAGGCGAGCATTGGAAACCATTAATAACGAGCAAGGGAAAAACAGGCCAGTTACACACAGAGGAGAGAATAAGAGTTAAAAAAAAACAAGCCAAACTAATGACTGATGTGAGTCCCAGTCGTCTAAGGGGGATAGAAATCACGGGGCCGTGGGGAGAGGAGAACAGGGCTACGTTAATGATGTCTAATCCATTCCTGTATGTGTGTGGACACAAGGAGAGAAACGCCACCGGAATGGGAAAGTCAACAACGATCGACGGCACTAAATTAGCGGCGACTGATAGAAGGTGGGTCTTCCTCACAAAGTTGAGGAGGAGCGCAGAGCTGGGCAGACAGCGGGCCTGCACGGACCCCCACCGGTCCTTGTTATTTCACACCCCCGTGGCTTTCGTCTCGGGGGGAAGTTAGAACATGGTAATTCTGTGGTGAGGCGTGCAGGGGTGTTGGGGGGGGGGGACTCTGCAGAGCCTTCGATAATGATCCCCCACCTTGGCATCCACAATGGCGGCTTCTCATTTGTCAGGGGAACTGGCCTTGTTTTTCAATGGTTGTTTTATCTGCAAGCGGTTCTACTGAAGATTAGCTAAATTATCATCTGTCTGTAGTGAACTGTGATAATGTACTGCAACCCCGGCATCTATATTGCACTGACAATCCGCAAATCACGATTGTAAATTAAGTGAATGTTGAATTTTATACCTTAAGCTTTAACAAACTAGGTAAATGTTTTCGCTGCAGGCAATTGTAAACATTGTATCGATTTACGTAGAGAGGTGATTCCTGGCCATTATTTCTGGTGCATCCTCTGCTGTGTTACCCAATTGCCCCTCACCTGCCCTTCCTCCCCCAGGCCAACAGACATTCAGGGGTAGGTGGGGGCCAACTGGACTCCCCAGGCCCCAGCTGACCGACTGCCAGGGCGCCTTGTACTGCCAGAGAAGAATGCTCCAAGCTCGCTGCTTCTGGGAAGTAAGGCGAGTGAGCTTCCCTGCCAGGGAGAAGAGACAACAGGGTGGGAGGTGGGTTCATATGGAGAAGGAGCTTCTCCAGCTTGGTGGAGTGTTTTGGGGGGGGGGGGCGTACACACTCTCCCACTTACAAGCTGGGACATCCACGTACATCTACGATTCCTTCATTATCATTGCACTTTGCATGACATTCTGCACAAGTGTCTTAACACGACGCCATCAGAAGCCAGCTTGTTGGCCATGATCACATTTGCCAGGATGCCCATCAGAAAAGCACCCCCCCATCCATCTATGAATGCACTAAAAAACGGCGACCCCCCCCCTCGTGACCCAATAAACCGGCAGACTTTGGCTTTTAAGGAGGAACACTGTACCAGATATAACGAGGACCTCAGCACTGCAGATCCAGCTGCTGCTCTGTCAGTCCTGAGAAGCACTTTTAAGTACATCTTTCTATGTAAGTATCACAATCAATCTGTTGAATAAATGCCCATCTGAAATGCAAGGTCAGACATTGGATAACGCGAATGCACATTTGAGAATCTTCCTTTGGCGTCCAGTACTAATGAATATGTGCTCTCTGAATACATTCTTTATTTAAGGATTTAAATGATGTGGAAACCATTTTGTGGTGGAGTTTAAATGATGCAAGATCCAGACGTTCAGAAGGTAATTTTCAATCTAAATGAGCTTAATCAAAGCAAAGGAATTTCAATTAAGCATCTCCCTGCTCACAGCTAAAGTGTCAGTCGACAAGTTAAATTGGAATCAGATTATGAAGTGAAGAACACTACAGAACTATATACAGCATTACCATGTAACGTGAGTTTAAGATACAGACCACTGCTATTCATAGAGCTACGAATAGCTTCCTACTTCTCACATTAATGGGTTTACGCTCATTAATTCCACTGCAGATTATCTGCTAAGATATGCCGTGTTTTTGATGCGCAGTTTCAATGAAGTACTCGTTGCTTCTCCTGGAGTCAATCTGTATAAGACTTGTGTTTTAGTTTTTTTTAATTGCTCACGGTACATTGTCTTATAACGGCTGATACGCGTCAACATGTTATTTTCAAAATTAAAAAACAAAATCCATCGGGAATTTTACTTTGTGCTGTAGGTCCTTCTACTCTCCATGATATATCATCCTGAAATACGTTTAGTTTAAACTGGATGAGAATAAAATACGGAACATTTTAGGTACAGTTACTTGAACCATATATAACCTATTTTATAGTTTTAAAAGACGTCTTGTTATAGATACAAAGAATGTAAAATAATAACTACACAATGAAATAGTCATATACTCGTTTCTAAGTCTTTGCGTGTGTAGAGCTTACACTGCCTGTAAAGTTAGCTTCAACGGGAATTCAAAAGACGACGCCTGGTGGATTTAACATCATCATCCATTCAGAGGGACACAGGGAAACCGAGTTCAAATACTAATATTTCTCACCATATTTGCTGTGATTTTTTTGTGGCGGTTAACGCGTTATACTTCTACGTCGCGCATAACGGCATTTTCTCTAGATAAAATTAAGGTAGCCGCGTTAATTCTTGACAGCCATGTTTGCAACGTGTAGTTTAAAGTGATATTTAAGGTGCTCGATACGCTCATCTTATTTTTATCACGGCAGTTTTCTGTCTCTGCTTTACTCCATAGCAACGTGTTAAGCAAGCACACTAAAACCATCTTTGATTTTGAGGTACATGGTGTGTGCATGTGTTAGTATTGTGTATGTGTATGTTTGCACACACACACACACACACACTTAGTGGTTCATGGGCCAAGTTCCCCGGACCACAAGTGAATATCTCGTTATTTGATTTTTGACAATTTACCAAAACGAATTATTTCCTTTTCCTGTTATTTCGTAATATAAGAGACGCGTATTGTTGTATGTGCTTGAATTTATTTGAATGCGATTATAAAGGATTTACTCATACGGAATCCTTCAGTATTGAATTACATTTCTGGAACACTGGTTACTGTTCACAGGTGAAATTATCATTATATGTATTTTATATTATATGTAGACATGTAATATCGTTTACTCGCAATTTTTATCTAATTATCCACTAAGTATCCACAGTCCACGTATTTGATCTCCTACTTGTAGTAATTATTGTATTCCTAAAACAAATTTATATCTAGCCAAAATTAAACACGGATGATCTTAAATATAGTTTAAATAAATGGGATTCTCATCAGGTTTGAGAAAATGAATACAATTTTACATTTTAATCGATTAAGTACGGCCGGCTGTCGGGGCACACAATTATCCGTGCCTTCATTTCATCTAGGTTTACCTAATTCCAAAAATATTAAGTATTATACTGTGAACACGGTAAGTAAGTCAACAATGTATTGTCGTATAAAATATAAAAAACAATATTTGTTGACTGTTCATTTCAGAACATTTGTTTCATGGGTTTTAATAAGGTTTAATAGGATACATTAGCTGTAATGGCACTTATATGTACAAACGGAAAGCCATAACCATACAAGAAGCGAAGTCAAGTATTTCGAAGCTCTTTATAAGAACAATTTAGGGCACACAAGTGCTTTTCAAACCTTGGAATGAATTCAGTCAAGTTCTGTTTAGCCGAGGTAGCCATTTGTTGGGTCAGAGTGCCACCTGCTGTCTGATATATTCATAGCAACTGGTTTAAGAATTTTCTTTTTAACGCTAATTGACAAAGCATCCATCCATTTTCTCAACGCTTATCCCGGTCAGGGTCGCGAGGGACCTGCAGTCCATCTCAGGCAGCACAGGGCACAAGGTTGGGGTACTCCTCAAATGAAATGCCCGTTTATCATGGTGCGCATACACTCATTATGGGCAATTTAGAAACCCGACATAGCCTAAATGCATGTCTTTGCACTGCGGGAGGAAACACATACAGCATAAGGTGAGTACACAAACTGCACACAGAGCTGGAGGTGTGAGGTGTGCATAGACAAAACATATGATCATTACTGTATATATGTAGTATATTTCTATATACACATATTGATTATAATAATAGTATATTATATTAACACTAGAAAGACTGACTGGGTCAATTGTCTCACACAGTTGCTCTAGTTATAACCAGTCAGCCTTTCTTCAGTCTTTCTAGTGTTAATAATATTTAATACAATATCAATTATATATTATTTATGATTCACATATTTATATACCTGTATATTACATAATAAGATATATGTAATAAATATAAAATGTGAAAAATAACACAAGACCCACTTTGTAAAAAAAGAAAATACACTCAGGAATAGAAGTTAATTGTTTACAGCACAAATATTAGAAATGCTGGTAATGTTTAACTGCTAAAGTGAGCCATTCATAAAAAGATTTAATTCTTAGACCAATTTCAGCAACAAGAAGTATAAATGAACTAGCAACCTGCAGTGATAAAATCAGATCTTGCTGCTCTTGTTGCCAAGATATGAGGGATGCAATCCTTTATGCTAGATGACAAGCAATAATCCACACTTCAAGTAAAGCTTTCGAAAAGGCGAGAGAGTAACGGCGGTTAATTGTGCAGGCCAATGGTGACATGCCTGTGAGCGGCGACCGGGCGACTGAGCCATTTATGCACTCACAGAATAATAAAACAATCGTGCAGTATCTGCAAACATGCAGGCCCCCACGTTTTTTCATCGTCTGAGAGGAGTGTCCACTTCATCAGAAGCAGCAGCACGACACGAGATGCTTCGACGGTAACCGACCCAAAAGCCAAATTTCCTCCATCTCAAGTTGACCTCCCAGACTTCCCATTTTCAGCATCTATTCACCACATACATCATGGAAACCTTGGAAGACAAAGCACAAAGTCTGTAAAAGCCTGTTGCCTTTCCCAAGAGGAGGGGGCCCTTGTGCGCCGTGACCCCAGTGCAGAATCCTACACTCCAGATGATGCTCACACCTTTACCCTCCACCTTTGTGAGACAATGGAAATACACATTTTATTGTTTGATGCAGGCTGCCCGACTGATGGCCGATAAAAGCCTTTGGGAAAATGAGTGTTTATGTAAGTTGCAAACACCCACATTGGTATGTTCACAAAAGCGTCAGGCAGAATGACCTGACCCAGTGTCCATGGCCTGTTCTGCATGACATTTGCTTTCATTCTATAGACTGTCTAGTTTTGTGTCTGCATTTTGCTGCATGACATAACTCACTTTCCATAGTTTCCAGGGCATATATCCAACTGTGATACCCTCAGCTATTTCCTCCTTGTCTTTGTTCTTTTTTCCTAGTCTTTTCTTGCAAATCACACGGCAATAATTGGCAAAAGCATCGTATTATTTATTGCCTTTTATGTAGACTAAACTGTGTAAATACATGCACATATAATGTTGACTTTCCTCTTATGAATATTATAATGGCTTGATCTTACTTTGCTATAATTAGTCAATGTCTTTGTATTAATTGTTGTAGTTCTTAGAAAACGCAACAACAATAACTTCATGTGGAAAACACTGTTTGGGGAAATGCTGCCACCTGCTGTTTGGGGAAATGCTGACACCAACTTTTTATAAACTTACAGGAATGACTGCTTTTGGACGTGTAAAAACACCACTTAACAAAAACAGAATCCACTTATTCATTCACATGAGGAATTCTGTGTGAACTGACTAACAACTTAATGGACCAGATCTCGACAGCACGAATTTATATGGTATAACGGTACTCGTATTTGTATGTTGACATACAGACTTACGTGCAACATTTCCAGGAGAAAGACAACAGTACTGGAACAGGTGTACACAGAAGAGGAGAGCATGGGGCATCTAACCAATGATGGCTCAGTATTTCAAAAAAGGTCCGGCACACAGTTCGAGGTGAGTCCCGCGGCGTGAATTGCGTCTTTTATGACCGTGTACCGCACTTTACCTTGACGGCACTTTGGCAAGGCTGAATGCATTGTGGAGAGTGTAATTGGATTGTCTGGCTCTTCCATGTCTTTTTGGTGGAACGCGAAGAGAGGGAAATTAGAGCACAGTGGGCAAACTAAGCTCAGGGTTACAACGCTCAGTAAAAGAAGCCCTACGCCTTCCCTTCGTCCTGCAGCGTGATTCAGCGCGTGACCTGCGGTGCCATGTAACACACCATGTCATGTGACGTGCATTGCAGCGTAATAATGCATCTTCTGTTACAGTTAAACATTCCATGTGATGCACTGTAATTTTGATATTGCATCAAGTCAAAAAGTACAAAAAAATGCAATGCATCCATAGACAGTAATAAGAAGTAAATACATGTGACTTTAATGTTCACGAGGAAGAGTTTTGCTCTTTGAACCTCATGTTTAAAAAGTAAAAGATTAAAGATGTTTACCCGGTTTAACGCTGAACCCCTGCAGGGAAGACTCCCAATTACAGTTATTTTTTCTTTTCAGTTCTCTTTCTTTCCTCCTTTTTTTCTCCTCGCCCACACTCTCCAGAGCCTCAGCAGCCTGGTGGTCCTTGAAAGGCATCCTCCAGGTGGGATCACATTTGGGTCACTTTCCCACAGTGCGGGTGACGCCTGACCAATGAGAGGAGGCTTGTGGGTGCAGTGTCTGTCAGGTGACACACATATGTGGTGCCCATGACCCCTGTGCTTCTTCACTTTAGTTGTAGTGGGTCTGGGAACAAGGCAGTAAATGTTTCCGCAGCAGGTCTACAAGAGGTTACTAAGCTTTATAGGCATATACATGGCTTGTGATGCTTCCAGTAAATCCTTAGTGTCTTGAGTTCAAAATTATGTGATGTAATGCCTTTTCTACAAGGCTCCATGCTTTGTACTTTGTCACTAGTGTGGTTTGTTATTTTATCTGACGAACTATTCAGACTGACAGCGAATGCAATGCCGCCTTGAATAATTAAAGACTTAATGGACAGGAGAATAAGCATTTTGTCTAAGTACTAAGTAGTTCAAAAATAACAAATACCCCCCAAAAAACTCCTTTCCAGTTCATAAGGTTTAACTTAATTAGTCCATCTAATTTCTTCAACCAGCTCTGCATCTAAGCATTAACTTTACTTGTTTGGCTTCAGAAATTAATTTCCCAGAGATTTTCTCAAGTTAATTTGCCCGCATGCTAATTATCTAAAAAATCAATTAAAATCAACAGGAAGCTGAACTTTTCTGAATGCGGCTGAACCTTTAGTTCACTTAAACCACAGGAGGCCCATAAATTTAGATTTCTATGTGTTGCCCAGTAAAAGCTTCGGGGAGCGGGGGGGGCTCAGAATAAAGCGGCATGTGACCCTCTGCCCTCTGTCCATGCCAGTCCAGCAGGGCACTGGCAGATACACAACTGTTAGCAAATGTTTCCAGCAGCCCCATGACAAAAAGTCCATCACTTTTTAAAAAAAAAGAAGATAAACAAACATTTCCAGTGATTTGTAGCTGGCTCTGCTCCTCCCCATCGTGTAGAGACTCGATTGATCAGTTTGCTATTTGCCAGAGGTTTTCTCGCTCCTCTGGGACCCACCTGTCATTTTCACCGCTTTATATGTTTTCTCTGATGGAAGATTAAATGAAAGGTGAAAGATGGCATGTGAAATTCACACCCACGCATATGTCTTGGTAAATCTATGCATCTCTAAAAATACTTCAATCTAAATACTACGGGCTACCGGTACTTTCAACATAATGAGATGGGGGCGGTGAGAGGATCAGTGGGCTAAGCCTCTGTGCCTGTGATCAGAAGGTTGCTGGTTTAAGCCCTGGCCTCAGCAGAAAAGTCTCATGTCTATGGGACCTTGAGCAAGGCCTTTAGCCCCAGCTCAAGGAGCACCGCATATTGGCTGACCCCTAAGGTATGGAGAGAGAAATGGGGTAGACGAAGAAAAGAATTACAGTGTACCTGGACTCGAACTTGTGCAAATGGCAAATGAAGCATTAGTCATTAAAAAATATAATAAATTGGTCATTGAAAAAAATAAAATGTGTAGAGGTGATTTCTGTTTTGGAATCACTTTCATTGTTAATTTTTCTTTCTTTAATATACCTTTATACTTTTAGACTACAAATGGAATCCATGTCCATAAATGTTGCTAATAAGTCCCAATGCATATGAATATTTTTTATAATAAATCAAAACATATTATGAGAATGGATGAGTAAATGCTGTTTAGAAAACTGACCGCTAGATGGCAGTTTTGAGTATAATTTAATCCACACCATAAATTAAAATGTTGACTTAGTCCACCTCATTCATCAAACAAATATAAATAATATGTGATGTTCTCTTAGTCTCTATTTTTTTCAGTAGGTTGTCAATCTGTCTGGTGCTGCACCTGCTATATTTTAGGTGACATCAATTAATTACATCCAGTGTTGTGTATACTGTGTAGGGCAGGCTGCAGACTTTTTGATGCCAGCAAGGCTGTGGTTAGAAGATGGTTGGATGGATGGTTGGATGGATGGATGGATGGATGGATGGATACAAGCATGCATGCATGCATTACACAGAATATGCTTTTATATGCAATTATCAGCTGATATGATGCATATTCCCATCGATTTACAGCTCTCTAAGGGGATACTTAGTAGTTCAGACTCCACTACTATTTACAGACCTGCTGCAGAGATTAGCTAATTGGGTAGGATAAAAACACAAGAAAGAACAAAATAGTAAAACAGGAGCAACACTGTGGACTTGCATATTGTTAAAAATCTTGTATTTTTATTATGACATCAGGGGGCAGTGTGTGGCTGTGAGCAATAAGTCACTGGTTCCAACCCAGTCTCGGCACATCTGTGGGTCCTTGAACAAAGCCCGTCACACCCAGGTCCTGGGTGGCTGCCCTTCTCAGCCAGCTTGCTCCCCAAAAGAGAGCAAGTTGGGGGAGGAGTAAAGAGAATTTCTTCACAGAGGTCAATAAAGTATCAATTAATATTTTGTAAGAATCTCCAAGACCATACATTAACCCTCTGTAAAGACTATGTCTGTTACTGTCTTGATGTATTATTACATTTTCTAAAACAAAGTAAGTATTTACATGAAATCTGCAGAAATGATGAGAGCCACACCATATATTAACACTATGAAGTGCTGTTAATATATTGTGATTGATATGGCAATGAAGTTGAAAAAGTATGCTTCAGTAATGAAATGTAAAGATAGCTGTATTTTTCTTTTCCTAAACCTTGGAATCACTTTGCAGAGTGAACTATTTACTCATGCTGACCAGAAATACCATTTAATATATATTTACCCTTCACTAGCAAGTCCCAAAGTCTCCTTGCCTTGCTGTCAGCTGTACACATATATACCACATCATCATCATACATCGGACAATCTCCCAAATCACTCAACTCATTAACTCATTTGCTGATAGCAGGACTTGCAGTGCTGATGCTCAGGTACATGGGAACAAAATATTTCATAATGAAATGTGGTCATTGAGATTGTTAGCTTACGCAGAATGATTGTTAATGGATTCAGTATCAATTACAAAACCTAGTGGCCAAAAGATTGAAAACTAATATTTAATGCACTTTCATTATGAATTATAGTGTTTTTGCAACGTGGTTCATTTTGAAGAGTAGATATTTAGGCCTGCACAATAAAAGACATTATGTGTAAATCTTTTCACTCTAATTCTATTTTTTTTTTAATGAAATGCTAAAATGTAAAAGATGGTGGTGGCCCAGCAATAAATATTTTCAATGACATTGTGCTTCATTTTAACAAATTTTTATCGCTTCACACCTCTAGAATTTTGGGCTTGATTCTTTGTCCTGCTGTGTGTGGATTTACTGGCCGGGTACTCCAGTGTCTTCCCACAGCCCATGGATGTGTGGGTTTGGTGGAATCTCTTTTATGAGCGCTCAGCATGTGATGGACTGGGATCCTGTCCATGGTGTGTTCTACCCCGTGCGTCCCGCAACAGGCTTCTGACTCTCTGTGGGCTCTACACTGAATAACCAGTAAGGAAAAATGTATATAAAAGGCAGCTGTGATTACAGTTAAAACATGTCTACGAACTGCAAAACCGTTGCCTATTAAATTTTCAGACAGTTTGAGGACAATGAAATTTGACAAGCATCTTAAATGATGTCTCCTTAATAATAAATAACCACCTGCTTTTTCAAAGTGGTCATTAAATATAAAACAACACAACAGCCTCGCCACACCGTGGGATAATCGGCGTTCGCAGACGTACGAGGAGCGTAAGCACGTCGAGTACGTCACGTCGGTACTTCCGTGTTTACACGCCCACGAAAAGGGGGAGGAGACAGCGAGCGCGAGCGGCGTACGTTGAACCGAGCGAGGGACGGAGTGCTGGTGGAAAGGAGAAGAAAAAAGTGACATACGGAGGACTGCATGGTGAAAAGGACTAGAGCCCACCTTTAACAATAGCCTTATACAGCGGAATGTTTCGAAGGAATCATGGAGATGTCAAGAAATCTACACAGAAAGTTCTGGACCCAAAGAAGGATGTTCTGACCCGTCTGAAGCACCTACGGTCACTACTGGGTGAGTGAAGTGACACCACCGGTCCGGTCGGTTACCGGGCAGGGATAGAGGAAACGACGCGTGCCGAGCGGTGTCGCGGTACGTACGGCTCGGACTCCGCACGCGCGTAACGTCGAGGGTCGCTTAGCTTAGCTAGCAGGTAGGCGACGTCAAGTCGTGCATCCAGGTATGGCTGACGAGTAACGACAGGGGCAGCGAGTCATACTGCCGTGACTAGCCAGCTAATCTGCGGGATGCTAAACACAGGACCGGACATGACGGCTCGGTTCCGACTAAGGCATCCTCGCCGCTTGTCATTCGCCGGTTCTGGTCGATCCATGGGGGGCGATAGCCCACTTGCCCCGAGGCTGCGCGCCTGTCGCGGCCCCCGGAGGCTTCTCCCTTGGTTAAAATCCATTCCATGCGAAGACCTGCTCCCCCGGAGTAGCAAGAAGGGACCCACTGAGGGTTGGCGAGGCGCTTGCCGTCTGCCTGGATGGCTACCTGCTCCTTTTACGGGAAGCTCTGGCCTCCAAGATGAGCGCACGGCACAGAAGACCAAGCGCTATTGCTCTTCCAAAGTGATTTATTACAGTTAGATTAAAACGAAGGGACAATAGCTTTGCCTTTCAACTGCATCCCTGCAGAGCCACCTGCAGATCGACAACCAACCCGCCGGAGCTTGATGCGGCCATTCAATGCGGGGTACGCGACGCTTGATAGTCTGGGACGTGCTGAATTGTGCTGCAGATCATCTACCGCTCTTTGCGTGAACCCGTTTCGGCCTGATAACAAAGGGAGAGCACAATAGACAGCAACGACTAGGCTGCTTCGTCGAGAATTTTAACTGGATAGTCAGCTAAGAAATGTTCCGTGACCTGGGGACCGGTTGTGTGTGTATCTGGGATACAGTCATTAGAACTTCAGACATGTTTATGCTAGACACTAGAAAGAAATGGAGAAAGCAATTGCTTGATAATAAAAGAAGAGTGCTGATGCAGAGCGAAGGCGCTTTGTTTGTGTACTGTCTTGGCGAGGTTTATGGATACACAGTGGGCGAACTGAATACGCTATTGTTAAAAAGAGATGCCTGTCTGAGGGGTTGATTTCAGACAAACTTGATTTCGAAGTAAATTATTTGATTGCTGATAACGGTATTAATTTTTATCAGTGAAAATTCTTCCATCTGGGCTGAAATTGTTCGACCATATTTTATTTGAAACTTACATTTTCTGTACCCTTGGCTTCTTAGCATTTGGGGAAACCTCAAAATGCCTCGGTTTGGCCAGTCTGTTGTCATACAGTGGATGCACTGACCCTCATGCTGTCTATGTGAATTCCCCCATCTCCATGGGTGATACCCAATACCATTATTGTTTGCTTTGGTGTGTTTTTAACCCCTTGTGTCAGTACTGCATATCACTGGAATGTGTGCTTCTGGGGAGTCGGTGTTGGTTGCATGCTTTTGGCTGTAAGCTCCTCGTGGGCATTGGGTGCTTCATGCCTCAGCCCTGCCTTTCTTACTTCCGTGGCTGGACCATGTCTTACCAGGCTAAACTAGGCCGGGTTCCCAGTCAGTTGGCTTGGGACAACAGAGCAAGTGTGAAGGTGTCACTTGAGGTCACGGTGGTCCATTAAGCTCTCTGTGGGATGTGTCTGTTAGGCCCTGTGGCCTTGATCCACAAAGCAGCATTTATGGCGCACAGCTTGATTCAGTTCCTGGTTAAAAATATGAGCTGTACAATGATTCCACTGCCTCAGGAGCAAGAATTACATGACATTACCTGTTACAGCATCAACAAAGATCCTGACCAGCACTGTGGCTCGCTTTATTTTTCTGGGACTTTCCCCCGCATGTGTATCATAGCGTAAGTAATATTATACACTGCTGGCTCTGTGGCACTGCGTTTTTGCCAGAAAGAGGATTTCCTCCCACCAGCTGGTTCCTGCAGGAACTGAATCTCAGGTTGAGTGATGGGGAGCCGTTAGCAAACGGACCTTTCTGTGTTCCTTGTCTGCCAACTAGCCTTCTATATTGCCAGTGTACTGCTGTGGGTGATGGGTCAGTGTGTCACAAACATGCTATTCAGGGCAAAAAATTAAATCAAACAGATTTGAATCCCCAAACTGTAAAATTTCATTTAGATGAAATGAGAATCAGAGGTATGAAACCCTGCTGCTTGAGGTGCCCTTCTTTTCAATATCAGCTATAGCTTGATGATGAGCTAGTATTAATAACTGTGTGCTTTGGGGAGAAAATATTTTGTCTGCCTTTAAACATCTTCCTGCTTCCTGTAGGGAAACTAAACTTTGGCAGTGGATGTTCTGCCCGACTAAGGTATTTGATCACTGTACCAGAACAGTGTCCTGTCCTTGCACCTTGGCACAGATGCATACTATTTCGGTCTACATTTTAGCATTGACCAGCTGTAGCGGGTTGAGTGTGGACATGTGGATGAAGCATGGGGATTCTTGCACTGGTATCCGAATTTGAGTTTGAGGTACCTTGTTATAAGAATTTAAGAGATTAAGATTTTCCTCCTGGAATCAGTAAAATGTATCTAAACTAATAATGAATTACATTGTAAATTATAGTTGGGTTTATTTAGCTTGACATTTTAGTTGAGTTATGTATATCCCGAATTGGATTGGCAGTCTTGAGGTTACCATGTACCTATGTATGTAACCACTGTTCCTTTCTGGGGCCAATGTTATAAGTTTGAAATGCAATTTGAAGGCATCGCTGGGATGTCCACAGCAGGTTGTTTTTATTTTGGTGATATATTGACCTGAAGGTGCCACAGCCGGTTAAGCTAAAGTGGCTAATAATGAATCTGAGACCAATGAGTGACACCCTTGGTCAAAGTTATTCTTTAAAATGTATTCAGGTCTCATAAAATTCTTAGATTCAACATGCTGGTATTTCATTCCAGGTCCAGTAATTCTTTGCATGCCCCCAAGGTTATTCAAAGTTTCCTGCAGTTCTTTCCTTTATGTTCTGCTATAGTTTTCATAGTGAGTTTGCTGTACAAGGATTTGTCAGATGGTCCTTCTTGACTGTCTCATGCCCAACATATCAAGTTCAGCCCATGTCCTAGACTGCACAATGTCCTCTTCCTCAAATACAGGATGAACTACCTTAGGGGGAAAAATGGAATTTGCCAAACCAGCAGACTCCATGGTAATCTTTACACTAGGCTGAACTGAAAGTCAGATTAGTTATACATTAGTGATGTTGGCCACAACAAGTGTGTTTTTGTGTTCTGGTTGTAACGTGGTCCTGGCAGTCAGCCTCTGCCTCTTGCATATACTTTATGAGTCATGTGCTGCCCACAATTTGAGAGACAGCTCTCTTCCCTTAAAATGCCCTTCTGTGTAGCCTTAATAGGTTCTCTCTACTAAATTCTTATAGCAGATCAATTGGGTGTCCATTCATAGACTGTCCAGTTCTCTGAATTGAGTTCAAACAAGTCACCTAAGCCAGAAAAGCAAAATACTGAGAGGCTATTGTAGGTAAATGCGTACTTCTGTTGTGCTGGTGATGGTGAGTTGTGTATTGTGTGGAGGCTGTTGTACCTCTTCACTGTTGGAATGAATGAGGGCAGGAGGATGAGGGTCTGCAGAGTAGCTGGCCTTTTTAAGTGGAGATTATGCAGCGTTGGGTAGGAAGATAAAAACCCAGCCATGGCCTTTGTAAACTGAAGAATGTCATTTTCTGAAGCTTTGCTTGGACCTCTTGGCTCTTACTTAGTCCCTTTTCAAGAACAGTGTTTGATTTCTGCATATTTCACACACTCCCCAACAATAAAAATATTCAGAAAGGATAGTGGTGGTCTTTTGCCTGGTTTCGAGTGGTTTTCAGTGGGAAACCAAAAAACTTTCATTTTAAAAATGCAATTATGAGAATAGTCTTCATTTATTACATTTTGGCACTACATGCATGGTAGGAATATTGAGAATGCTACCAATGTATAGTGCTCTCCCTTTTCTAATTAAATCTCTCTGGTGTGTTTCTCTTTTTTTGTAAGTTGGCACTACATGCATGCATTGAGATATGACTCTTGGCCCCTCAAGTTTGGTTGATGGGCTGTTATTGTGAAGTCAGGACTAGATTACAAAAATAATCACAAGCACCGTGTTTGCATTTTGTCTCAGAAGGGGAATCCAGCTGCTGCGGTGAATGGCTGTGTCTTTTAATCATTTGCTTAACTTCATGCTGAACTCCTGCTGCTGTTTAGCATAGATGGGATTTGGTGCTGTTACCCCTCCTTTTTTCTGCATTTTGTCCCTTTTCTTTGTTTTAAGTTAATGACTAGCATTTTTCATCAAAACGCTGTTCTGGAACCATCAGCTGAATCTTGTATATCTTTTGAAATGCTTCCATTTTGATTATGGCTGTGTTTGATTGTGCCAAGTGGAGTGAATTACTTGTTTAAGCATTACTTTGTCTGCACTGCTATTGCTTTGACCACTAAGCAGTCTCTGAAAACATCCAACCATGAATCGCACGGTAATTGCTCTACCTGTCTTAACCAAAAATTGTGTGAGTGTGCAGCTCAGGGGCTATTTATTTAGCAGAAAATATTTCTGGTGATAACCCCAGCATGCTTTGTACTTGAACAGATTGTAACAGCAATATATAAATAAATAAATGGTGACAATATTGATATTGTCACCATTGATGGCTTTGTTTATGCTGATTGGCTTTTGAAATATAACAAAGCGTGTCTGTGTTTCTACTCAAAGACTAAATTTATTTTTAAAGTTCTTTATTTTGGTATTAGGGTTGATTTGTATGTTCATATGTATATGCAGTTGTTTGTAGTGTTAAATTGGGTCTGATTTGCATTAGTTTGTAAAGTTGCTGTGTCTCTTCTATTTGCTTGTAAATAATGGAGTACCACAAAAATGATAAATGATAAACCTGTAGTACACAGTTATCGCCTCTGGAATCTAATGCATTCCTAAAAGTGCCTATCCAGTAGCGTTTCCAGACGCCTCTGTCACTGGAGCCAGGTTATGTCTGCGCTATCGCCGAGGGCGATAACGTCAAAGTCATTGTGAGCGTAGCTGGGCGCGGATGAGGGATGGACAGGTTGGCTGACATTTGAAAGTTATTAGGCATAGGTTGTCTCATGTTTCTTAAGAGATGGCAGAGTCGTGTTTCTGTTTTTGGGACACGCATGCAGGATGGCATTGTTCAGCCCTAGGGTAAGCTGCCGATCTCACTTGACTTTTTTTTCCTTTGTTACACCCATGTTTTGCAAACCTGAAGGGATGATTGCAGATTCCAGGATGAGTGTGGCTTCCTGTACAAAAAGTCTGCCTTCAGTCCATATGCTGCTTGTGATGCAATGGCTTGTTTATGCATAGATATATATGTGTGTGTGTGTGTGTGTGTGTGTGTGTATATGTGTATACATATATATATATATATATAGAGCTACCTTTTTACCATTATTTGCTTGAAAGGGGAACTGAAACTGCTTTTGGTCATTGACAAGCAGTTTTTGTTTCCGTGCCTTTTTGCATTAGCATTAGCATTAGTTCATCCACTCTCCAATTATAGTACTGTCGAAGGTTGTCGTAGTGGGTATTTGCTCTGTGGTTCTGCCATTAAATGGCAGTTGTTGCCCCTACAACCCCTGGGGAATTGACCTGAAGCAGTGCCCGTTTGTTTTGTATCTAATGCAGGAAGTGATGATTGTGTGTGTGCAGTGTCACAGCACAGTGTTGACTCTGCTTTCCATCTTGGGACAGAAGTCAGACCAAACATCTCATTCCTCTGTGAGGAAAACAAACAGCACTAGTGGTACATTTAAGCTGAGGTCTGAACAAGGTAGCAGTCAAAACATTAGGGCAAGTGGACAGCTGTTGCTTAAAATAAACCATGCTTTTTTGTTTTTTGACTTTTGGAATGATAAAATGGGTATTTTAATACCCTGCTGTTTGTCAAGCACATATAGTTTGGTCTTAAAAACTGAAATACTAAAACATTTGGTTTTGCTGTGCTTTGTTTAATATTGTTGACTTTACATTCTTCTGTTGCTGAATACCAGGTAAATCTAATCCTTACATTTTAGAGCTCTTCTCAGCATTAAACTTTTACATTACATTGCATGTTTATCATTTTTTTTAATGTGCAGAAAAATGTAAATAAAATGTGAACTGTGTGTGTGTTGGGGGTGTGAGAGATGACGATTCTCAACCGTTTTCTTGCTTCAGAAAGTTGTTAAAGGGCGCACTCAGTTCCTTTAATGTTAAGGTGATTGCCATACACAACTCACTGTGTTGGTTCACCTCTGTCTGTTCAGTATTGCTTGAAATTGCTCATCTATAGTAGCCTGTCCTACCAGCCCCCACTCTGGGTAACAGTCAAAGTTGGTTACTCACTGTTCATGTTGACAGGCGGGTGGGAGGAGTGTTAGAATCCTCTTGTGCTAGCAATCACATCTCCAATCACCAAGCAATAGGCATAATTGTATGAAAGAGGGTGTAGTATTAGTCTCTGGATTGGAAAAGGTTAAATTCACCCCCCACTTTCTCGGAACGCTGCTGTCTGTTTCTCAGAAGGTCATATATGATGTGCAAAATATAGCTGAAAGAGGATTTACTTTTAGGACAAATTGTTTCCCTAAATTAGGCCCTGTCTGTTAATTGGTAGTGACCTATTTAGGAGGCACATACAGCAAGGTAGTGACGTCTGTGGATCATGTGACATTCCCGGCTGTCCATTCTGGGCTTGTTCACAACTTGTCAGCAATGTATGTGGACTATACCTTGCAATCTGCAGGGATGTATAGTAGTCATTGCTGGAGGTCACGATATATCATTGATAGCCAATGAATTGCTTGTGAAGATTATTCTAAAATTGGACCTATTTAATGCAGTTACCCATTCATGCCCATTGTGAACCTGGTGAGGTACAGCATGGAAGAGGTCCTGCTCTACACTGCCTTGCCCAAATGTGTAGGAAATTGTAATGGATATTAACATGTTGCTTTCCTTGAAGTGTAGAGGAGACTTGAAGTCTTAATATTTAGCACTTCCTATCAATCACTTTCCCTGTGTGTAATTGACAGAGCTATCCCCTCCCATTCCCACTGAGGGTGTTGGACTCCAGGAATCTGTTATCGAGTCTGAGACATTAGACAGGCTGTGGGTGGGGAGCCGTTTCTGCTGCTTTGTGTAAGAAGCACAGATCAGTGATGGAGAAATGTCTTCGGCCCCAGAGACTGGACTGTTGGGAATGCAGGCATACCGGATGAGGCAATGGATAAAAAGATTGGATTGGCAGGGAATCTGGGACGACCAAAAAAGATGTTTCTGGAAGACAACTGGGAATCTGGAATATGAACAGCTGCATGGCATGATTTTTAACCACCAGTGAAGCAGATTTTATGTAATGTTTTGCAGTAAATGCAAAATGAGCAATTACTGCAATTACCATGACTTTTTACTTTTTTTGTGAAGAGAGGGGATAAAGTTGGTCAGTACACCAATTTTTACAAATTTGTAGATGTGTAAGTGTATGAACCCATAGAGAACATCTGTGAAGATGGTTACTGTCTGTTTTTAAGGAAGGCTGTTTTAAGTGTGTTCAGGATGTCTGCCAGCAAGTCACTTTTAGTGAAATAGCATTTATGGTAATGTACACAGGTGGGCGTGATTGGTACTTGGCTTTAATTGGTACACTTAACCCAGTACCACTGTGGATTTGCTATTGAACTTAATTAACTTTCGTTGGCATCCATTTGTTGACTGTGAAGGCATGGGTTGCTTCTTAAGTGCTTTTTTCACCCATTGAACCTCTGTTTGTGTTTTATGACTTGGAATAATTCATAAGCAGTCGAAATGAAGGGTTTTGTGAGCAGAGGATCAGGGAGACAAAGTTGTGGCCTGTGAAGAATGTTAAAGTGGACACCTCTGCTCTGGACGTTATGGTCTGCAGGCCTCTGTTCTGACGGGTTGACTTGCCGTCGTTCTGTCAGGGTTGCTTTACCATGGACACTTCAAGGGGACGTCATAGAGTAAGAAATGGCCGCTCTTTCTGTCTGAGCTGTGCCGTTTTAAGTGCTTTTAGTTGGAAACTAATGCTTGGTTCCATTTCCTGTGCTTTGTAGGGATTTGAGGTTTTATGTTTTAATATGAAAAATAAGCTAATTTTAAACCTCGTTTAAGAAGCACTGAATAGTACTGGAATGTCAATGCTTGTTTATGATATGTTGTCACATAGAGATGTCTTTGCTGATATATTCCAAGTATGAATTTTGAATGTTTTTTATTTGGTCTGTGATGTACTTAAACGTTAGAGGATCTTGTTCTTTCTTCCCTCTGTTTATGGTGTGATGTGTAAAGAGGTTAATAGAACCAGTCTATCTGGTTGCACTGGATAGTACACTATTGCTGTATGTTATGTCAAATTGAAGTGGCATAAAATTCATACCTTTTTGTGTTCTGGCTTTGTAATTTTAAGTCTAGACAACTGTTATGTTTGTCAGTATATATCTTTGAATAAAAAGCTTTTTGGAAGAGGTTTTTTTTAAAACCAGAAGCCACCTGTTCCAGCAGCTGGGAGCCTGGATTCATCTGAATAAGTCACCAGTTCTTCCGAAAGCCGTAATGGACCAGCCGAAACCTCGCCTGATTTGCTTCCCACACCCCAGATGATTAAAAATCATGCCCCTGGTTGTCGCTGCTTGGGATGTGGTGGCAGCGCTGCCCCGCTATTTAATCAAGCCTGAGCGGGAGGTCTGCGCTATGGTACAGGGAAGGTGGGGGGTGCCACACACATCCTGACACCACGGGTTAATTGGGGGAAGCATTTCTGCTGTGCTGCTGTTGCTAATAGATGCTAGCTGTGGAGTTTGCACCTCCCTGCCCTGTAAAATGACTGGATTACCAGTTCGATCCATCTGAAATGAGTAAGAGACGGCTGGGCATTGCATTCCCGTAATGGATGCTGGTGGACCGTGGAATTCAGATATTCAGATTGACGTTCATCCGGCTCTTAACTGAAGCCAGTTTTCTGTATAATGTTTGCATAATGCAGAGGCAGGTTCTAAATACACGTGACTGCATGATTGCACAATTCAGCTTAGGAGGCCCTGGAAGCTTGATGCTGGTTTGCAAGTCTAAGATTTATCTCACGCCGCTGCTAATTCTTTGCCTCTGTCCTTCAAATGTTGGCTTTCAATTTGCCATTCGTCAGCTTTCAAAGAAATCCAGGTGAGACACACTGACTCAGCTCGCTAGTTCTGGTACTGCCATCAAAGTCCGTCAGCTGGTGCGTGTGGAATGCCCTTGCAGAGGCCCAAACGTGATTTGCATACCAGGTGGCTCTGTTCTCTGTGCTTCACCTCTGATTTGCAGCTTCCTGTTGGAAGTTTCCCTGCCGACCCTGTAATAAACACGCCTGGGAGAGAGATGAGCGTGATGGATGCTTGGCTGGGGCTGTGAGGCTTGGTGGCATCGCGCCAGCGGCAGCAGCTGTCCGTTCCGGAGGCGCTGAGCGATGGGCAGCTCCTTGCTGATTGCCTTATATAATGGGAGCCTGATTGCGTTCGTCACAGCTGGCTGCCGCTGATTTATCATTAACCTCTGTTTACTTGGCCAATCGTCACATCTCACCATTAGAAGTGCTAAGGGCTTCCCTGGGCTCTCCATTCAGTTTTGTTAGGTTTTCTTTCTGTCCCTGTCCTCTGACTTTCTCAGTTCTCACTGAGGGGTTTTATCTCTGTTGTTGGATGGATGCATGATTAACATGGTTCATATCACTAATAACCAGCACGGGGGGGATTCCCAGCTTCCCGAGCCTCTGCATTGGTGTCGTTGTCCCTCAAACAGGTGGCCTGCTCTGAATAGAATGTACCAGGCGGAGAAATTTACTGCAGTATCTCATGAAGGTACCCCACCCCCCTTGGCAATTTCAACTCCCTCCCTTATGATCACCTTCCACCTTGGCTTTTTTTTTCTTGCTCTGTGTCGAAGTAACAGTTAAACAGGGCAGTACTAAAGCCATATCATAGTTCCAGAGCTACTTATGGACTACTTCTGCTTTGGAAGGCTCTCATTTTAGACACAAGCAAATTTGTATCAGCGCATGCTGTAGTGATAGTTGTAGTAATTTCCATTTACTTTCATTGTTTTTGTTTTTGTTTTTTTGTCTGTTTTCCCCATCATTCTATTCTAAGTGGCCAAACAGTGATCAGAAAAAAGCTGTAAATTGTCATTCAGTGTGTATGGTTATAAGTATAAACACTGCACCAGTACATAAAAACACTCTGTTGCTCTTTGACTAAATGGCACAAACACGTAAGCTGCGCTCCTGTCTCATTCCCTCTTTGTTCCTCCCTGCCAGCAGTCACACCTCTCTAGGGCTTTGTGTGGTCCAGTCCAGCGACCAAAAAGAAAACAGGACTGGCAGCTTTCATGTCAAATTTACTCTGCAGTGAACCGTGTGCGTCTGCCCCCACGTCAGGTTAATATGACACTGGTCACATGACATCATTATGACATTTTCCCTTTCCTCAGCTGTTGTCTGAGAGTGGATTATGGATTAACAGAGTGGAATTACAAATAAGACATTACAAATAAGTAATTGACCCTCAGGTCCGTGCTGTGCTGCTGAACATGGCCTGAAAAGAACAACTATCTTGGGGGGATGGCCACAGTTTGGCACTGGCTTCTGAAAACAGACCTGGCTTGGTGGAACATTCTCTACTACTCCTGCCCGTCCTCCACTGGGGGGAGGCAGAGGGGGGAAAGAGAGAGAGAGAGAGAGAACATAAACCTCTTCCAAAACGTTTGGAAAAACAAAATGTAGCACAAAGATTCCTGTGTTTTGCTCGTCTTTATTTCAGCTTAAAATTGTAGCCTCCTGTGATAAATTCTCCTCCTGTTTTGGAGATGTGTTGGCAGGCAGCAACAGAGGTGGTGGGGTATAAATTGTGGGTAGTAGGTGTAATATGTGTGGGTTTTTTTTGTAAGATAAAATATAATTTCTGTATTCAGAATTGCAGTAGAACAGGTTTGTCCACATAAGGCTCGGTCGGAGTGGAGAGGGAACTGAAAACCCTCTACCTGAGAGCTGTTCTGGGGAAAGAGTGAGTGTGAACACAAGTGTGGCCCCAACAGACGAATGACACTTCCTAGTGTGGTGTGCGTGGGTAACACCCACTGTGCACAGTGATCAGGGTTAGGGTTGGCTAACAATCTGTTTCTTTCAAACTATTATTTTTATTTTCTGGCTTCATACTGTTTCTTTTGTAAGACCTGGAACGAATTTATCTTTCGACCTTACCAGTTCTGTATGACTTAAGTGACATTACCACCTTTTTATTGGCTCATCTGTATGTGAAGTCCTGCTTATCTTTGTCTTTGTGTAAGCTTCTTTCATGCACACGAGCAGCTGATTGGGAGCCCACTGTGCCCATGTTCCGGTGAAGGTACTTGGTGCATCATGAGCTGTGAGCACTGTCACCTGTTGGACTGTTGTCCGCCAGTCTGTTGTGGTTTTCCTTTTGCTTACATGCATTTTTTTGTAACCTGTTCGACTTATATTTTCAGCAGGGCTTTCCCCAAGGTAAAGACCAGGCCCCAAATAAGGACAGGGCATAGAAATGTATGTTTCATAGAGACATGTCTTTGTAAACTGAATGTTGCTGGTTAAAGTATCAAGAGAATCCCTGCTCTACCACGAAGTGGTTTCCCATGTTTGTTCCGATTAAGTTACCTTGAACAAAGGGTTGTTTATTTTTAGTCCTGTTAATGAATGTTTTCTTAAGAAAGTGAATTTAATCTGGCTTTCGTTTATCTCTGTGTCATTTTCCTTGAACTCCAGCTGATGATTGAATGATGGTGATGATGAATACGGGAGGAAGTGTCCAAGAGAGGTGGCCTTGTTATCTGATCAGTGACACCCCTGCCCACTCCCCTGGCCTTTGCTTGTTTCCTCTGAGGATATGGCCCCCTGAACCCCCCCCCCCCCCAAGCTGGGTTGCCACTGCCGCGGATGAGTTGACGTGTTTTTCTGAGAGACAGGAAGCCCCCCGACACAATGAGGAGCGCTGACAGCAGACCATGTGAGTGGGTCTGATAAGAGCCCCCTCCCACCCAGCCAGCCCCCTGGGCATGGTGATGTTAGTTCACCGGAGGGAGCTCTGTTCTGTTCTTACCCTGCTATGTTTCTTGTCTCACACACTGGTGTGGCAATTATGGGTTTTATTGTTGGCACCGGGGCTATAAGAGATTAATGGTGTGTTTACCTACTAAGACGGCAAGTCCCCAGGGAGTTCTCCCACCTCTGATATTGGGCCCGCTAATGGCTGCATAAAAGAAAGGACTGTAGCTGTGATGGTTGACGTTGAGTTCCCAACATTAGTTTGACCTCACGCTGCCGTGGCAGTGCTCACATTAAATGCTTTGGTTGAACATGGCGATGTCTCTCTTATGAGGCCATTACCTGCCTGTTGCCTGGTGGGTCTGCCCAAGTGGCAGGATGCCAGACCATGCTGCCCATTTGGCAGTTGCTTTGCCATCTGCTTGTTGGCTCCTCCTGTGTGTTGCAGTGTTGTTTCACTTTGATTTAAACATGACTGTCATTCACTTTCTTAAGTGAAGAGCGATGTATTGCTCATGAAACACTATAGTCCAGATATCTAGCCTCTTCACCTGCTGTCCTAACATGACACAAGGATCGCCATTTTGTCATATTCCTCCAGTATAGCCCGTTTTTTGTGCAGTGTTTACTGCAGTAGTGTTTTCGGCCCATAGAATCTCCATGCCTGTGGTGAAAGACTCTTACCTGATTAGCCTGCATGTGTATGACACTGAATGCGAACTGGTTTTCTGGAACAGATTGTTTATTTCACAAGTACAACGCCTTCACCTGTGACTTTCCAGATGGTGGGGGGTATGAATGATATGTTTGCATGTAATTTTTATTTACCCTCATGGAACCTGTTGTGGGAGCAGGGGTAGTTTGCCAAGAGGTGTCAAGTTATTCTGCAATCGTGAAATACTTTTTCCATAGACTTCCATGTCTAATTATACGGCTTGTCATCATGCCGTCCAATAAGGTAAGTGACCTCCTGTGATGACTTGCTGATGGGTGGGAAGACCACTAGTATTCAGAATTGAAGCAGCTGAATTGGTGTGACGCTTGGGGCAAAAACCCATAATAATGCCTTGGTCATTGTACCTCATGGCCTTTAGCTGAAGTCAAGGCTGGCGAACGTGTCCTGTTTATGTCCCAGGGTGATTTATGCTGCCCCCTCCAATGTTCCTCTTATGTGACATAGTAGAACTCTATCTGGCATTGTTCCAGAATTGAGCTGGTTGAAACATTGAGGTCTGGGGGTGGGGGGTGTTTTGAGGCTGGGTACAGAATCCAGGGATTAAAGAGATTTACTTTTCATGTGTGAGAACTGAGGCCACTTAAGAAAGTGGAAAAAAATTGGGGCAGTAGGTAGAGTAGTGGCTACTTGTACCCTAGAGTTTTCCAGTCCCTGGGGCTGATGTAGGAATCTTGAGCAGAGTAACCTTAATTGTTTCTGTAAAATATTTTTTTTTAATTGCATGGATGGACATAGGGTCAACTGAGGTAAATGAATAACAAAATGTTAGAGAAATGGTCTGATCTCTGATCAGATGATGGTGAGGACTTGACCTCTTTCTTCCATTATCCTGATTGAATATCACTTAAATCCCTGTTTACGTTATTAAACATGGTTTCATTTTAAATAGGACGACCAAATATATCAAGCCAGGAAGCACACATTATGAAAAGAATGTAGTATAATGTACATCGCCAAGAGAGCAAATCACTGTCTCGTTGATGTTTAAATGAAATTTAAATGAAATTAAATTTTGACTGCTAAATATGAGTTTTCTTTTCCTGTGATTGAAGTATTTATTTATATATTTTTTTTACAGAGGTCAACACAGAGAAGAGTGAACTGAAGGCATTCTTTGAAACCAACTGCTCACAGATTTATTTTATCTTCTATGAAAATTTCATTACACTGGAAAATAACTTAAAGCAAAAAGGTAAGTCTGCCCGTTGTTGTCTTGCACCATCCCACACATGGCCAGTGTAGATAATGTCTCAATGTACAGTGTCGACATCAGTTAAGTTTTTGTTCCTTTTTTTGCTGTTCTGGATCATTATTGGTTCCTTATTCAACCCTCAGTGATCGTGCTTTACCCGTCTCGTTTGAAAATGGGTGAGACCTAGAGCGTCGTTTTAAGGCAGCGTTCAAGCCATCTGAACTCTTTGTCGTCGAGGTCAGAGGCGCGGCTCTTTGGGTTTAAGGGTGTGGAGCTCACGACGACACACAAAGGCGGATAGAAGACCGGCCACAGTCTGTCATTCTCACAATGCCTTCAGTCTTCGAAAGAATTTCAAAAACTTGATATGTCAACTGGAATTATTAGCTGGGAGGGAAAAAAGTCAACATTATTCTGCAGATGCTGAGTCTTCATTGTAGTTTAGATTATTTGCAGTATAAGATCGTGAGGACTCCCAGTGTAGCCTTGACGCTAACATTACAATTAGCACACTTTCCTGCTGCTGTGAAAATTGATTTAGTGCAGCATTTCTGTCTGTCAGGGACTGTTAAATAAATACTTGACATGGTGTAAGTGCCTTCATGGGGAGTGAATGTGATTGGTTGCTCCATGACAACTACAGAGAAATCAAGTGCTTATGACATCTTGATTTTTGTTTTATAAATGTATAGGCCCACGGTGTGTGTATGCACATTCCAAACTAGTCTCATTTCAAGGTTCGTTTAGCACAGTGTGGCGTTCTCCGCACATGCCAAGCTTGTTCTGTAAAACCCAGCGTGCGGAAATTACAGCCCTTCACAGACTGGAGCTGGTACACCAGCTCGGTGGACTGGCATGCGGCTAACATTTTAGCATCATGATTAAATGTGTGGTACATACTTTTTGTCCCTGATTTGTGTGTTTAATTAGGCTGTTTGCAGTGACAGTAAATAGATACAGCACTGAATTCAATGCTGGGGCTGGCCAGCACACAACATGATGGAATTGAGCAGTCCTTGTAAACGGTAGTGCTTATCAGTCTTAAGCTTGGGAACCCCTGCCCACTTATCTCTGAGAGGAAAACCCAACCAGTCACTCGCTTTAACCTGTTGAACCATAATTCCATTTCATTTCTTCAAATTTGTATGTAATGCCTTTCTCAATATGGCTGCCCTATGATGTACAACAAGGGTTTAGTAGCAGCCTTGCAAATTATTCCAGTCCTCACAAACCGACGTCACCACAGTTAATGTTACACAGTCTTAAAAGTCATTCTCAAAGTCATTGGAAGAGAGAAAACATAGTGGTTGTAGGAGAGGGAGGGAAAAAACCTCTGTGGATTCAAGGACACCTGACTGTCGAATTCCCTTGGGCAGGCTGGCCTCGTATGAGTCAGAAAATGCTGTGCAAGAGTTTTTGCTGCAAAAAATGTATTGTGATACAGTGAGCTTCCGGACATCTGGTGATGTTGACAAGCCTCCTAAACCCCCAGTGTCCTGCAGAGGGCAGCGGTCAAAGTTCTTGCCCAGTACTGCTGCTTTGACATAGTTCAGCATCCCTGTGTAACCCTGCTCACTCAGCTCATCTCATCCAGCTGTCCTGGAAATGACATCCTGCTGGGCTGAAACCTCAAAACTGACACTGCATAACTATTTGCTCTTTCAGGGAACAAATCGCAAAGGGAGGAGCTGGACTCCATTCTCTTCATTTTTGAGGTATGTTCTTTTGACCTGGCTGTAAATATGCAGTTTTTTTGAAAAACAAATAACCAAAAGGAAGAAGATTAATGTCTGTGTGTGTGTGTGTGTGGGGGGGGGGGGTCCAATATGTGTTTCTCTGGCTTTTCCTGTGCTCTCCTGCAGTTCTAAGATATGTAGTTAGGTGAACTGGTCTCAAAAAAAGATGACCAAGATGGATGGAAGGAAGTGCATTGTTTCACTTGGGTTTTAAAAATTGATGATGGAAGTGATTCTGTTTGAGTTTGTTTTTGTGTGTCATGGGGCTGTTACATAACATTGACCATTTTTTTAGTATATATTGGGAAATTGATTTTCTTTTTCATGCATATTGTGGGAAAAAAAGCAGGAAAATGTGCTCTGGGGTTTTTTTTCCCACCACAGTCCCTATGTAAAACTTTGGTTACATGACTGATAACATCCGAACTGGGAAATGGTCTCTGCTTGGCTATTGTATTTACGCAGGTGGTGGGATGAACAAGACTTTAAACCCTAATGTGGGTGGAATTATGGTGTTTTCTCTCTCCCTACTTGGTTTTGCCAAATGGGAGCCAGCTGAAGTAACCAATATGCCGGGGGTTAATCATGTCAACCTTATGTTTAAAATCCTCAGGTACTCAAACGACCCTGAATCCATGTTTAGGGTTTGCTGTGTGCAATGGCGTCATTCTAGTATTAATTATTGATCACAGGGGACCTGAAATTTCAGCATTACTGATAAGTGCATGCTCTCTGTGGCTGTGAGACTAATCTAGGATTCATCTTGGCTTTTTTAGAAATTGCAAACACATTAAAACATCCAGACCAAGAGACTACCTGCACTCATAGCCTAAATATAGTTTTTTTTTTTTTTTGTTTTTTAAATATTGATGAAGGGAGCCTTTCAGAATAACGTCACAGTGAAAGCCGCTTATCGCGGCGTGCTGCGGTTGGTCCTACCTCCCATTCGTGGTCTTCCAGTGCACTGACAGATAACGCGGCTGCTGTACTCAATGCATTGGCTGGACTAACTCTGCTTTTTGATACGTCATGCCCCGGGGTCAGAAAGGACACATTCAAATACGTACACAAACTCTTTGGGTTAAGTACTAAATATTAGCTACGACTCATGAAATTGTAGTACATAATTAATTTGCAACCTTTGGAATTATTTTTTTTTTTATGTTTATGTTCTTTGAGCATTCTGGTGGAGGACATTTTCTTTGCTTCAATCACATCTCAATGGATAACAATTAAACAAACACAAATAATGAAGAGCCCTTGGTGAGAGTAATAGGGCTGTGATGGTGCAGTCATCATCATCACCATCATCATCATCATTATTATTATTGTTGTAGTATTTATTTGTTGTTTATTTATTGAAGCTAAAGGCAGAGTTCACTGGATATTCACAACCATGTGCTCATTACACCCCATTACCTTGATGGCTGCTCTTTTGGACGTGCTCCCCCACCCTGTGGAGGTCCTCGATGGCCAGGCCAATTTAATAAAGGCAGAGGGGGGCACAGCAATAAGGTGCCATACGCACAAAGCTGCCCCCCTCCCTCCCACATTCCTGGCCTTTGCTCAGCCTGGCATCTGACCTGCTTTGCTTTAACATGGATTTTCAGCTTACCACCAATGTGGTTTGTGACCCCCACCCCCCACCTCCCCAGTTTCTGTGTCGAGGTTGTCAAGGAGATCTTCCTCGGGGGGAGGTGGCGTGTGTTTGCAGTTTTCCTTATTCTGCCCACCCCCACCCAGGCTGCAGACCCCCACCTGACTCCCTGGTGAAGCCATAGCCACAGACTTTGTCTCAGGCAGCTGAGTGGGGGTCTCTGGGGGTGGGGGTACGGGATGCCTTTACATATCCTTTTTTTCAAATGGAAAATAGCACCAGGGTCTTGCATGGAAAAATGTCACATTTTTCCTTCGGATTTAATTCTTGTTCCATGGTTTTTTGCTGGATCGATGCTGGATCGATGTTAAAGGTGTCATAGAACTTTTAGCTATACTATTAGCTGTGCTAAGTCTTTATGAAAAATTAAAAGCTAAAACGGAATACAGGAGCTGCAGTGAAAAACACCAATTTTGATTTGCATCCTCTTGAGTCCTGCCACTTCCAGACTTATCATGCAAAGACGCATAACCATATGCACAGTTTAACTATGGGCTCAGCTGCATGCTTTGCTTTTTTGTGAAGCAACACATTAGGTGGTGATATCAGAGGTGTGATTAAAATGTAGTATCATTCAGCACAGAAAAGTAGCATTTCGGATATATTGCTTTATAAAGAAACTTCAAATTACTGTATCGTGTGCCTGCCAAAGTGGTTGACTGAAAGAGGATAGGGTCTCGGTGCAGGGCTCTCATCTCTCATAGGGAAGTCTGTTAGGTCATATGACTGCCGACGGGCATCGTGCACTTTACTTCGTGGCAGAGCTGTAAAGAGACCCTACGCTCCAGCTTTGAGTAGTTCTTTGGAGCTGTAGGTGCAGCAAACCCTGCTTGGGAGACACAGGCTCCTTGTCTGAGGGGCTGTCGGCTAACAACGGCCCTCTCAGGGCGCAGAGGGGCAGTTTGTGTTTCAGCCCAAGCGGCAGCGCCATAGAGCGATTTGCATGGTATCTAACGAGGCGTCCTTGCACATCCACTCTGATTGGCTGGTGTGAACGAATCGAGCCGCCAGGACTGCCCTGCAAATAGTGTTCGCTATTCAGCAGAGGTGTAAGGTTTCATATGGCTGGCCTCTCTCTCTCTCTCTCTCTCTCTCTCTCACACACACACACACTGCTGTGCAGTGGAGTACTGTATGTTGAACACAGCTTCATGGGCCATGTTATTTTGCCTTGTGATATTACTGTAACAAAGCTTTTTGTTAAGTACTGTACCCCAGGTAAAAAACAGATTTTTATCAGTGTCAGACTGTTTTCATTCCTTGTTTTTGTACACAGGGTGCATTACTTACCACTGCTGTAGTTCAAATGAAAATAAACTTTTGTTGAGATATTTAACATAATTAAAAACAACTGACATCACCTGAAATATGAAGAAGCTAGGTGCTGAAATGACAGGGAGTCAGTTTAAGGTCTGAAGGGTCTCCGAAGGCATTCCTGTGACTCAGGTAACTACTCATCCAGCCTTTACCTGCTTTGAATTAAAAAAAAAAAAAAAAAGTTACATTTTGAGCTGCTATAAAACCAGAATATAGATGTAAAGCACCCCCTCACTTGTCTTGGAGGCCTGTAGTGCCATTGTGGAAAGCCCTACCCTGAAGCTCTGCGCCCATGGTCTGACAGATGGGCATGCGGCTCACCCCTGAGCCTGTTACTCGCCGACCATTTGAGCTTGGCATCGCCCCTCGTGCTGGATGCTGGGAGCCCTGGGATGGGCTCACACCATTGCTCATAAATAACTTTAGAAATGCTAGAATTTCACTGTGTACCTGAATTAAAGTTTCTTTATGGGAGCTGCTTGCGGTGCTTTGACGATGGGGATGATGATGGTTATTTTAGCTGGTGTTTTTACCAAAAGCAGCTTGCATTTCTATCCATTTCCTTGAAGGGGGAACATGTTGTGTTGGCCTTCATAGCAATCTGACTTATTTTAGCTCATCTCTGTGGATAAACAGTAGTAACACGAGCTTCTCAGGCCCCCTGTGCATAATTTTATCTTCTCGATGAGCCCTCAGAGCCACAGTCCCGTGGTAGCTGTTTGGGATCTGAGTTTCTACAGGGGACTGGCTGTTTTGCATTGAAAATGGTCTCTCGGAAAGGGAGGATCCCTGTAGCGTTTGGGTTACAGACAGGTTTGCCTTTTACTATTGAAGCTTAGCATGCAAATAACAGGCTATCAAAGGCACAGCAGTGGTGTCTCCCTGCTTTAACCCTCAGGGCTGCAGCTCATTGGTCTTGACTCCTGTCAGTCAAAATCCCCTGCATGGAAATAGACCCTCTATTTGCCCCGCATGCAAGGGTAATTGGTTGTAACTTTTAAAATGGGCACCTCTGGCCTTCCTTGCCTGACGGGAGTCGTGGTCCTGGAGTCGTGGAGCTCGTGAGCCTTGCTGGCCTTTCAGAGGTGCAGCTGGGATCCAGTCCATGCTCATTCCTTTGATTTCTGATGTCAGTGTCCTTTGCAGTCAGGGCAGATGGCGCTCGGCTGAGAGTCTGCCGTACAGTAGCCCGTTTCATTTTGTGCAGGTGTCTCGCGTTTTACCCGAGTGATCAGTCCCTTTCTGGCTTGTAAAACATCAAAAAATGCAGCAAAGCCGATAATGAAGCCATGTTGTAATTTCATTCGACATTTATCCCCCCCCCCCCCCACCCCCCATTTTGATTTTCCCTCTGAACAGAAATAACAGATTTAAGAGACTGGCCTTTTTTTGACCAACATGTTGAGTTGGTTGACCTCGAAGTGGGCTTGGGCCTCAGTTGACAGGAGGTGAAGAAACATGAACTGCTTGTTGGATGAAATTAAACCACTCAGGCAGGCAAGGAGTGGGACTGCTTTCAGGCCAGGGGTTTTATGCCTAAGACCAGCCCGTTTTGTCTTCGTTCTGGGGAACTATGATAAATGATGCCACAGTTCGTTTTATCTAGATAATTTTTCAAGAAGCCCTGTCTGCTTTCGTTCTAGCATCCACCCTTAGCGAAACTTCCACTGATTAGGAATAGCAAGCAATTAGCTGTGGGCGCGCTCGGCGCTAAATGACAGGCGATCACACTGATACGCGTGCCTGCGTATTTGCACAGTAACTCTTCGCAGAGCAATCATGGTCTATTGTATGTGTGAACGCTTGTGAAAACTCACTGTGTAACATTCTGAAGCATTGTTGTAGAATTTTAAAGATGAAAATTATTTAGTTTCCAACCAGCTCAATTTCAAACTTTTCAAATTCTTTAGTTTCTGACCAGCACATCAGCTGAGTGGCCCATTGGGAATTCTCCTGATTGGTGCCTCTGAGCCTGGATTCATCCAACTTCTGTTGGCTGTTATCTAGTGGAAGAAGGTGAAAAGTGTGCTGGGCCCAAAGAAGGATGACAGAAGTATTGGAGATGCTCCAAGATTTTTGGAACTGCCATTTCCGATCCTAACAGTCATATTCAGAGTCACGATTGATGTGTATCTGGTAGGGCTGCAACGATTTGTCGACGTTGTCGACAAAAATCGATAATAGAAATAGTCAACAATGAATTCCATTGTCCTACCTGATTTTTATGCTTGGAGTATGATGGCAGATTTACCGCTCATCTATGAAGTCTGCTCACTCTTGGGTGGAACTCTGAGCTGGTGACTAGATTCCATTGTTGCCCCAGCTCTTTTAGCCTTTTTTGAAGTTTTGGGGGGGACATTTCTTTAGTTTTTCCCCCTTGACACCAGTAGTGAAAGTAACCAGCATCAATTTTTCCTTCCCCAAACACCACACAGACTTAGACAACACCCCCACCTACTCTGCCATCCTCTTAAATAACGCATGAAGGTTTTTGTGGTTTTTGGAGGAGGGGGGTTTGGCATCATTGTTGATGATGTAGATTCAGGAGGAGGAGAGCAGGAGGCTGAAATGAGCAGTGCAGCAGAGTAATCGGCCTCTCACTGGGGCCCTGAAGTTTGACAGACTGACATATGTGGTGAATCGCAGCGGCAGCCAGCCAGTCGGCCAGACTGATGGACAGTTCCTCCAGAGGTCAAAGAGCCCTCGTACAGCCTGTCGACCATCGCGCTCGATGCCAGGCGTGCTGAGTCTTTCAGAGAAAATTATTCTTAAGCTGTACAACCACCCAGCATCCACTGGGGATGCCCTGTCAGCCTTTGTGTGTGTGTGTGTGTGTGGGGGGGGGGGGTAACACTGAACGCTAAAGAGGTTCCCGTCTTCAATTTTATTATGTAACTCAAGGCTGGAAGAATTAGCATTTCACAGTCTTAGAGAATAGTTCACCTGTTTTTTTTGTTTTGGTGAATAAGATGTATATGTGGCATGTATAACTAAAAAATAGTATTGTACTAAAAAAAATAGCCTTTGAGCATATGTATATGGCATTAATGTTGTAACACTTCTTTTCTCTTACAGAAAATTCTTCAACTTCTGCCAGAGAAAATTAACAGTAGATGGCAGTTTCATAGTATAGGTAAGTCGTTTGGTGGTGGGAGGGTGGCTGTACACAGGAAATGGTTCCCACATGGATCATTGGATATATGCGTGACACGCAGACCTGAGCTGATGGTCTTCCATCAAGCTTAATCCCATTGGCTCAGAAGGTGCTGTCATTGGTCAAGCAGCCAGCCTGTCATCCCAGTTTGCTCAACAGCCACAAAGACTTCTGTGCACTGAAGGGACACCAGTAAGCGGCACTTAACGCACTCTCAGTACAGCGTTAAGGTATTCTTACTCCTGTTACAGTTGACATTTCCTCAGACCTTTAGCTAATGAGCTCTGAAGAGTACTTTTTTAATGAGGCTCCATGGGGCCGTCCCTCTGAGTGTAGTTCTTTCCTCCACCACTGTGTGGCGGAAACCCAGATTCAAGTGTCAGCTTGAGGTCCCCTGCCAGTTTGAGCCCTACTGGACCCCAAAACCTTAACCCCCCCCCCCTGAAATGTAACCCGGCGCCCTGCCAGTTTGCCACGCACGTCATTGAACAGTGTGCTACTGGCTGTATCCAGTGTTGGATCCAGGTTCACCAGCAGCGGCTGCCAAAGTGCCACATTATCTGGGGGGCGTGAAGCTGTGGGCCCAGGCTACGCTTGCTCCTATTGGTTCCCCTCCCCCCGTCGCACTTTCACGGCGTGGATTAGCACGGCGGTCGGTGTTTCCCTCACATGTGCTCAGAGGTGTGCTCCCCCTCCCCCCCCCTCAGCCACAGCGTCCTTCTAACCAGAAAAACCCCACAGGGGATGATTATTGGCATAACTAGGCTTAAACCGTTCTTGTCCAAAGAAAATAATTAGTTTCAGAGGAAAAAGGTAAATGAAAATGCAAATGAGGGTCTAATTTGAAATGCAAATTGCTAATTAAATTATGCGGCGCTCCATTTCAGGATCCTGAGCGGTAAAAACCTTGGAGGTAGTGATAACCTCTATTATCTCCTGTTTGTCAGCCAATCCCCCCTCCCCAACTATATAAGGCAGCAGGGCTCATTGTCTTACCGAAGGCATCTTATCCCCCTCATCTGCTCACAAACACAGTCCTTGTGGTCGTAATGCTACTTACTGTAAAGTCCAATTTGTGTCGAAATGTGTGGGTGGGTCAGTAGATGAAGAACCTTCTAGAATGGGAGCAGAGCAGTTTACCAGTCCGATGTCTCCTGCATAGTGACCTGTGACCAGGTGGTTCGGTTTATTCACTTATTTGCACCATGCAAAGGCAGTCGTACCTAAAATACTAAATTGTGATGTGGCCCATGAACCCGAAAGGCATGTGTGTTGCTCTATGGGGCAGAGGCAGTGATCAGACACGGGCATCCGCTTTGGCTTAGGACTCTTCACTCACTGCTGCCATTATGCTGCTTCTCTCTGCCGCTTCTCTCTCCTCCCGCTGAGCTTAGATCCTGGGTCAGGGGGATGCACTCCTACCTCCACGCTGTTTCCACACCATATATCTATTAATTCACTGGAAAAAAATGGCATTTTCCCTGCCTGCAGGCCAGTTAAATGTCCCTTTTTTACTCGCACCTAATAGGTCTTTTAACTGCACAAAAAGGGAATTTAACTTTTCATCGTAGCTTTGTGTTTTGAAAAACATGTTTGGCTCTTTTGACTCCTTTACAGGGACAGTTGTTCTGTATTCATGTACACAGCTTCCTGTTCCTGTTCTTACCTGCTTTCGTTTCTTACTCACAGGTTCTAATTTGAAGAAGCTTTTGCACACTGGCAACTCTTTTAAGGTAAACGATCACGCCACCTGCATCGCACATGCTAACACTGCAGGATTCGTGAGCAGACTCGCTCAGTTTTCCAGAAGATGCCAGTCAGCGATGTTATCGACAAAAACGAGCTTTTCTATACATTGTTTTAGTGGAAACCTGTCGGTGAATACCATTGCTTATCTGATAAGTCCTCTAGGCTTGGTCTCAGTGGGATGCATTTGGTTGAAATGAGATGCGGGTGCAAACGGCTGAAGACCAGTTCTGCTCTGTGCCGCAGGTCCGATGTGAAGGGATCCGCCTCTTCCTGCTGTGGCTGCAGGCCTTACAGAATAACTGCTCCGAAGAGCAGTACCTCATCTTCGCCTGTCTGGTGCCAGGCTTCCCCGCCGTGTCCTCATCACGTGGGCCCTGCACTCTGGACACCATTATCTACAACCCCTATTCCAACCCACCTGAGGGTGAGCTCTGAGCCAGGGTGGGCTGCTAAGGATCTGGTAGCTGCCAGCTATTGTGTTTCCAGAAGAGTAGGAGCACCTGCTGTAGAATACAAAAGATGGAAAGGAAAAATCCGAATTAGGCCTCGTGTGCTAAAAGGAAATCTGCGATGTGATTGGGGCGTCTTAGAACATTTGAAGAGGGGAATGGTTTAGATCAGGGCTATTCAATTCAGGCCGTCTATTCCAAATCCATGCGTGTTTTCAGGTCTCCCAGGTAGTTAGTTTAATAATTGCTGATTCTGATTGGTCAGAGGCTTCACACCTGGCTCACAGGTGAAGGAAGGCTGGAAAATCAGCAGGGCTCGTACCTTGAGGACCGTGAGTCGAATAGCCCTGGTTTAGATATTTGTATCTGGCTGTGTTGTCAGACACAAGAGTTGGGATGTGACACAATAACCAGGTGGTCGCTCTAAACCCATCTTGCAGCCAAGGTCGTCCCTGAGGAGATCACACCGCTTGTACCAGCGGTAGCCGGCGAGAAGCTGGTCGAGGACCAGACCTGCTACATCCTCCAGACGCTCCTCAAGTTCATGGTCCTGCAGGTGAGAGTGAGGCCGCGTGTCCCTTCTCCTTATCCATCTGCTCTGGAGAGCAGCTCCCCATTCTGTGTTTTTGGCTGTCCGTTACTCCACCTTTCCCCCTCCCTGCTCTTTTCGGTGCCTCTTTTAAGGCATCAAGCTTGGAATGGAAGAACAAGGAGAACCAAGACTCTGGGTTCAGGTTCCTCTTCAGCCTGTTCAGGAAGTACTACCTTCCACACCTGTTCCCGTCTTTCACGAAGTTCACCAACCTTTATAAGCCTCTGCTAGGTGAGAATCCGTCCCTTTGTTGAGATGAGCAGCCTTCTGTCGGCAGTGGAAGCATCCCGTCTGCAGTGTGCCGATTTAAAAAAGCCGTCAGATTTTGTTTGTATGTTTCGATGTGTTAAATCAGTTATTTGATAAAATCTTAACATTTTAACTGTAAAATGTGTGCCAGGTGTGTTTTTTAATCTGTCAAACTTTAATGTGTTCCCCAGCTTCACTGGCTAATTTGGCAGAAGCTGCCCAACCATTGCAACATTGTTCACAAAATGGTGCAAAACATAAATGTTACAAAAAAGACACAAATCTGAAGTGCCTGTCTAATATACTGGGGATTAATAAATCAATCAATGAATAAAATGAATTGTTCTCTCTCCCTTAGGCTATGAAGCATTAGCCTATTAATGTCATTTTTCATCATGAAATTTCAGTCCCTCTCTTGCTCTCACACCCCCGTGCCAGATCTGCCCCCCTTCAGACCGAAGCCCCTTTATGTTCCCGTGACGCGCAACAATGAGAGCACTTTCTGCACCCGGGACCAGTACCTGGCCCCCCGTGTGGCTTTTATCACCTGGCTGGTCACCTTCTTCCTGGAGAAGAAGTACATCAGCACAGCTGTGTCCAGCACTAAGAATGGAGGGGAGGTCCTTCCCAAGTTCATCCAGGTGAGTGGCCGCTTCTGACTGATCCTAACTGCTGGGATTGGCTGAAATCCATGCCTGTTACTTGTCACCCTGGAGCTATATTATAATAATTTTTTTCCCCCGAAGCCTTTCCTAAAAATCGGTGTACATGACAAATATTGTGCTGGTATAATTAAACATTGTGGTGCATATAATCATTTATAGTGCAGCAATAGCACACATGGTTTGTTTCTGCTTGAAGCTCTTCTGTTTTCTGTTCCTTTGGAATTAAGAAATAGTTTGTCCTGGAAAACAAATCTGAACAAATTCCTGAAGTTATCACACTTTAATGTTTAGTCACGAGATTCTGATAAGCACATTTTGTTTAGTGAAAGGTCACCTCCGTCATCAGTGCTCTCTTATCGCGTGACGCTCTGTAATGTGCACCGACCTGATGGGCGCTGGGCCGCCCGCTTTATTGGTTTCTATATTTGTGTGTGCATGTCCCTGCGTGTCCCTGCTTGTTTCTCCATCTGTCCGTCCCCTGTGTGTCTGTCACATGGCCTGGCTCATTCCTCCGTCGCGTGGGCAGACTGTAACCGCGGGCGGTACCGGCCAGGATAAAGAGAAGGAGAGGGCCCCGGAACCGGAGTCCAACGGGCCAGCGGAGCAGGAGAAGAGCCACTCCAACAGCAGCACGCTTTCGGACCGGAGGCCCAGCAACTCCAGCCTGTGCAGCATCGAGGAGGAACACCGCAGCGTCTACGACATGGTGTACTGCATCCTGCTCTCCACCCGCGACAACGTCAACTTCGTCAATGAAGTGTTTCATCAGGTGGGAGCTGCGTCCACCAGGGGTGGGGGGTCCCTTTTACCAGCTACCTGAGCTGAATGTCGCACCATCATAGTGCGCGGTCAGATAAGCACGTCAGGTGATCATTGCTGCATGAACATCTTTGATTTAAAAAAAGCACAGTAAGGAGTCATATAATGCAGCTTTAGCTTAAGTTTATGTCCATTATAAGTATTATCCACACATTTTGTTCTTTGATGAAGATTAAGATGTGCATCACAGGCAAACGGTTGTACCTGTCATGCATGTATATTTGAGAACAGTTAGCAGTTTTTAACTTGTGTTTTGCTGCCCCCTTGTGGATAGATCTTGTAATGAGTTTATAGTGAAATATTAATGTTGTTTACCAAGCCATGCTTTTAATATTGTGTTGTTCCTGGCAGCAGTATGAGGACTGTCTGTCTGTCTGTCTGCAGGCTTTCCTGCTGCCCTCCTGTGAGGCTTCGGCAACCCGGAAGGTGATAAAGGTGTACAGGAAATGGATCCTACAGGAGAAGCCGGCTTTCATGACTGAACCGGAGAAGGGCAGCCAGGACGAGGAGGGAGAGGATGAACTGGAGCAGCTGGCTGCTGAGACAGACGGCCCGCCGGAGCAGGTAGTGTTACGCTGGTCGCGTGCAAGGGCGTGACCTGCACACTCAGCACGGGTCACGTGCAGATCCGCACGCACCACCTGAGACCGCACGTCCTATTCTTCCCCAGACTTTGGAGAACCACGGGCACAAGCGTTCGTCCAGCTGGGGGCGCACTTCCTCCTTCAGTAACGCCATCAGCCGAGGCTTTCTCACAGCGGAGGGGAACAGTGAGGTGAAAGCTGGTATCCAGTCCACACTGCAGGTACCCCGGCCGCAGTGCCTCCCCCGTCCTTCACAGACTGACGCAGTGCTTAACATATAATCCACAGACTGTGCCTCCACCACCCCCTCAGCCCCCCCCCATGTGTAAATAACAGCTTTTTAAATTCAGATTTGACCTGGCGCCCAAATAATTTCCACTTATGGGCTCTTGTTCTCAAATCAGCACAACCAGCAAAGTGCTAATCAAGGTTGACCTTGTCCGTTCCTCTCAAGAGGTTTTGTTGTTGATGCTTGAAAGCTTTACTTGGGAATGAGGAATTAGTCCTTCCAGAGTCTTCTTGAATGGCAAACTCTTCTTGTGGTTTTCCCACTGAACTGATCAGATAAATGTGAATCAGGGAAGGTCACGTTCCAGGAAGAACTTCAGTCAGGAACGAATGTGTGAATAATAATGATAAGTAAATGAATGTGTGACTCTGCTGGCGGTGTCTGGGTGGGATGGGAGTTCCCCAGCGTTCTGGGCATCAGCGTCTGTTGTTGCAGGTGTTCCTGACAAACTCGGCCAATGTGTTTCTCCTGGAGCCCTGCCATGATGTTCCCAGGCTGGTGGAGGATCAGGTGGAGGTGTGTAAGGCTGTCCTCAACATCTACAGGCGTATGATCATGGAGCACACCATGAACAGGAGGACCTGGTGAGTCTGCCCACACCCTCCTTTGCCCCTTGGACCTTTTTATGATAATTATAAAGGAACGCTTTTCTCCTGTGTAACTGGGAAATATCCGTGGCTGCATTAAAAATAAGAATGTAAAACAAAACCCCAAATGTATTTTTCAGTCGTTTTAGTTCACGAAAGTCTTTTTCTGTTTCTCTGTAAAAAATGTTCTCTGTAAATTTCATCGGGTGGATTATTAGCTTTGTGTGCGTGGAAAATGCTTCATCAATCACACAACCGGAGTCTGTGCCAAAACTAGGTCATTTATTTCTCTCTGCTGTGTGGGTCTAAGCGGTGGATGTCTGTGTAGGAGAAGAATAGTTTGTGGTGGAGTTTGTCAGCGTCCTTATTAGGCGGCGCGTCCTGCGTAGCTCATGTCTGACTATTTTCAGGCTCTAATTTACAAGTGCCTTAGAAACGACACGAGCCGAGTGACACGTGTGATGCAGGGGATTCTGACGTGGGGGGGGTGGGGGGTGGGTTGTCTCTGCAGGGAGCAGATGCTGCAGGTCCTGCTCAGGATAACGGAGGCGGTGATGAAGCAACCGACGGAGAGCCAGAAGAAGGACGCCTTTGCCGAGAGCCTGGCGGCGATCCTCTTCCGAGTGAGTTACACGCTGGTGGGGAAGGTGGGCATGAGCTGGTGCAGCATCAGCAAAAGACGCAAGCTTGTTGGCGTCATGGGAAAGTGTCATAGTGTCTCTGACATGGAGATTGATGCTGTATTACATAGACTAGCATACCGTTATAGGTCCCTGTTTCTTTCTCGTATATTATTTCGGAACCATCTCTGACAGACATCAGGCTAGCTTGGCCGGGTTGTGTTGGGTTTGCCCTGCCTTACCCCCACAGCCGAGATAAATGCTGCCATTCGGATGGCATGCTGTATTTTGAGCCATGTGGGCGTGTTCCCTGTGTCACCCAGACGATCATCGTAGCATGGGTGCGGGCCAACCTGAGCGTCTTCATCTCCCGGGAGCTGTGGGACGAGCTGCTGGCGGTGCTGTCCTCGCTCACGGACCGTGAGGAGTTGGTGGCCGAGTGGGGCAACATCATGGACTCGCTGACAGCCGTACTGGCCCGCACCGTCTACGGCCTGGACATGAACAACCTGCCGCTGGACCGGCTCAGTGAGCAGAAGGAGAAGAAGCAGAGGTGGCGAGGTACAGCCATACCCCCCTCGCCCCCCCAGCAGGGCGGTTTGTGTGTGTGCGTATATATTACACTGCAGGTTCTTAGTGGGTACCCCAGCAGGGCTGTGTGTGTGCATGCGTAAGAATGGATGGTCCCCACAATGAGGAGTACAGGTCTATGTGAGTGTGTGTAATAGAGAATTCCACTCATACTGAAATCATTCCAGGCTGTAGTGAAGCTAGAAACCTGGATGTCAGCGTTGGACCTTGATTACATCGCTTCCTGTTAACATTGCTAATATATGGTTTTACATTGCTAACTGCTTTGTAGGCATTAATGTGCCAATTAATTCACCGTGTCTCTGTTCTTTGTGTGTGTGTGCGCTGGAGTCACAGGGGTACCACAGGATTCCCAGAAGTCCGCCGCCGCTGGGCGCTCCTTCTCACTGAGCTGGAAGAATCAGGGGGGCGCAGGGGTGCAGGAGCCCATGAGGTCCCGCAGCGCCACCACCTCCGGGGCTCCGGGGGTGGAAAAGGCTCGCAACAGCGTCCGGCAGAAGGCCACAGGTCAGCCCTCCGAGAGCCGCGGCCCTCGCTCCATCCGAGGATAAGCATCCTGGTTTATGAGTCTCTCCATGTGTCTTGACGTCCACAATTAACCATGTTCAAGAGAACGTGTGCCTGCAAACTACAGCTGCAGAGTTGGCTTGCTAGGATCTTAACGGCACATTCCTATCAAAATGACAATTCTCCTTTATAGACAGAGAGCTCTGTATTTATATGAATGTAGGATGCGTGTAGCGTGCTTCGAAATTTGTCCAGATCACGGCATTATTGAAGTTTATTAAATCATGTAGCCTGGCTTATCGCACCATTGCCAGTGCCTAACCCGTCACAGTCACGTCTTTGAAGTGATGTCCTGCGGTGCTCACATTTTTGATGTTTAATTTCTCCTGATATTTCCTGATATCTCATTGGGATGACACCTTTTTGTCCAGCATTAATTCCTGTTTGGATGATGCGCCTTCTGGCAGGAATCGCGTCCACCCAATCATCAAGGCACAGAGAGCAGGCCGCGCTCTGACACAGTGCCTTTCGTCTAAGTCTTTATTGCAGTGAGGGGGCTCCTGGTGTACTGAACCCTGAGCACAAAGGCAGACAGATGGCCCCCGTCGTCACCTGCGAGCAGGGAAAATGTTTTGTTCCGTGGGCCCTGTTTTGTGTGACTCTCACCCCACCTTGTAAGCCAGATGTTTTTAGGCTCAGAAAATGGGTCAAAGAGACATCTAATGCCTTAATCTACCACGCCGGACATCCCCGCTCACCTTACCACTCCCAGTTCATTCACTCTGGTGCATTTTTTTCATTAAATAAATGTGTTGCCCATAAGCCACCTGCAGGTGGCGCCAGTGCATCCTCCCCTTCAGTTGTTTGCTGATAGCTTCTATGTAACAGGAGCTTGTTGAGTAGGGACATAAGTAACCTGGCTGTAAGCTCCACCCCTCTGAAACCCCATCAGTTACTGCCCCCTGCGGGTCCCTCTCCGCATCTCACGTGTCGAACTTCAGACGAGCCGATATCCCCTTTCATCTAAAAAGCCCAGACATCAATTACATGGCTGTTTTAATCGTTTAACTAAGAAAGTAATTAATGCTTATTAAAATGTATTCATCAGAAAACCTAGCTAGCTAGTTACACAGTGGCAAACAAAAACATGTAGTAATTAATCATTTTTAAAAAACAGCACTCTTCTTCCACAATGTCCTGTACATTGTCCTAGATTTTGTGGTTGCATAAAATGGCTAAGTGCAATGTATTTGTGATGTAATGCATGTGTATTACTGTCTGTAGTCTGTACATCATCACTTAATTGAATGCAAAGTGATCTGTAACAAATTGAGGTATGGTGTACATATTTTTTTCTCATTAATGCTTTGACAAAAATAACTGGTTTCAAAGACATTTAAAATGCAGGCCTTTCTCCTGTTTGTATAAATGTGCAGTGTGGTATAATACACACCCCAAATATTAGGGCAGAGTGCAATTATAGTAGACTGCGCTGTGATTGAAACGACTTAGTGGTTTGTAATGAAAGGCCCGCCTGCGCCGTACATGTAGCAGGCCACCAAGTCAGGCCGCCATGTTATCACTGACACCGAGCCCCTTCTCAGTCCTGTACACATGATGGAAAATAGATTGAACTTTTATTCAAATGCATTAAACCCAACTTGTCGCATAAATGAGGCTGATACATATTATAAATCCAGATAATTGTTCTCAAAGGACTTTCTTACGGAAGGGGATAGAAAAAATTGGGGCAGCGAATATCGAGCAACAATATAATTGCATTCCAGGTCTGTGACCTTAGGAAAATCAATTTAAATGAAAATGAGCTGGAATAGCTCTGCCTTGTATTTTAGAACTAATGATTTCTTACGGTTCCCCTGTCTGTGATGTTATTGATTTTATTTTTATTTTTTTCTTTCTCCTGTGTGTGTTCCTCTCTCGCTCCTTTTTCTTGGAAGCTAAGCGAAGCCAGTCTATCAGCAACTGTGTCCATCTTTACGAGGCTTTGCCTACTGCTAAAAGCGTGCCTGTTCTTCACACTGTGAGCTCTCTCTTGCCTGGTATCTCTTCCACCTCTTGCTCTCACAAACTCTCAGGTAAAGCCCACACAGAGCTTTCTTTTACTGTCTTTCTTTTTACTGCCTGTGTGTATGCGTGTGTGTGTTTGGTGTCTCAGTTGAGGTCCTCTCACCCTGATGGGGTATAAGTTTGTAATTTGATGTGATTCTGGAAATGGGATTCATTCACTATTTTTGAATCTGAGGCTGAAATTGTAAGTGGGGCAAGAATACTGAAATTGTAGGGAACTCGCATGGATATGTAGGCGGGGTAGAGAGTATGATGCTATGGAGAGTGTGGGTGGGGCCCGGGGCAGTGTAACACTGAAGTGAATGTGTGGGCAGAGCCAGGGGCAGTGTAACACTGAAGTGAATGTGTGGGCGGGGCCCGAGCCAGTGTAACGCTGAAGTGAATGTGTGGGCGGGGCCCAGGGCAGTGTAACGCTGAAGTGAATGTGTGGGCGGGGCCCAGGGCAGTGTAACACTGAAGTGAATGTGTGGGCGGGGCCCGAGCCAGTGTAACACTGAAGTGAATGTGTGGGCAGAGCCAGGGGCAGTGTAACACTGAAGTGAATGTGTGGGCAGGGCCCGGGGCAGTGTAACGCTGAAGTGAATGTGTGGGCGGGGCCTGGGGCAGTGTAACGCTGAAGTGAATGTGTGGGCGGGGCCCGGGGCAGTGTAACGCTGAAGTGAATGTGTGGGCGGGGTCAAGTGCAGTGATACCAGGGCTCGATGCTTAGTTCACCTTTGCCCTTACAGATGTGGAGGAGGGCCAGCTGCCAGAGAGTGGGGGGGATGGGGAGTCTGGTGACGGGGAGAGCCCCCTGCCCCGAAGCAGCAGTACCTCTGACATCACACAGTCGACAGGGGATGGCTTTCATGTCACACAATGTAAGTGCCAGAAAGGGGGTGCACTACAGTCAACACTCAGTTTAATGCCAGGAACAAGCACTGCACTGCACACCCTCAGAATACACCACATACCCAGTGCTGGTGAAATCATTGGCTAAATACCAGAAAATTGGTCACAAGACTTTGCTAAGTCCATTGCTCACAGTTACAGTGAGGTTTTGCTGCCTCAGATGTAATAACAGCGCGTCTCCACTATGGTTCCACTTATCAGTGTACAAACACTGTCTCAGTGTGACCTCTTTCCACTCCTGTCTGAATCTCAGGTCAGAAGAAGGAGTGCTCTCTGTCTGCTGGGAGCGGGGACTGCCAGGCGGCGGCATCTGATGGCGGGCTCACTGGGAGGAAGGGCAGCGAGCTGCCGACGGTGAGCGGCCACCGCGCTTCATGTCACACGGTTGTGCAGTGGAGGGGGGGTCTGCATCACTGCCCTGGGTCCAGTGTCACTCTCGCTCCCCTAACACCATTAGCACAGACAGCAGCATGTTAATCAACTGCGGCTTGGATCTGTGAGAATTCTTCAGTTCACAAAGGTAGCTTCTCAGGTCCTTGTGTATGTTTACGGCACCGAGTTTCATTCGACCTTCATATGGAATATGGGAACCCCAAAGTCTTAGTGGGACGTCTCATTGGACAGTTTACATTTGCATGTATTTTATTTAGCCAGTGCTTTTGCCCAAGGCGATGTTGGAAGTGAGCCCAGTGGCACATTACGAACATACAGCTATCAAGGAGTAACATTAAGAGCATTCAAGGAACAGGCAACTAGAGGTGTTCCTGGAACAAATGGGATTATAAAATAAGTTTTGTTTTTCCTGTTTTTAAAGTATTATTTCTTCCGTGTAGTGTGTTGTGTAAATACTCTGTTCGTTGGTTGCATGACTTTAATCGCTTGTCCTTCCCGGGCTATCAGATCTTCATCAGGCGGAGCAGCAGCCCCGCGGAGCTGGAATGCACAGGAGACGGGTCTATGGGGGGAGGACGGGCTAAACTACGAGAGAAAAGTATGAAATCGCCCTCACCCGTCCCTACGCCGGCGACTTCACTAGCTTCATCATTTTTGCCTGTCCGATGGACTTTGCGTGTCTCTTCCCTGCGTCCAGGCGAAAGTGTCAGCAGCGAAACTTCCAACGGTTACCTGAACGACCCCGACGTCTGTCTGTCATGGCAGACTTTTGAGGAGGAGTCGGAGCCCCCATCGCCCCACGACGTGGGCATCGATCCCGACCCACAGAGGAGCCTCTCTGAGGCGCTGGCAGGTACCCGGGTGACCCACCCCACAGCCTGACCTGCCCGTTCCCTGGCGAGGTGGAGCTCTGTTGATATTCATTGCTTGGTGCAAATGAGATGAAGGCACGTCTTGAAAAGGGAAGATTTTATGGTGTCCAGGCCCTGGGAGGGGTAGTAGCTCGTGGGCGTCTGAATGTGGGTAATGGTGGCTTAGATGTAGAGATGAGGAGGCCCGTTCGGCAGAGGCCAGCCGTGTTTATCTGCGGATTTACTGGTACAGTACCATGAGTCAGACGGTCAGTGCCTTGGTGGAGTTCAGAAGCATTGAAAAACGACGCTGTTCTACCTTTCAAAACCATTACTCAAGTGTCCAAACACCGTCCTTTGAAGAAGAGGAATCGGTGTTTACAAAATTTGGAAAACTTAAAGGACTACTAATGGAAAGTGGTTTATACTCCAATACCAATGATCAGTGATCTGAAGGAGGATGCAAACTATCATGAAGTTTCCCTCCTATCACATGCCAGGCAGATCATGCCAAAGAGGTTTCAATGGAGATTATAACCTTGCATAGAAAGAGAATTGCCTCTATTCAGAAAAGGCTGAGTCAACGTTGCCGACTTACGATGGATAACGGAGAAACCCAAGGAAGGCCAGGAGGAGGGCAGCGTGAGTAAAACACTGATTACAGCAAAGCCTTCAATTGTGTTGACTATGTCAAGCTATGGAATGTTCTGAAGAACTTGGGTGTTTCAGGGCATCTTATTGTCCTTAAAGATCGACAGAGAATTTGCTGGTAGGATGGTAAATGAGGAAATGGTTTGGCAGATAGACCAAGATGGGTCCTGTCTCTATACCTGTTAAACATATAACAGAAGCTGGATGTGAAGAAGGCAAATGCAGGGCAAGATTGAAGGAAGAAATATCAACAGTCATCTGTAAGCTAAGGACTGCACTCTCCGTGGGAAGACAAAGGAAAGGAAAGTTAGAGAACAGAGGGAAGGGACCGCAAATCAAGAATATTAAAGATCTTAAGCTAATTTCAGTGCTCATGGTGAGAACATAGAGGTTATAAATGGCTGCTGCCTCTGGAAGCATCAACAACATTGGATTCAGCAGTTGGTAGATATATGGCTGATCGGCTGTTGTGAAGTTTTTGCTTGGGGGAGTTTTACTTACACAAAAATGTTCTGAGGGCTGAAAGAAAATTGATTGGTACAGAGAGATACTAGGAACTGACGGGGGGGGGCTGTGCAGTTACCTTTTGGTAGCGTTTCTTAACCTGATCCTTGGAAACCCACAGACTGTTCATGTTGTTGCTCCCTCCCCACTCCCTGGCAGACAGCTGGCAGGGAGCAAAAATGTGGATCGTCTGGGTCCCCGAGGACCGGATTGGGAAACACTGCCTTAGAGGAAAAGTGGATGGATGGATGGATGGATGGATGGATGGAGTGTGTGTTTGTGCTGCTTGGTAGCTTGCGGGCTGAATCATAAATCCTCTGCGCAGGGACAGGGAGGAATACTGATGTGCCGCCGTTAACTTAAATGTGTTTGAAGAGACGTGTTTCATGGCCAAATGTTAAATGGCTGATAGGAACCGCAGTGACGGTGTGTGGGAGGCGATCCGAGGTCTTTCAGCGTTTGGGTACCAAGAACAAGAGGAGGGTAAGATGCAGAAAGGCGGCTTGGACCGGCGCCGTGCACTGGCCTGGCTAAGGTGCTCTCTGTTCCCCCTTGAGATGCGAGCAGCCCACGCTCCCTGCTTTGTGAATCCTCCCCCCCGATTGGCCCCCACAGAAAAGCTCAGACAGCACAGGCACAGGAAGGTGCGGATGTAGCTTCCTAGTGGGGGGTGTATTCTCCTACTCTCACGACTGAAGCCCTCACCTGCCTTACTGGAATCGATACTGGGACATTCTATGCTGTTTATGCTCAGCGACCACCCATCTGCCTCATCCATGGCTCCTGTTACCTCTCAGCCCCCTGACTACCTAAGAGTCCCCCCCACCTGAAAGGCCGGCGTTCATCACGGGGAGCGCCTTGCCCAGTGGCCCGTGGGTTTGCTCAGGAGGCCCTTCTCCCTCTGAGAGGTTTACACAGCTGGACACGCTCGCCAGCCCCTTCAGGTCACGTTTACGTGCGGCAGCTCGGCTGCCTCTGACTCGAGGCGGATTCATACAGCCGCCACCTCCACTGGAGCCATTAAGGGTTAAGTGCCTTCCGCTAGGCCGCTCAATGGCGCCCCCTAGCACTTCAGCTGCCTGCTCCCTGGTTATGGGCATCATCCTGCATGGCTGCTGTAGGTGCCCCACTGGGTCACAATCCCTGGGCTTTAACTGCTACGCCCTCTGCAGGATTTCATTATTTAATTTTCTTGTGATTACAACGAGATCCAGTTTAGCGCACATTAGTATTGTTGGTTTCCTCCTGCATCTGTGAGTGTCCTCTCACTTGTTAATGCTGAAGCAATGACTCTTGGTTGCTGGCACGATGACCTCATATATCGAGTTGGTTTGTACTGTACAACGTGGGCTTCAATGTGGGGACTCCCAGAGTCCTGTAATCGTTGTGTGGCATCCGCGTGCCCATTCATCTATTCATTGTGAATATATGGCCATCGTGTTGGTGTTGTGACCTGTTCCTGTCTGGCACTGCCATCTCTCCCTGTTCCAGGTCCCGAGTATGCCTTCCCTCCCCAGCCCGCTTCCCTGCCCCGCCCCCAGCACAGCCTCCCCCCCCTGGAAGACACCATGCACCAGTCTGTGTTGCACATGGAGGATCTGGGTACCTTCCCCCCGCCCCTTCCACTCTCCCCCATACCATGCTGCTTGGTTGCCAGTGTCCCGGCGATAGGGCCGTTTATCGCTCTCCCGCTTCCTCCCAGCTCTTCTTGCCCAGTTAGCTTAGCTCTCTGTTTTGCTTCACACGCCAAAATTCACGTGCTCTGCATGTCTTCGCTTCTCTCCTCCGCTGCGTTTCTCACTCCCTAGCACTGTCGTCTTTCTGCCTGTCAGCATTCTTTTCAGTGTCTCAGTAAACAAACGTGCAGTTCTCTTCTGAATGGCAGGAGTGTTAATCGGGGTAGTTTCAGCTTGCGTGACATTCTCATACCATTTTCGTATCATTTAATGTGCAAAGGTACCGCCCCCCTCAAGCTTCCTATTGGCTGACCTTTACAGTGCCCCTCCTCCTGACCTTTTATAGGTACAATAACCGAGCATCTACAAAGAGGGTGTCTGATTGATGGTCACAAATTAAAGTGCCTTATAGTCCATTTTTTAGTAATTGATTAGAAATCGCAGACATGTGCATTACGGTATGTGATCGATGTGGATTGGTAGCATGGGATCGGTCAGGGGGGCCGTCACATGAATCCTTTCTCACGCTGACGCAACCATCCTGTCGGCTCCACAGACAGCAGCGAGTGCCTGACCGACGACATCAGCATCATCGCCGGGGGCAGCCTCACCGGCTGGCACGCCGACTCCGCCGCCGTGCTCTGGAGGAGGATTCTGGGAATCCTGGGCGACGTCAACAGCATCCGTAACCCTCAAATACATGCCAAAGTGTTCCTGTATCTGCACGAGCTCTGGCACAAACTGGCAAAGGTAATCCTCTGCCCAGCACACACGGGATGCTTCTGGGTGTCATTCTCATTACATTTTTCAATTTGGTTTCAGAAAATTAATTTTTTAAATGGCTGTTGATTTTGTTAAAATAAGTGGTGCATGTGTATTTGTTCTTGATAAACTTTGGAGACTTGGAAGCTGGTGTCAGAAAGACTAAATGTATATGCTGCTGAACAGTGCATTGTTTTTGGATGATTGGACCCAAAAATCAGTCCAGTGCTATTTATTGTCTGCAGAGAAACTCCACATAACAGCAAAGTGTCGGTAATGGGTCAGTGTGAGCTTGAGCTAGTCTGTTAAGGCTGTAAGACCTTGTGCAGCACTACAGTAAGTCAGAATGGGAAAAGGCAGGGTCCTGATTGTTGTGTGGTGGAGATGGACCCTCAAGGGACCGGTGCCAGAGGGCAGGGGCAGTGAAGTGTGGCTGACGGCCCCTGTGTTTGCAGATCCGGGATAACCTGGGCATCAGCGTGGACAATCAGTCCTCGCCGCCGCGGCCGCCCCTCATCCCGCCCCTCAGGATGTTTGCCTCTTGGCTGTTCAAGGTGAGAGGACCCCCAGTTTCCCGGTTAACCCCCCCCCCCCCCACCCATGCATTCCAGAGTCCCCGCTGGCACGTGTGCCACAGCGCCCCCTGGCTTTTCATGCCCCCTCGTCGTCATTTTTCACACTCCCTCTGCCATTTTAGCGCCTGTGTTTTTCACACTCTTTCGTGACTTTTGTTACCGCTTGCCGAGTTTTTCACACCTTGCGTTTCTGTTGGCCCCCATTTTGCCAACAAACATTTTCGGGTGTTTTTTATTTATTTAGTTTTTCTTTTCTTTCTCCTGCATACTACGTCTTGAGCTGCAGGGTCAATCCGTGTTGGCAGCTCTTTGCTGTTCTGTGCTGTGGAGATATTAACTGTATCCTCTTCGTTTTCTGTGACCTTTAAAGATTCCTCGTAGGGCTTCTTTTTCTGTGGGTTGGGGGTTTTTTGCCAATTTCGTTTGTGCTGAGTGAGAGCCTTCTATCCCTCCACAACCCCAGGCCACCACCCTGCCACCTGAGTACAAGGCCGGCAAGCTGCAGGCGTACAAGTTAATCTGCGAGATGATGACCAAGCACCAGGATGTCCTGCCTAACAGCGACTTCCTGGTGCACTTCTACCACGTCATGCACCAGGGCTTCAACAGCCAGGATCAGGTGAGCCGCAGAGGATGTGCCGTGTGACATCTGCTTTGCTAAAGATATTTCAAATCTGATATCACAGAGTAGCGCGCATTTCTAATGGTAAATGACATATCAAGCTGCAAAATAGGCCCAGGTATATGAACAAGGGTTCCCAGCAGGTGGGTAAACATCATATTACTTGATACAGACTTGAGTGAAATATTGTAGAGGTGTAGTTCAGGCCAGTGAACACCAGGTGGCGGTATGGTACCACTGACCAGGTAGTGGCGTGTTTTGTCGTTGTTGGTCCAGGCATGAGCTGTAAAGCCCTGAGCAACTGTACAGGTGTACCTGTTATTATTTTGCATTCATCTTTCTTTAACAAGAAGTGCCCTTTTGTTTATGTTAATATGCATTTTCGTATTTTTATGTTTAACAGTTAAATAAATTGGACTTTGTGACAGGCCCTGTGCTGCTCTCACAGATATATCCATATGCTTGGATGTTGCTCTCCCTCGTGTTCATATTTATTCCGCATTGATTTCAAGTTGTCAGTTAAAGGAAAAGAAAATTCCCTGCTCACTCGTTTTCGTCTTCTCTCTGTGCCCGAGGCTTTCTTCATATTTTTAGCACAAAAGGAAAGAAAACGTGACTAACTTTATGTACATCGGACAAAGCCGCCAGCCGAGTGCCCCATCTCTGTGAGAAATGCATATCAATCATCAGAACAGCATTAACTCATAAAGAAAAACACAGTAATGTGACATTGATTGGGCGTAATCTGCCCATTTCGCCTCCGGCCATTTTTTTGCGATTTCCGACCAGTTAGCAGCCCTGGGTAATGCTGGGGCCTTTGTTGCGGGATCAGCATTGAGTAGTGGTATATCCAGGATGAGAGTACTGTAACGTCGCCCTGTCGCTTCCACGGCGTTCGCGACCCTCAGCTTTTGTTCGTCCCGATCAATAGCTGGTGAGAGAATCTAAGTCGAGGCTGTTATAAATGTAAAATGGAAAACTACAGATGCTGGCTGTGTTAAGCGTATTCACCGTTAACAGCATGAGTGTCTAACGGCGTGCAGGTTGCTTCAGCTGCATAATTTATGGCTGAGTGCTTATTGTAAAGGGGGTTTGGTAAAGTAAAAACCTCTGAAATATAAGAGGAGCCTAATTTGGTTTGTTTCTCGTTATGAAGGTATTTGCGTTTCCATCTGCCTGTTACTGCTAAGTGGGGCCCCAGTTGTTTGCAAGGAAGGGAGCGCATGTGTCTGAGAATGGGGCGAGCAGAAGGCCATCCCAGCACGACTGCAATGGCCCCCGCCACATACAGGAGCGAAGGGGGGGGGGAGCAGCGGGGAAGCAGCGGGCATCGGAGGTCTCTCTCTGGTCAGGCGTGGGAGCCAGCAGGCCCGTCGGCCGTGGCCCGCCAGCTCTCGCCTCGTTAGCGTGGGCAGGCCTCCCGTGGCCCCCCAGATCTGCCCGGGCCCCTGGCGACCCCGTCTGTCACCACGTGTCGTCTTCATCCCCCAGAGCAGGCCTAACCCCCGCCCCCCCCCCAATTTAACGCTGGTGGCACGTTTTGGCCCGGGGCGATTTTGTTGTGACACACCCCCCCCCCCCCCCCCCCCCCCCCCCCTCCCACCCCGCACCCGGCCCCCCTCGCTC
>JAABNY020000025.1:23245309-23255369 GCA_015164015.2 Brevimyrus niger | reverse complement strand
CATCAGTGAAAAACAAAAAAAAAAATCGCGCCGGCCCTGTTGTGTACAAACCCCCCTTTTTTTGTTTTTTATTTCCTCATCCCCTTCCCCCCCCCCCCCCCCCCCAAGTATGGGAATAAGGTTGTGGCCCACCTGGCGTGTGACCTGTTTCAGCTACTGATCTACCACTGGAGGCAGCTGCAGCAGTACGAGCACTCCCTCCCCAAGAGAATCACCGAGGTACGCATGCAGGCCCTCTTCTCAGGAATGCCCAGCACTCTCTTTTTTTTTCCCAGCATGCCTCAGCTCTAATATCCCCCTTTTCAGATTTTCGTGGCCACGATAGCGTTCCTTTTGCCGAGCGCGGAGCACTCAACGGTGGAGGCTGATAAAAAGGTAAAAAAAAAAAAATAAATAACACAGCACAACAAACCAAAAAATGACAGGGTTATTTTATAGCATTGCTTCCCTCATTTGCCGAGTGCATTTGTAGTGGAATTCAGTGGTGGGTCTTACCGCCCCACCCCCCCCACTACTGCCGGCTGGCTATTTTTGCCAGGCTTGTTGTGGTGAGGGACAGGCACGCGGCGCGTGCTGGTGCGGCTAATGGATGGGCTCTTCCCCCTCTCCCCACTCTTCCTCTCCCAGCTAATGGTGTCCCTGCTCCTCTGCCTGTTGGACTGGTGCATGGCCCTCCCCCTGAGCACGCTGTTGGAACCCATTACCATGCCGCTCCTGGATGACCCATCCTCGCAGAGCACGCCGCTGCTCGACTACATCTACAGGGTGGGTGTCGCCGGGCTCTGGGGGGCGTCGGTGGTCCTGCCCAGCCAGCCGCGCATGTGTGTTTGGCGTCCGATACTCCTGATCCCACGCGGCTCGAATCCGCCATAACCGTTCAATCCATGCAGGGAGCAGAAATGTACAAATACTTTATGGGTTCCACTGAAATAAGGTAGCTGATTACGACAAAGATCTCCATGTTGATGCTTCCGTCTCCCACTCTTACCAGGGTGGGGAAGCAATAAAAAAGGCCAATAGAATGTTGGGTTATATCTCTAGGTGAGTGGAGAGTCAAGGGAGGTGATGTTACAGTTATATAATTTTTTGGTAAGACCCCACCTAGAATATTGTGTACAGGTTTGGTCAACATACCTTAAGAAGGACATTGCCGCTTTAGAAAAGGTGCAACGTAAGGCTACGATTCTAATGATTCTTGGCCTTAGAGGAACGTCTTATGAGGAGAGGTTAGCTGAGCTGAATCTGTTTAGCCTTGAGCAAAGGAGACTAAGGGTGGACAGGATCCAGGTCTATAAGATTCTAACTGGTTTGGATGCTGTTCAGCCAAATGGCTATTTCAATATTAGTTTAAATACTAGAACTCGTTGCCATAAGTGGAAATTAGTGGAAGAACATTTTAAAACAACTTTGAGGAAGCACTTCTTTACACAGTGTGTAGTTAGAGTGTGGAATAGTCTTCCTGCTAGTGTAGCACAAGCTAAAACCCTGGGTTCCTTTAAATCAGAGGTAGATAAGATTTTAACAACTCTGAGCTATTTAGTTAAGTTCTCCCCAAATGAGCTTGATGGACCAAATGGCCTCCTCTCGTTTGTAAATTTCTTATGTTCTAATCCGTGTGTCTCTCTAACGGAGCATTTTGACATGTCGATGTTAGATTATTGTAAACGAGGGCTTGAGGGACCAACAGTGGCTCCGCACGTGACGCCAGACGGCCCAAAACCTCCTCTCAGCGTGCTCAACAAGGCAGGCTGCTTCTTCAAGCCGCTCTTTACCATCGGACGGGAGCTTCATTCCCTCAGGAGAGACGGACTTGGCCAATTTTACAGGCACTCGTGCCAAATTATCAGTGGTCAAGAAGCCAAAAGCCCCGGGCAGCCGAGGCCGTAATTACCTACGTAATTTATTAGAACTCATTAAGCAAAGAGAGTAAACACTGCAGCAGAGATTCTGACAGTTGCTCTGAACTTTAGCCTTGAAGGTCGAAGCTGAAGAGAGAACATTCTGGTTTCCCTGCTCAGGACAGGGGCAGCTGTGCAACGCAGCCCACAGTGGCATGGCAAACAGCGGCTCACATGCTACATGTGATGAATCAAGCTCCACACGCATGCGATCACGTCAGGTGGAAGCTTTCATCCAGGCCCTGGGAAATGTGTTCAGGATAATATCCATAGGACAGTCTCCTTCGCAGTGAGCTGGCATGAATGTTAAATGATTTGTGTATGTGTTGGGGGGGGGGGGGGGTAATTATATTCAGCTTCAGTAAGGAAACACTTTTTTTTTTTTTTTTTTTTACCTCGGACTCAGAATGGTATATTTAAAAGCCATTGGATTGAATCGGTTCTCGCTTTAAGGCAAATGTGCCAGCAGACATTCGAGGGCTCGTCCATCCCGGCCTGTCACGTGACTGTCTGTTGCTATGCGCAGCCAAAGCTGCCCAGTCACCAAGCAGGCGCCGGCCGGCTTGAACTTCCTATCGCCCCCCGAAGACCATGGGGCACTCACGGACGTCGCAAGTCGATTTGCATGGAGGACCGTTTCCACCATGAATCATCATCATTGCCCAGCAACGGCGTCACAACGGCATTCGAGGTTCCAGTGTCAGTGGGGCAAACTCGAGCGATGAGGAGTCGCCCCCCAACCTGCCCGCCACGATTGTCAGATGGTGGGAGTTTAAGGACACCAGTCTCACCAGTCACGGTTGTGTGGGCCGCATGCTGGCGTCCGCTCAGTCGCGCCTGAAACCGCACGTCTTCGCCCCCATGTTTGACAGCGAGAGGCTCCATCCGGTCGCCCGTGTGGCGGGGGTGGGGGGGGGGAGCCGGCACAGATGCCTCGGTAAGCCGCACAGAAGCCGGTGGATCAGTGCTCCTCGCGCTGTTTGCTGAGGGATGAACTTTACACAGCTCAGCTGCTCGCCCTGCGCCTCCCGGGATGGCTAATTACAGGCTGCCGCGCTAAGCTGGGGCTCGCCGCTGCGCCGCAGCAGAGGCTAATGAAGTCCGGGAGGAGGCGCAGGCCGGGGCGTCAGCGCCGAGTGCGGCCGCTGCTTTCATCCGAAACGGGGCGTCACTGCACCGTTTCCTGCAAGCGGGTCTTTCGCCGGAGCTATTTCGGCGTCGGCCTCGCGCTTAAGGGTATGACGGCAGGGCCCCTTGGAGGATCAAAGCGGACAGCTTTCGACTTACAAGCCCACATCTTCCACAGAGGTGGAACCTGCTGCTGTTGGAGCACTACATAGCAGAAGACCGCTTTGAACCGCGTGCGGGAATGAACCGGAATTAACCGGAGTGAACCGGAGCCAGAATCGTTAAATATAAATGAAACCATTAGATAGGTTGCCGTGTAAATGGCTGCTTCTGTTAAGGAGAACAGCACCAGTGCACAGTTACAATGTCTTGGCTTAAGAATCACTTAAAGCAAACAATTCTGCTTGTGATTGAGAACTAAACATGTGGTCATTTTGAGGTGATTAAATGCCAGCTTAGCTGTGGTCGCTTGACCGAACAAAAAGCATCTGCAGTTTTCTTACAGACATCATTAACTGAACTAAGCATACTGTCAAGCTTCCCAATAAACACCAGTTACTCTTGAAAAGTCCCTATTGAGTTTTTAATGGGCTCCTTAATATGTATTGTTCAGGAAACGTTTTGCCAGGTTTGTCCTTTGTCTTGTTTTGTAAAGATGTTTTTAACCCACTTCCTGTGTGCTTAACGGCATCATGTCATGGGACCGTTCTGTCTCTCACCGATAGATAAATGTTTAATGGGAGATCTATTCATTGGAAAAACTTTCATTAAAAAGGTAGAATAAGGCGTATTTGGACACGTGCCACACTGCCGTAAACATGGCAAGTTAGAATTTAATCCCGATTTCACATTGACTCAGTGTGTACACAGCACAGAGCCACTTAGAGGTGTTTTTGGGTTTGGTCAGGTCTGATACTGAGATGGTAATTTGTATCCTGGTAATTACGCTGATCCTCGTGGGATGCTGATCCTCGTGGGATGCTGATCCTCGTGGGATGCTGATCCTCGAGGGATGCTGATCCTCGAGGGATGCTGATCCTCGAGGGATGCTGATCCAGGTCTCTCTTGTCGCAGGTGCTGCACTGCTGTGTCTCTGGCTCCCACCTGTACCCCCAGCAGAGCCACTACCTCCTCAGTTTAGCGGACCTCTCATACACTGACTACGACCCCTTTCTGTCCCTGGGCGCCGTGCGCAGCTCTGAGCCGCCGGCCCCGCACGCTGCCTCTGACTTCGGCAACCTGCTCACCGTGGCCGAGGGTAAGCTCCAGCTGTCTGCCTCCACTCCACCCCTCACCACAGCTGTCATTTGCGGGCACGACTGCCTTGTGTGATCAGCAGGCTTGGATATTTAGCAAGCAAACCAAATTTCCTCCTTTTTACTAGAATCAGAAGTGGGAAAATGCTGATTGGTCAGCATTATTTAACATGCAAGAAATTTGCATTGGATGATGTGTGTCACTTTAATATAATAACAAGCAAGAACATTTCAAGACGATTTAAAAGGAACACTAGATACACAGCGTACTGTTAAGTGTATAAAAATTAATGTGAACATACTTGTAAATTGTAATGAATTGTCGTTTATCTTTTGCTGTATCACCATCCATTCGGTGGCCTGTGTTACCACGGTTACTTTACCACGGCGCTTTGACCTGTGGGCTCCAGCAGCTCCCAGCTCCCATCTCCTCAGACTCCACGATGTGGTGATGGAGCCAAACTGGAAGTGTGACCAAACATATTGCAGCATCCTTTTTGCTTTCCGGTGTCATGGCGGCATGTTAATATTTGTCTTATTTAGCAGACTCTTCTATCCAAACTGTTGTTGACAATTCAGGGGTCTGACAGTCCCCCGAAAGAACTGGCGCGGGGGGGATTAACCCCCCCGGTGGCAAAATCCGATTGCTGAGCCACACCTCCCCCCCCAAAATATGGCTCCAAAACTGCAAATGGTGCCGCTGCGTGGGTCTCGATCCAACCCCTCACCCCCAAAGTTTCCCGTCGGAACCGCAGCGAGCCTCACGCACCCACCGTTCGCCGCAGTGTCACCTCGCTCCCGCTGCACCCCCCCTCACCCGCGCGGGCCGCCTGATCGAAATCTCCTAATGGGACCGATCTGACGTCGCAAGGAGTTGCAGAACCGGGGGTCGTAAGAAAAAGCGGCTAATGATTAGCGACAGCCTTCCTGTGCCTCTTATCGATTAGGTGACTTCAAAGGGCCGTCGGCTAATGCGGGCGTCCGTGCCTGCCTTTGATGCCGCATGCTTGTATTGATAGCACTATCACAATGCCGCCATTTCTTATTTTTTTTCTCGCCTTAATAAGGAATAAAAATGTATCCCTTTCAGTTTGAGTAGCCATGAGCATTTACATAATTCTAATTCAGTATCAAGGTAAGTAGATCTATTCATCATATCACAAAGATCTGGCAGTCATTTACTGAGCATGGGATCTTTTCACCATTGTAAGAACTGAATGCCCTTTTCAAAGGTGTCATCAATGATTAGGAGCTACATACAAAGTGCGAGTGGGCCAAACTATTAAGGGGGGGGAAAATGGGAGAAAAAATACCCTCTTGTATGTGATGACTGAATACTATTTTTGTTCAGCGGTATGAAAGGAGGGGAGGAAATAGCAGAATGCGCGTACGCATAGGTCCGGAGGCCCAGCTCAACGCAAATGTTAGCGTTAGCCTGTAAATGACACTTTCATCTGTGCGCAACAAAGGAGCCTTGCCAAACTTTGCAGAGAGCGCAACTTTTACTCTTTATTAAAAAAAAAGGGAAAAGAAATAGTGGGCTTAAATAAAAGGGCAGACGAACGGCGGGATAAGTGGGTGGAGGGAAAGACAATTGGGCCCACGGGCTTATTTGTGCCTCTGGCTGTACTTATGCAGCAGCTAATGCATGTGTAAGGTGCAGCACACGGCCATTAGCTTCCGTTAGGCTTGTTAGAGGGGACTGGACGAGGCGTGTTCCCCAGCAGAGATGATAGCCAGCTTTCTGCTCCTCTGCCAGGCCCGCAGGCCTGGTAATACGTGTGTAATTGAAGGTGGGCTACTTTCATCTGGGGAAATGTATGGGTTGCCAGTTTTCACTTAATTATCCCTCCCCCGCCACATCCCCCATTTCATGTCTCAGAGAAGAAGAGGCGGAACATGGAGCTGATCCCTCTGACCGCCCGCATGGTGATGACGCACCTCGTGAACCACCTGGGCCACCATCCGCTGAGCGGAGGCCCCGCCCTCTTGCACAGTCTGGTCAGCGAGAACCACGACAACCCCTACGTGGAGTCGTCGGAGCTGTCCTCTGAGGTCTTCAAGAGCCCCAACCTGCAGCTGTTCGTCTTCAACGACAGCGCCCTGGTCTCGTACCTGCAGCTCCCACCTGTGGAGCCTACAGGAGCACCCGGGGTGCGGGTCATCGTACGGGACATTTCTGGCAAGTACTCATGGGACGGCCAGGTTCTCCACAGGCCCCTGGTAGGGCCGGCGGCTTCTGAGACGCCGCTGCCCCCGCTTGAGCAGCGGGGCCCTCTAGTGGTCGGCGATGCAGAGGATGGCGACGATGTCCTGGACGAGTTGCTGGAGAGCCTGGGCCAAAGCAGCCCTGAGTGCCTGCCCCAACCACGCCTCGGGCTAAACCAACCAGGCCCCTCCCCCTACGGCATGACTGCCACGCAGGAAGGCACCATCTTGGAGGCCATCTACCGGCAGACTGAGCAGGAGGAAGAGCATGTACGGCGGTGCAGCGACAGCGAGGGTTCCAGCGCCCCCTGCCAGACGGAGCCCTCGCACCAGGAGCCCAAGGCCCCGTTTTACTTCTGCAGGCTGCTGCTCAACGACCTGGGCATGAACTCCTGGGACCGCAGGTGACCTGCTCCCCCCCCTCCCCACACAGTTTCCAGTCTTCACATCAAAAATCTGATGCAAAACATAGGGAAAAACCTGTCTCCCTTCCCCCCCACACTCCCAACGGGTAGCTAGGTGTCCAGCAGTGCAGTGGGTCTGTTTCAGGGTCTGCTGTGGGGGGGTGGAGTTTCAACCTTAGGTATCTCATCTTTCCTTCTGTTATTCTCTGTGTGTCTGATCAATAGACAAATTAAGCCCAGGAGACGATGGTTTCCCTTGCTGTTCCGGTTCTCTAATCAGTAAATCGTACAAGGGGGATGTCAGGTGAATGCAGTAATGGGGGGGCTCTGTGTGGCGCTGAAATATTTGCTTGGTGCATAGTGGCGGCTTTTGGGATGCAATCTGGGTTATTTGGCTCGCATCCACTGCTCCTGTGCTCTGGGGGCTGCTCCCTTGTGTGCCGTCCCATCCACCCCTCTCCCTCTGAATAAAAGCTGCCATTTATCCCCCCGGAGTTTCAATTTGAGCTCCCCTCTCTCCCACAGGGCGGCTGGCCGGCAGAGAATTAATCTGCCCGCCACGCAGGCGAGCCCCCGTCCCCGCTGTTTTCACTCAGGTCCTCTTCGGTGTATCCCGCCTTTTTTAATTCCCGCTCAAATTAGAGACCCTCACCTTTAATGGAGGTGAGAGAGGCCCCCCCGAGGCCGACCGGCAGGCCCTTCGCCTCCGGATCGAGCGGTGAGGCCCGGACGCCGAGGAGGTGCGAAAGTTTCGGCGGCGCCAACAAACGGCATTAGGTGCCAAATAAAATCCGGCGGCTTTTGCCGCTTCCCGCATCCCTCATTTTCCTGGAACTGACGGCTTCTGAGAGGGCTCTCGCTGCGCTGCGGCTTTGTAGGATATTACAAGATGTCATTCCTGTTTCCAGCCTCCGCCTGTGTTTGACAGTTAATCATTTTGGAGCTTTTTCTTCTTTTTTTTGTTTCTTTTTGTTTCTGTTTTTCTCTTGTGAGAGTTTTTTGCACGGTTTGCTGTGCATGAAAGGCGAATGTGCTTTCGTTTGTTCCCTTCAGAAAGAGCTTTCATATTTTGAAGAAGAACTCAAAGCTCTTACGGGAACTGAAGAATCTGGATTCCAGGCAGTGGTGAGTCCCCCTTTTCCATCATCATTATTTTTTCCCCCCCAGGTAAAACTCAGGAAATAATGTGCCGCTGTGGAGTTCAGTTTGTACTGGTCAAAGCCCCCCCCCCCCCCCAAATCAGAGCATCCTCGGCTGATCACAGATTAGCGCCACTGCACAGCAATCAATAGGCACTTGGACTCGCTAATTACTGAGGCTTGTTAAAGAAATGCCCAGAGGACTAGCTCAGCTCTGCTTGTACCTGCTACATGCCAAGCAGCCAGTCAAAGGGTATAAATGCTGCTCTTTTTCCATAGAGAAAGATGCGATGCAGCATTAAATGCCTTTTTCCCATTAATAAAAGATGGACCAGCATCCCAGTACACGGTGCTTTTGGGTGACTGGATATGATCGGGCTGCTGGTGTGATCTGCGTCTGTGTAAACAGGGTGTGTGTGTAGGGCAGGGTGACATGGCTGTCTTTTGTGATGTTGGGGGGAGGGGGGGCTTGCTCCTGGACGAGAGGCCACCTGCCATATCTCTCTCCTTCACAGCCGGGAGACGCACAAGATCGCCGTGTTGTACATCGCTGACGGCCAGGAGGACAAGTGCTCCATCCTGTCCAACACAGAGGGCAGCCAGGCCTATGAGGACTTTGTGTCCGGCCTGGGCTGGGAGGTACAGCCTCACTCACGTGCATCACGTGGCATGGTCACATGACATGGTCACATGACAGTCACTATGGCCACTGTAGATGCAGGCGTAGTGCTCGTCCTGGACCTTTTAACCTGTGTTCTTTCTCCTGCTGTGGGTTTACTTCATTCTGCAGTAATCTGTGTGATCTGAGTGCTGAAGCAAGTTTTCTGTGCTGTTTGCTCTAACACACCATATTTACTGGAGCACAGTATTTAATAAGGTTAGTTGTAATACTGAGTTATGCATACAAAAGGTCTGTTTAGTTGAAGGCTTGTCATGTAAACACTGCAGCGTGTAAATTGGCGTTGGATGAACTGGGTGAGGTTGGCAGTGGCTTTAACAGCATGACACTGACAAACAGCCTCCCCTGACAAACACCTGTACCCACCCGTAGTGTGACTCTCTGCTGCCCCCCGCAGGTGAAACTGGCCACGCACTGCGGCTTTATCGGAGGCCTACAGCGAAACGGGAGTACAGGCCTCACGGCGCCGTACTACGCCACCTCCACCGCCGAGGTCATCTTCCACGTCTCCACGCGCATGCCGTCCGACTCCAGCGACTCCCTCACCAAGAAGGTGCGTTTACGTTTAGCCCCCCCCCCCGCCCTCCCCAAAACTCACACTCTGAAATCCCCCATCTTGCGCGATAAGCGACGGCAGCAGAGGGGCGGCAACTTCTCGGCTCTGCTGGGGGGTGGGGGGGCAGGCGCCTGAGAAGAGGCATGTGACTATTGAGTAATGGGAGTGATTCGTGCTCATCGAGGTCCAGCCCACCCTCTCCGGCTCGGTGTGACCAGGGCCCAGATTCAGCCATTATCTCTCCCCGCCAGGGGCAGGCGCTAAGCGGCCTTCGCCGGCACCCTTTTATCTGCCTCTTGCCGAGCCCGCGGGGGAGATCGATAGCCGCGGCAGCATGTCTCCCGGCCCGCGCCCGCGTCCCCGACAGCGCCAGGAAGCGGGTGGCTGCGATCCGGCCCTGCGTCACCAATGTTATCATGCCGTGCCCCGTAGAGAGAGGAAACTCATCCCCCATCCTCCGCCCCCCGAATAAAAAAAAAAGGGGAAAGAAAAATCCGACCCCACGCTGAACCTCTGCTCGGCGGTCGCGGAAATTAGTTAGCTCTCGCTCGATTCGATTTCCAGCTGCCCGTCTGAAGCTCCGGAAGGTTCCGCCGGCCGCAGCTGAGTGTGCCGCCGGCTTCGCTCCATTCATTTGACTCTGAGCCCTGTAATTGCACCTCCGTCCTTCCAGACTCCTCTGGTAGCCGGAGGCGGGACAGAAATTGGCAGTCCACTCTGTTCATGGAAAGGGGGGGGGGGGGGGGTTTGGTGGAGGGGGGGGGGCCGAGCGGGAAGGGCCAGGCCACTAGC
>JAABNY020000025.1:23185336-23203417 GCA_015164015.2 Brevimyrus niger | reverse complement strand
ATTGACGTAAAGACATATATATATTTTTATTTTAGTTGATTTTCCTACACATGCATTGCATACACTAAAATTAGATACGAGTGAATTCGTTTGTTATTGAACTGGCAAGCTGTGCCGTGAGAAACTATACGGTCTTTTCTTGAAGTTGGCCGTTTCTTAAGCAAGTACATATAGTGATACTTTTAAAAATCATTCTATAATTAGGATTTATTACCATTTCAGTCCGTTTTCATTAATTAAAAATATTAGGACAACATATAAACGTTAAATGAGGCTGCTTTGTCGGTTTATTTATATACTAACGTGTTGCTACTAATGCAACATCTCTATATTTTAATAAGAATGTTTATATCAGCGTATTTAATATTTAATTGATGACCAATTCCCTCATGTTCCCTTTGAACTGTTTTATTTTGTAAATAATTCATTTCTTCGGATTCACTTATTACGCTGATTTCAGTTTAATATAGCAATGTTCTGCTTCTACGTTTATAATGAATTTGTCTTGTGGTTTGTCAGGTTGTGAGAAATCAGTCCGTCTGACAAGGTTTCCTTTCAAATCCAACCCAAAGAGGGATAAAGTTATGCTGCATGCATAATTAAAAGACACAAACTAACACATACATGTAGGAAATCCTTGTGTCATGTAAGGGTAAAAATTAAACTCTATTGTCGAAAGTTAAATGTGCTCTATTTGTCAAATATTTTAAATGTGTTGGTCAATGAATTGGCCTATTTGTCCCTCAAAAGCTCTGCAAAATCCTTATTTATTCGTGGCCTGAACATGTTTTTTTATTGCTTCCACTTTATTTACTCACATAAACTAAGTCCAAGATGCTCAAAAAACCTGCGAGTGAAAAACATGCCGAAAGTGACCGTGACGCTGACAAAGCAAATTTTTGCCATTTTGAAAATATTTTATTTGAAGAGAGAGCCAACACAGTTTAAACATACGATTAAAGCGCTATAAAATCTAACATTTAAGAAAATAACCTGTGTATTAGAAAAGGATTGCATCTAAAATAAGAGCTTACGTTTTACAAGAGCTGTGTAGATTGTAGTAAAGTTGTAAACCATCCACAACATCATAACAACGTATAGATAAATATGACAAAGCAACATTTGGCTAAGACGTCAAATTCCAGAATGACTTACAGAATTACACAACACAATAATTTACGTAAAATAGTCTTCATAAATAAATAAATAAAAATATAACGATGAAACGTATAGCAATAATATTAATAATATAGATGATGATAAAATATGTGCCGACTTTATAAAAAATTAAAACAATCATTACAGACATTGACATTTTTAAGGCAGTTACAGCACAATAACTTATGTGTTAAAACTCTAAAGGCATTAATGGTTACACTTCAAGGGAATGTTTAAGAATTTCGTTTGCTTCAAGACAACGGTAAAAGTCGATGTCCAGCGATTCACAAGCTATAATAAAGCTAACGTTATAGAGAACATTTACAGCATGTGAATTAAAAGGCATTTATGACAAAAAAGACACCTAAAGATTTAGAGCAATTTCTTAGGTCTAGAAGCTAGTACATTAGCACGTGTGCAGCAGTCCTAAAAAAATATCTTTAACAGTCAAACTAATGTTTTTTGTGATAAACTAAGTCGAGAGAGATTTGAAAATATAGACTTCAAGTTATAGTTCCGTAATATTTCAATGGCCATTGATTGGTTTGACCGAGACGCCCCACGATCTTTGGCGATTCAGATCGTAAATACGAGGCTTTCCATGCCGTATTTTCCCGTTTAAAGGCACGACTTCTTGAAGATGCTCTTTAGCAAGCAGGGCGCACCGGCATCTGAAGGAGGATAACCTGCCGGTTCTCCGAGGGGTGGCATTTGTTAATGTGCCTCGTCAGTCCCGGCGAACTGTAGAAGGTGGCAGGACAGTATTTGCAGGGAAACACCTGGGAGGAGTGCAGGAGCCGAAGGTGTCGCTCCTGGCTGCCCCTGTTGGGGAAACTCTCACCACACACCGGGCATAGGAGGCACTCCAGGGGGCTTAGGTTCAGTGGACCTTGGCTTTGGTTTTCGTCGGAGGGCGGCGCCTGGTTGAGCTTCTCTGGTCCCTTCTCGGCGTTTGGGAATCCATGCTCTTCCAGGATCTTACCCTGCGAGTGTCCCAAGAGGTGCTTTCTCAGGTAGGCTTGACGTTTGAACTTTTTCCCACAGTGGTGACAGTCGTAAAGGCCGTCTTCGGACCCAGACTCTGACAGACCCGGGCTGGGGGTATCTCTGTCGCTGGCCAGCTCTGCCCTCATGTCCTTGAAGTCGTCGGATAGGGCCTTGACACCAGGCGGCATCTTGGCGATCTCTGCTCTGGCGCCGGGCGCGGCCGACGCGCCATTCGCCGTTTGCGGTCGCGGCTTGTGCCAACGCCTGTGAGAGGCGAGGTTTGCTGGGCAGCTGAAGACCTTGTCGCATTCAGGGCACCTGTACTCAACCCTCACGATTCTCGAGCACTTGTGCTGGGCTAAAGAAAAAGGATCGGCGTATTCTTCCTTGCATAACTGACAGATGAATTCCCCCAAGGGCTTGTTTCCTCCAGACGACGGCGGTCTTGGTTTTAAATCGACCGGTCCTTCTTTAATTTTCAGACCAAGTACAGGAGAAGTTGTGACATCGTCTTCAAAATGGAGTTTTCTGATTGCTTTGGGTTTCTTTGCCACCGGTTTACTCTTGCGGTCATTGTCGGATGTCGGTCTTTTGCTGCCGTTCCTGACGGCAGCCGAGGGGACGCCGCTTGTGCCACTTCGGCTACTGTTGCTGGTGCCGATTTTCAAGTCCACGGGTGCAAAGAGGAGCTGGTCCAAAGTGGTGAGGGCGGCAGGTGTGGGGAATGACTCTGCAGAAATGGGCGAGCCCAGGTTAAAACTTCTCTCGAAATACCTCCTCTCGTGTTCTTTGCTGATGGGCCGCGTAGGGCTGTACAGAGCCTGATACACCGCCTCGGGGTTGCCAAATTGTACTGGTTTTGCATCCTGTCCAGAAACCGGTGTGTCCGCTACGTGGTTTGGTGACGCCTCGGCGCGGTCTGGGCTGGAAGCGACGGAAACAGCTGGGGACGCATCGCTTTGACTCTTCAAAGCCTGGATCTGGTCCTGATCATTCTCGTCAGCGCGAACCCTGTAGGATACGTGACCCGATTTCTTGTTTCGTTTTACCAGGAAACCCTTGGGCATCTTTGCGAATAACGAAAATGGCACTTGAAAAAAGATGCGCTGGCAGTTTAAATGAAATCCAGGTTTATAGGATTACAGGCGCGCTCGCAGCTTTGATTCCGCCCGTACCTTTTGGCTATTGATCTTTCTCTTCCCGAAATGCTTTCGTCTCCAAGGCATAGCTGCACTCTTTTTAAGGAGGAATGATGCTATTGTTCTCGCCCCTTGTTGCCACATCCCCAACCAATCAGATGAAACATAGATCCCTATGGATTTGGTGGTGGGAGGGCAGAAAGAGTTGGGTTCGGGGGAAATGTGGGAGGGTTTGCAGATTGCTTAGCAGATGTACCTGTAGTGTATTATATTACTGAGCGTTTTGCGCCCCTCCCCGATGTCGGCACACGCCGGGACCCTCCTCTTTTTACGGTCTGATGGGTTTCTATACAAATGCACACGTGCCGTGGCTTTGTGCATCGCCTTTGGGGGCTACCGATCTGCCAAAAGGAAACGTCCGTCACTACCACCATCATCAGAATTTTAAATTAAAATTGGGCGTGAGGGTTTTCAAACGAAATAGCAACAAAGAAGTTGCGGTTAGTTGAATTGCACCCTGCATCTACTGTAAAATATTTAAGTTCTCGTCAGCAGGCAATGGCCACTAACCTTTAAAATATAGTATTGTGATTAAGATCAGTTCGGACACAATGTCGGTTAATTGTATAGCATTATGACGAAATTAACACATATATTCCGACAAACCCTGACTGGCGATCTTATGCTCCAGAAGGTACGTTGATAATACCGAGCGCAAATTACTTTATTTACTAGGTGTTACTTGTTCTTTCAGATGCATGTTTTCTATGGAAGCGGTGGCGCTCATGGTCATTGGACACCTGCAAATAAATATAGCGGTAAAAATGAACATAAGCAGATATTTAAAATAGGCTGCACGTTGTGGCACGTGTCCGATGCGGCAGTTTAACTCTACTTATAAATCAGACATGTTACGCATACATAAATAATAAGAAGCGCTTCTCATTTTACAACACAATAGCCATGCCTGCCCAAGCTGTATATCCCGTTTGCGTTTGAAAAGCAAATTGACCTCTTCACTGTGAAATAGGACTCTCAGGCAATCTGGCCAAAAGATAGGCGCGTGCTGTGTATAATCAGGGCTCCGAACAAAGGAGGCCAAACCCGAAAGGGTCAATCCACGGTGATCTCCCCATTAAAGCCGCACAACTTCCCCGGGTCAGAGCTGCCTCAAAGACTTTAAATGTGTATAAATTTGCGCGAACGCGCACGGGCGCGCGCGCGCACACATACACAAATATGCATGCTTATTTATGCGTCGGAGGGAAGAACATCTAGCCGACTCTAATTTATTTTAAGGGGTTTACATGGACGAGCAGGAGAGAGAGTAAATGATTAATTGACTATCTTTTTGCAGAAGTTTTGGCATGTCGCTATAAAGCACATTTTGCGCCTTGTTTGCGAATAACCGAATTTAGTATTCGTGTTTTTACTAACTAGCAGCATTTTAAGTGCGCGTTCTTTAACTAGCCCTACACTTTTCCAAAGTACATGAAATTATCTTGTAGGAATTATTTTGATCTTGTGTTTGTGTGCAATTAATTAAAGCAATAACACATATCATCAGCGCCATTTAAAATTAGCAACATATATCACATATGTGGGATTATAATTTTCAAAATGAGAAGAATCTTCGTAAGGCCTGTCTACTGCGCTGAACTGCTTCATTACCAAACTGCACAAAAGCCATGCATACTAACTTATTCTTGTGCAGCTGTATTTGAGTATTTTGAAATTAAAGAAGGGATGACATTTCAAAACCCATTTAGGCTCACGATTTCAGCATTTTAGAAGAGCAGTGATTAATAGTAATTACTTTTAAACTATTAAGGAAACCGTTAAATGTTTCAACTACATAAACAGATAAATCTGCTCATAATCAAGCCACGTTCTGTTTATAGCGTGTTTCTGGATGTGCAGTGTTTGCCAACGGGCTGTAAAACACCATTTTTGGTTAGAAAGTCTGGAAATGTTATAATTACTGGAGGAAGCCGGGAGCTGCTGACCAGCGTAATTTCATTAGATTCAAGTTCGCCCTCACAGGATTAGCCTATCGTTAGTTACAAGTAGAAATAACAGTACAACAAAGCTCTTTTAAGTCATATTGTTCACCTTATTAGCATAAAGCTGCAGTGGACGAAGTCAAATTACATCACCAGTGTATCAGAAATTGAATATGTTTCATTTAAGCTTATTAGTCGCTTCTGTTTTTATAGACCTATATGCAAGCTGCATTGAATACATTTTACCCATATGCATACTGAAATAAACTAAATAAAAAGAGGAATTACAGTTATAGGTTACGGAATACTTGCAAGATGGCCTATTTAGTATTACAAAAGATGGCGTTTTTAAAAGCGTATTTAACCAGCTGACTTTGAGCTGGCGCTGTTTTGGCGCAATTAGTAACAATATGCAACGCAGTCATTTTAAACGATGACTTTTCAGTCCGGGAAAAGTGGTCGCTCATTATTTTCCAGCAATCTGTTGTATCGGTTTTGTGTTGTGCTCTGAGTTTTAGGGTTATAAATCCAGAAACAAAATTTCAGAGCCGACGATTTAAATGGTCACACAATTTACGGATGTAAATTGCACTCTTATGGACTCAAATCCTATAAGAAACAACTTATGCGCGGAGTACAATGATAGGGAAACATAAATGAACAGGGTTTCGGTTACTGCTGCATCGTCTTTTCTGTCATCGTCTCAGTAAACGTTTGTATTTGTCTTCTGGTCCGGAGAGCGACCTCGTTTGATGGCATTTTAACGATTACTAATTTCCCGTCATTTTTAAGCGCGTGTGGGCTGGTAATATTTGTTTCGGATGCGTGTGCGTGTGTTTGTTCAATGGCGTGTGCTGCCCAGCAGGAGATGTACTGAAGATTTGCGCCCAATTAGCATACAGCTGCTGGTCCCTCTTGCCTAATGTACACAATATTCACTTTCATCCAGGCCTTATCGGCGTCGCATGGAGTCACAGCACCATGCCCGTTAAACAACAACAAAGACGCTCTTTAAATATCTCATTGAACGCCATGTTTCTGTTCCCGGCACGTCAAGATAACCCTTTTGATTTATCACCAAGTGTCAACTTTGCGCTTTAACAATTCTCGATTTGAAGAAAAGAAAAGGGGGAAAAGCCCATATCAAATTAGCTAGTTTTATTTGCTCTTGTTTAAATATTATAACTTGATCTATGTTTAAGTTATTGCTGCGGGATGTGTACTATAAGAGGTAACATTTTAAATCCACCAGATTTAATTAACTAAACAAAATTACCTGCAAAGTACACAGTATTGTTTAGACATATCTGGGAAAAAATATTTTTTGGCAATGGACTTCATAAATGATTTCTCAAATAACAAATTGTGTGTCGTATATTTGAAAAGTTTTAAAAGGTCTCAAATGCTACACATGGAACAAAACGAGTCGTTCATAACAATATAGTGATAACGAAGTGAGTCAGAATGAGGGGGACCCTCTCGCCGCATCGATCTAATTGTTTGCGCCACCTGCAGGAGAAAGTAAACGCTGCAACAGAAACAAAAGAGTTTCCGCCTGTACCGGTAACTTTCACGCTGTATTTGGGTAGCAATCCACAATTTCGCCTTGCTGTTTGCAGTTATGACAGGCTATGCGTTTTATGTACATTGGGGTCAATGAAAGTAATGGGTAAATGCTTAAAATTAATTCAGGTTTTTCCAGATGTGCTGCACTAACCTTGGTCGTATAATTTTGGAAACTTTTATTAATTATAGTAGGCCTACTTTAATTATGGTAACCATAATTCCATAGTTAAGTTTATTAAGCGCTTATCATCGGATGATATAATCGATGTCTTAGATTCTGTAGTTGTCGAATACAAAAAAAAAGAAAATGAAATCGCCTTTGTGTTTCCTACCAAGCTGGACTGCGCATGTCGTGTCCACGTCACAATACTATCGTCAATCAATTATTTCGATTATTCCTGATGGTAAACCAACTTACAGAATTGAAGTGAAAATGGCCGCGATCCGCACGATGACAAGACCCAGTCAGCAATGTATATTTAATCAGGGTTAAGGGGGACGATGACCAGAGCAGAGAGACTTCCACTATTGTTTCCTAGCAATGGGAAAAAAAGCAGATTGGACAACTGCATAAACAGATTAAATTCATAGACAATGGTCGAAGTGATTTGGGGTCATATGTGTTTAGATATTAGAAGGAGGTTTTTGAAACTCACGTCTCCTCGGTGAAATTAGTTCAAGGGGAAAACTAATGAAACCTGTGTTTAATTTTGGCTTTCTGTCACTTTGTGCTACACATTAGACAGCTGTTATTTTTCTCGCCTACCTCTGCCTGGGTGTTAATGCGTACTAGCCCCTGGACTGCGGTGGGACCTTAAATACCCTGTAACATAGAGTAACCCAGCAAGGAGGGGGGGGCAGTGATCGTACAGATAGCTAAATAGGAAATGCATTATTAAGCGAAACATGAGGCGGAAATGGCCTCCGTGCCCGTGAACCCGGCAAATATAAATTACATGACTTGTTTGCTTGTGAGGAGGCATATTGATATACATATACATATATATATAGCGTTAAGGAGGGGATTTAAGCAAATGAAGAATTTGTCTTTGTAGGCAGCGGCACACCAAGACCAATTTGTTGATTTTATTTCTCACTATATCTTGCGCGTTCAACCATTTAGTGTTTCAAAAAGACGTTTTATGAAACCGTCGGAAACACTAAACTACAGGATGAAATAATGACATAGGATTTTGTCTCTCTCGCTTTCATGCTGCTCTTAGGTTTGCTGAAGTTAATACACAGACCGGCGTTTCTTCAGTGACTCCTGCACTTGGTAAAAATTGCTCGTTGACGAAGTTCCGTGATGCGAGATCAACATAAGATGTTGCCTCCTTGAGATATTTCCTTACAGTAGGCCTAACAAATGACTGCCATTAAACTTCTGATTCGTGCGCCTCTTACTCAAAATGACAATAATATTTACATCTCAATATAGGACTCCGGAACGTAATCTAAAGCGTAATTATGTTATTACAGTATTCGGAACTTTGGTGACATATGAAGTATTTTCGCGGGTCAGCCTGTTTAAAAAGTATTCCAGCGATTGAGATCTTTACATGCCGTATGTGTAAAATAACGCAGACGGTGACGCATCTGTGCGCCCGGGTCGTGCCAGAGGAGCCCCGAGGGCCGCGCACTCCCCAGTCCCTGTCATAGTCCCTGTCACTTGTGACACCTCCACGTAGGATCTGCCTCTGGGTATTCCGGTTAGGGATGATAAAATGGTGTAACCACCGAGGCGTGGCATTGCGTGAGGAGATGCAAAAAAGAATATTAAATCATGGTAAAACGACGCAGGTACAATGCATGCAAGTGTATATATATATATCCCTGTTCTATTCGTGTTATATTCAGCAAAATGGCGAATATTACCTAGTTTTCTTCTCAGTAATTAATCATGTTCTGGAATCATCTTGCACGTCAACCGTAAATATTGTAGCGCTCTGTAATTACATTTAACAGGGCAGGCCTCTGAACAGTGTCTCCTTCTACAGACACCCTCCGCAAAAGAAATTAAGCATGTTTTGGAATGTAAAAACACAATTTACCTTGTTGCCACGGAGACATGAAATTACTGCTCTGTTTCAGCTGATTAAGTATGCTGCCCCCCTCCCAGTCACTTTCTAAATGATCACTGCTGTCGTTTGCAACGTTTATGTCAGTAATCTTGCGTTGTTAAAGATAATAATGAATGCATGAATTGCATTGCGTGGTCTCCGTGCTGCCTTTTTCAGTTTGAAACACAGAGAGAGCAGGAGAGATTGGTCCTTTACACACTAATGCCATTTTCAAAAGAGATGACTGCTTACTGGAAAATCAGCTCATCTCCGGCCGCTGTGCCATCCCTGGCGTGTGTGTGTGTGTGTGTGTGTGTGTGTGTGCACGCTGTGGTTAATGGTGTATCTGGATGTATGCACCATGTCCTCTTTTACACTCTCAGGGTGGTCAGAGGAAAATGTGCCAAAGGACTGGAGCTTCATGGAGATGCCAGACATGCCCACCTGATGCCAGCCTACAGGTGAGGTCGAATGTTTCAGTCTCATTTTCCCACAGGCTGCTCCCAGTGTTCCCACAGGCTGCTCCCAGTGTTCCCACATGCTATTCCCAGTGTTCCCACAGGCTTGTCAGACAGATTTTATATCCGTCGCCTTCACTCCCTATTGGACCGTCAATGAAAATGTTGCACTGCCTTGAATATCGGAGAGGGACAATGGAGACAAAACTCCCAGCAGTAAGACCCAGGACACATGCAGGATGATATTAATCATGTAAGTACGTATCTTATGTCCTGCCACACTTCAGTTGTTCATACTCTGTATCCCCTACTGTCCCGGCACATCACGCTTTTAGCATAAATGTGTTAGCCTGAAAGTTGCGCAATTTCAGATTTATTTCTTAAGCATTTTTCCTTTTTCTTCCCCACCAAAAATCATTAAACAGCTCACATATATCAGTCACTGTCCGAACTAACTGTAACAGCTTGTATACCCTGTACATGTAAGTATATATTCCATGATAACCGCAAAGGTTCCACCTTGCCAGCATCATCTGTGCTTGTCCCGGCCCTTTCCTGTATTATGTTGACATCCATGTTTTTTTTCAATGCGCTGACAGCAACAAAATACTTGCAGGTTGTACTTGTAGGAAGTGATGGATAAATAAGTTGGACATCCGCCACACTTGGCCTGTTTAGGTGCGTAATCATGGTAAGACACTGTCCATGGTGCTGAACGCAGTGAAGGAGTCAAATCAAGCGGAGAGTTCATTTACAAATGAACAGTTTATACATTGGTCCAGCTCTGGGCAATATGCTGTTGATTAACCGGCAATTTGCCGGTATTTTCGTGACCCAACCAGGGGGATAAAAAAAAAATAATAATCCACAGGCCGCTTCTTCAACAATTTTATCACCATCAGAGTCCTTACATTCATTTAAGTGAAATATCTGGCATTAATTAAACGTAAACAGAGCTGCAGGCTGTCCCTGCAGCTAGGCCGCGCTGAGCGATACCTCAGCGGCTGTAACACTGAGCGACAATAGCACCATCTGCCAAGCAAATAAACCGCATAATACAATAATCATGTTTTATGGCTTTGTTCATTAGCATAAATTGGGGTCAGTGGGCAACAGGATAAGATATGGTCTCTTCATCACGGACGTTGTAATGAAGAAGCGCTAGACCTCGACACAAAACTATGGAGAACCGTCATGGAAGGGATGACTGCAGTGACCTGTTGTTTGGAGGTCATAAAAGGGTGATACTGAGTGGACCTTCCTTCATTCTGACAGTAAACACACTTAACTGGCCTCCTGTGTTGTTAATATGGCCGACGTGTTCCTCTTTTCAGGATTCCATATGACCAAGAGACGCGGTTTGGCACAAAATTCCTTAAAATAAATTCACCGGAAGACAGGCTAACCCTCTTCTTCACAGACACACGCACACGCACACACAAATAAGTGGCTTTTTAAGGAGAATTTGGAATGTCACATTTCCCAAACAAAGCATATTCCAAATTGACACATAGCTCATTAGACGCTGTGATTTGCATTCTCCCATAATTGTGCTACTTCCTTGATTATGAAACGATCCCCTAATTAGTTAATATAATAGGGTTAATCAGGCACTGTTCACTGCACTTATTATTTCCCTCAGAACGAAAAAATTATACTTAATTAATTATATCAGTCTTTTCATCAGGAGAGTACTGTTCCCTGCCGAAATTAATATCATGTTGTAAATGGAAAGAAGCAGCAAGCCTGGCTTTGGCAGATGAAAGATTTCACTCAAATTAATTAAGTCCTAATTATGCAGTGGGAGTAGGGAGCGGTCCGCATAATAAGGCACATCAAATGAAATCAATCACAGAGCTGCCTCTCCCTCCGCCGCCGTCCCCACACACCCCCTTCCTTCTAACCCACCCCCCCCTTAAAAAATGAACAAAGTTCTTCCTTCGCCCGCAGCAGGCCTATGGGCTCTCGTTACAGCGCTGCCGGTTGTGGGGGGGGGGGGGGGGGGTGGGTTCTGTAGTTTCCCTGCAGAGCCTTGCTTAGGAAAGGTAGCCTTTGGGGGCCTATAAACAGTTTGTGAAGCTTCCCTGGCGCCTCTGCGCCCCGCAGGTGCCAAAGCCAAGTAACGGCCACTGGCAGACTTCCCTGCTATTCCGGCGTTTACCTTCCTGTTGGGCCGCACCGACCTCAAATACGAACCACGCGACGTTGTGGCTAAGACCATGACCTGGTTACCCCATCTGTTCACAGCTCTCCTGTAACAACCTTGATTTACATATTAAAGACCTAAAAAATTACAAGTTGCCAGCTAAGCTGCCGAACAAAAGCACGTAGCTCGATTCGCGATGGGAAAATTAACTTAGCAAAGTGCAGCTACGTGATCGTTGGTGGTCAGTTTACCAGGGAGCCTTTTAGGCCTGTGCTTGTTGTGGGTAACATATCAATCACAGGCCTTAGAATATTGTCTCATGGTATAGTAACGGTGTCATGAGCCATGGGGTCACCACCCCTCATGCAGGCCTCCAGAAAAGTGTTTGTTTTGAAGAAGAAAAAAAAAATCCTCACTGTGAATTACTGCCATTATTTACTGCTTAGGATTTAGATTCTCAGAAATGATCTTCTCCGTACGTCTTATAATCACGCGATCAGTAATTAGGGAGGAGTGCTTTTTAAGACTCTAAGGGACTATAAATATAATTAGGTAATCACAGCTTTTGTTGCTCCGTCTTTGTGTTTCTGCCTTATCAGTGTAAAGTTATGAGAAGAAGCAAATATGCCTGAGAATGAATTAGTGTCTCGTGGATGACTTTCGGGGGGGGGGGGTAACCGACCTGTTAGGTTATTGAAGAGGAGTGTAACCGACCCGTTAGGTTATTAAAGAGGAGTGTAACCGACCCGTTAGGTTATTAAAAAGGAGTGTAACCGACCCGTTAGGTTATTGAAGAGGAGTGTAACCGACCTGTTGGGTTATTGAAGAGGAGTGTAACCGACCCGTTAGGTTATTGAAGAGGAGTGTAACCGACCCGTTGGGTTATTGAAGAGGAGTGTAACCGACCCGTTGGGTTATTGAAGAGGAGTGTAACTGACCCGTTGGGTTATTGAAGAGGAGTGTAACCGACCCGTTAGGTTATTGAAGAGGAGTGTAACCGACCAGTTGGGTTATTGAAGAGGAGTATAACCGACCCTTTGGGTTATTGAAGAGGAGTGTAACCGACCCGTTGGGTTATTGAAGAGGAGTGTAACCGACCCGTTAGGTTATTGAAGAGGAGTGCAACCGACCAGTTGGGTTATTGAAGAGGAGTGTAACCGACCAGTTAGGTTATTGAAGAGGAGTGTAACCGACCCGTTGGGTTATTGAAGAGGAGTGTAACCGACCAGTTGGGTTATTGAAGAGGAGTGTAACCGACCAGTTAGGTTATTGAAGAGGAGTGTAACCGACCCGTTAGGTTATTGAAGAGGAGTGTAACCGACCCGTTGGGTTATTGAAGAGGAGTGTAACCGACCCGTTAGGTTATTAAAGAGGAGTGCGTTATTGCGTTATCCTCCAGTCTAAGCAGTAAGATCTGTTTGTCTGTTCTGGGGGCCCTTGTGAGATATGCACTGGTAAGCACTGGTAACGCTGGGCAGTGGGTCCCGCTGGAGAAGCCGTAGTGTTTTATCTAGCATTCCTGGGACCTGTGTTGGTTGGTGGTGGTGGGGGGGGGGGGGGCAGTGATGTTCACCTCTGTTGTGTCGAACTGGAGGCTGTGGCCCCTGGTACAAATTCCCTTCTCAGGACTGAAGGACGAGGAGTGGATAGAGGTGGGTAGAGCCAGGTCAGAGGAGACGAGCTGCCCATCCTACCAACTCCATCCTCTTAGCGGCGTGCGGCGGGGAGAAGCAACCTTCCGCTGTGACCCCCAGCACTGAAAGAACTGCTCACTTCTGGATTTACCATTCCTTCAATGCCCCCCCAACCCCCGCTGAATTTCTGCCGTGCACATGGCCCACAAACACTCCTCCCTGATGACATCCTTGCCACTCGCCGTCGAGAGGAATCGACATTTAGATGCATCTGCTAATTCCTCATATCCTGGAGCATCTGTCACACAACAGAAAATGTCAGGAAATCCATCCGTTTTCTCAGCCACTGTATTCTTATTTCTGTGATTATGGTTTCAAGTCAAAATATCATTCTTGCTCATAGTAAATTTCTTGGTTTTGTATGTGGTTTTTAAAAGGATTAAAAAAAAAATCTGTTATAGCTTGAAGGGTTGCTTCAAGAAACTGAGGGGAAAAAAACAGGCAGATGACTAATTCCGATTCATAGGTGTGTTCCTGTGTCAGTTTGGGCCAGATTTCTTTTGCGTGCAATTTCACTGCACAGAACGCTTGTGGCCTTATTGGAAACACCCCCCCCCCCACCCCCTCCCCAGGTCACATGGGTGTCTACCATGTTGAAGGAATGCTCTTCATAGTCGGGAAGACTGAGTCCCCCCCACCCGTGGTGAGGATTTGGGGTTGCTGTGGATACGGAGGATGAGCGAGAGATAATATGTGACTGTGGGGATTAGAAGCCGGTCGAGTGGATGTGCAGCCGATGGAACCTGCATCTGGCCTGTCGCCTCTGCGCGGCTCGCATGCGGCGGAAAAGCCGCTTTACCCACCTCAGCAAGCAGCCGCATTATAAAAACACACCTATGGGACGACGGCGATGGGTTTCTGTCTTGCTAGCTAACAGCTTCGTGCCGAGCAGATAAGTAAATATATTTTCCGTTCTTTCCGGCTCTGTTCATGTTCTGAAATTACGCAGATGACATTAACGTACACTTCCTCAGCCACCTGCACACGCATGACCGACAGATTGCATGAATTCCTCCCTCCTCCACTAGACCTAGACACCTATAGGTGAATGATCCTCGCCTGTGGAAATTAACGCTGTTGTTACTCTACTTTCTCTTTTAATTTTAATCGAGTGAAAGGAACTTTCCAAAGGGCTTTTTTTAAAAAAAAAAAGGCACTCAGGCTTGCTAATGGAAAATTCTGATGATCATCTTTTAACGGCATATTTTTCTAATTTCCTCCCAGTTATCGCTTTACAAGCAAATGAATATTGTGCACGAAATGCATGCATCCAGTCCCACTAACTCAGGATCCATCTTCCATATTCCGCTGCTGCCTACCCCCCCCCCCCCCCCCCCCCCTCGCGCGGGGCCCAGAATGCCCCATTGCCCCCCCTTCTCGGGCCACCCACCCCGGGTGCAACCCCACCCCCTTAACCACCCCCCCGGCCCCCCCGCCCCGTGGCAGGGTGCTAATAGTGCCTAATGACGCCCCCTTTTGGGCGACTTGACTTGAGGTGCAGACGACTCCCATTATCGACCTACCGGCAGCTTCCAGCTGACTGAGAAGGGGGCGTAGGGGGCGTCCTGTCCCGGTGAACAATGGGCCCTATTGATGCCAAAAAAGCAGCCTTCAACTGGGGGGGTGGGGGGCTACCTTTCATTGGAGGAGATTGTGGAGTAGCAGCATGCTCATGTAAGACCTCCTGTGTCACCTAAATAGCATTCAGCCACAGTGAACATGAGAGTGCTACTGGCCCTGTCTTTGCATGGGGCCCCTGAGGTTTGTGGCCCCCTGTTGGCCACTAACCGTCACTACACTAAATATTAAATAGAAACATTCCTTATTTAGGAGATGCTGAAGCAGCATGTTATGCTAACGAGCTAGCTAGCCAAAACCTTCTGACTCTATTTGGTGGCTATTTAATTATTTTTCAAACATCTGAGAGACCAGATTTTCGGTTGGAGGCCCAAAGAAGACAGTCACGCCCCTGGAGACTCCTGCAGAGATTTGTGGGGAATCTGGGCCGGCCAGCACTCCGCCAAGGTCCAACTTTTCCGCAGGACAGCCGGTTGCCAGGCAGCTATCTGACAGGGCCTGACAGGGCCTGAGCAGCAAACACTCGGCTGCGTGGACAGGGAGGTTAATCTTTACACGACGGGCCTCGCGAAAGCCGACCTTGTTCCATCTCGCATCCGACCTTGTGACATTTGTGCAGCTTGTTAATCCTGAAGGAGTCGAGAACAAGAATCACCAAAGAAGCTGAGAGGTCCTGAAATGCTATTTTGTTACAAGTGTTTTGTGTGTAATTCAGTCCTGGATCATAGCGCCACACGTCAGGCCAAACCACCACTGGTCATTACATTTTAATTACTGTAGCTTTTATCCAAAGCGATGTAGTAGCAGGTCAGCCAGTCCCTGGAATGACTGGGGTTTAAGGGTCCTGCTCCGGGGCCCAATGGTGAATCATCTGCTGACCACAGCATTTGAACGAGCAACCTTCTGATCATGGGCACATTGTCCTAACCCACTGAGCCACCACTGGAAAATATATAGTGTGTGTGGGGGGGAGACACTGGTTAGCATGAACAGGGAATTAACTAAGCTACACATGCTTCCCACCCTACAGGACTGGAGTTTGACACCATTCTAAATAAGAAATAAGAGAATGGATGCTTTTGGACTGGGGGTGGGGTGGGGGGGGGGTAAACCAATAATCCCACAATGACACAGGGAGAACATGCAAACTCCACACTCAGAAGCCTGATGGGAGCTGGAGTCCAGGCTCTGGAGGTGTGAGGGGACGGTGCTGACCAAGGCTGAATGTTCATTTTCTTGTGAAGTATCTATACTGGCCTGTGTGGCCAAGTTTCTGTGCTTGTGTTCAAAAGGTCTTGGGTTCAAGCCCAACTGTGGCCTGCCTGTGGGTTTACAGGAAAAGATGGGGTTAGGGGTTGTGTATTATTATTATAATTCTTGCTGCTCTCGTACTTGTTTAATAATGAGATGGGGGCCCTAAGTGTGTCCACCTGCCTTTTCCTAACTGTATATTTGGGGTGGTGATCATCTTTCTTGGCCTCCATGTGTTGTTGGAGGGGGGGTGGTTGTGCATGATGGCATTGGGGGAGGCTTGAACCCTGGTCCTGGGAGTGTGGGGCAACCACTACCCCCCTCCTTAATTTTGATTTTAAATCAAGCAAATTTCAGCACTGCCCTTCAGTCTGGCAGCTGTCATGCTTGCAGGGCTTCAGCATGCTAATTAGTTCTTGAGCGGTAATAATTAGGAGGATTGGTTCCAAAATGCACTTGTTTGATGAAAATAGCAGCACAACCGGCATGAACAAAGAATGTAGGGGTGTAATCAGCTCCCTGCCCAAACACTCGAGGTGGGGGGGCTGGGGGGCAGCCTGAGGCATGGATTTCTCAGTAGGCCCGCCTTTGAAAACGCGTGATTAGAATGACCTCACTGATCTGTCCCTCTTCAGATTTCGGTTTTGAAAGATCAGTGCTGATGATTTAAACATGTGCCAAGAGATTTCATTTCCTTATTTTAAGTTTCCAATTATCGAATCACAAGAATTTCTGTCCTTGGTTGGGGACTGATCTGGAACAAAACCATGAATACAACCGGCTGAATCATTTCACAAGCTGAGGTAAGATTATAATCAACATTCATCCATTTGTTTTGGTTTTTCTGTTTTATATTGGTTTGTTTACAGCGATATATGGGAATGTTTCACACTTTTTTGTATAAAGAGTAATGCCCTTTCTTCAGAAGGATGAGTTTCAATTAACAAAACTAACTATGCAGCTGGTACAGCTAGCCTAATGAAACGATGTGTGAAAACCAATTACAATAAATTTAATGTCAACTGTTGGTTTTTGTTTTTTTTTCATAGTAATAGCAGCAATCCTCTCAACATGAAAAAAATGGGGTCTGTCAGATTCCACAACATGCATTGTACTATCTGCACGCAGAAGTCCATGCTCTGATTTAGAAAAAAATTACAATGGAACACATTTAGTAAATTTGAATAATACTGTAAGACTGTAGGAGGCTGCTACACTATGCGTTCTTTACTGCACTGCATCTATTGTACGACTAATCAGAGCTTCCTCATAACTGTATACAAAGACCTGCACTAATGTTGTGAGATGAAGACCCCTGAACTCACTCGTCCACTGCCTGCCCAGAATATGCACATACAGTGGTACATTGGTTCTCGAACTCACTAGAACTCAGATTTCTTGAAAGTCGAACAAACCAGTCTGACCTAGAACTTGATCTGAATATCAGAAGTCGAACTGTGAACGCTGTGAACCTAAACTGAAATCTGAATAAATTGTACCCGCCAGGAAATGAGTCACACTACAATGTAATTCTTCCTGAATACCTTCATCACAGACTGGATGATTAAGCAAATAAAGTGCAACATTACAGTAACTAACAATAAATAAACCACTAACTTACGTGTACTACTAGAGCATTTGTGTCATTTATTTAAACTTTATTTTGCCAGATAAATTAACTGAAAACCAGTTCTCATTGCTTTACGTGATATTCGGGAGATATAGCAGATTACGCATCGGAACTGCCTGGGATACCAACATCATACGTGTAACTAAACTCTTCAGCCAATAAGGGCAAAGCTGTGTCGTCATGGAGGTGGTTCCAATTTGTGCAGCCGGGTGAGAGGTTGCAATAAATCTAACCGTAATGTATTGCGTCAGGATCAGAATGCGTTGCTTTAAGCCAGCGCTGTAAGCAAGTGAAACGCACACAATGACAGGAATGGGGAAACAAACTGAAATGTGGATTTAATACAGAGGACTAATGACAACAACCAGAAACAGCTGACCACATGGGGATCCCACACGAGGTTAACGAGGG